>OU026122.1:19815000-20350496 GCA_907269095.1 Blastobasis adustella | reverse complement strand
ACACTCACCCCAAGTCCTATAGACCGATTGGACTGTTACCGGTATTTGGGAAGCTACTCGAAAAAATGGTAGTGGCCCGACTCAAGTTCTACCTGCTACCTAAAATGAGCACGCGTCAATATGGCTTCATGCCACAGAAAGGCACTGAAGACTCCCTCTATACCCTGGTGCAGCATATTAGGTCCAAGTTGGACGAGAGGAAACTGGTGGTGCTGGTATCACTGGATATAGAGGGAGCCTTTGACAATGCATGGTGGCCAGCCATAAAGGTACGGTTAGCAGAGGAGGGATGCCCGGTGAACTTGAGGAGAGTCTTAGCCAGCTATCTAAGGGAGAGAGAGGTGAGGGTCAGGTACCTGGATGCGGAGCACAGGAAGAGCACCGGGAAAGGGTGTGTTCAGGGTTCGATAGGGGGACCCATCCTTTGGAATCTCCTGCTGGATCCCTTGCTCAAGGGTTTGGAGGACAGAGGGATTGATGGTCAGGCCTTCGCCGATGACATAGTCCTTATATTTGACGGACACGATTCGGCGGACATCCAACACCGAGCAAATGCCGCACTCGAGTATGTTCGGGCGTGGGGCGTCACGAATAAATTAAAGTTCGCACCGCACAAGACAAGTGCCATGATAATAACGCGGAAATTGAAACATGGCGCCCCACGCCTGAGCATGGGCGGGGTCGGAATTTCTATGGCCGACGAAATAAAAATATTAGGGCTGACGATCGACCACAAGTTGACATTCAACACCCATGTCAGCAACGTTTGTGCGAAGGCGGTGTGTATCTACAAACAGCTGTCCAGGGCGGCCCGGGCCAGCTGGGGCCTGCAACCCGAAATTATAAGGACCATATACACCGCCGCCGTCGAGCCCATCGTTCTGTATGCCGCCAATGCCTGGGCGCCGGCAGCGAAAAAGCTAGGGGTGCAAAAGCGCCTTAACGCAATTCAAAGGAGCTTCGCACAAAAGTTGTGCAGGGCCTATCGCACTGTCTCCCTCAACTCGGCTTTGGTGCTGGCTGGAATACTCCCTCTCGACCTCCGAGTTCGTGAGGTGGCCTCACTTTATGAGGCCAAGAAGGGGGTGGACCACCCAGTGCTGGGAGATCGGGAGATGGAGCGAATGTGCCCTGCAATAGAAGCACCGCACCCTGCCAAGCAGGCTAGGATAGTGCTGGGGCACCTGGCAGACGAAAACCATAGGCAAAGCCATCACACTGTGCGTATCTACACGGACGGCAGCAAGATCGAGGGCCGGGTCGGAGCGGCACTCTCCATATGGCAGGGCGACGCCGAGACCAAGGCACGCAAGCTTGTCCTGCCGTCATACAGCACCGTCTACCAGGCCGAACTCCTGGCACTTTGCAAAGCAGCGGAAGAGATCACCCGGCGCAATGAGACCGAATTTGCAATATATAGCGACTCTATGGCGGCACTCCTTACAGTCGCGAATCCAGGAGCCCTCCATCCTCTGGCAGTGGAGACCAGAAACTCATTACGTGCCTGCATAGACCAAAACAAAAAGGTCTCAATATACTGGGTGAAAGCCCACGCGGGATTGGAGGGCAACGAGAGAGCAGATGTGCTCGCAAAGGAGGCCGCCTTAAAAAGCAAAAGAAAGCCGGATTACGATAAGTGCCCGGTATCATTCGTCAAGCGTCAAATCCGGCTGGAGACCCTTGACGAGTGGGACCGGAGATACAAATCTGGTGAAACTGCGGCCATCACCAAGATGTTTTTCCCAAGCGCGGTGGAGGCATACAGAACGATAAGAAAAATCGACATAAACAACAAGCTAACCCAGGCCTTCACGGGGCACGGTGGATTCTCCGAGTACTTGGCAAGATTCAAGTGCAAGGAGAGTTCATCGTGCTGCTGTGACCCCGAAACCGCGGAATCCATTCCCCATCTGCTATTACAATGCCCACAATTCGATAGACTCAGATTCGAACTCGAAAACAAAATAAACGCAAAAATTACAGAACAGACTATTGGCTTACTTATAAGAAAAACAAATAGAAAATACTTACTAGAGTATATAACACGGATAGTTGACACAGTAAATGCTAGAAATAAAACAAAATAGGTAAACAACTATGATCAATATATATATTGAATATAGATATTAGTCATATATAGAATAAATTAGACATATATAGAAATAAGAACTAAAGTAAAATTAGTGCTAAGAAAGATGTCTGAATATTATATTGTACATATAATATAATAACTTAGATATAAAAATATGGAAAAAACAAAAAAAAAAAAAAAAAAAAAAAAAAAAAAGGAAAGAAAGAAAGAAAAAAAGAAAAAAAAAAAAAAGAAAAAAGAAAAAAGAAAGAATATATATATATATATATATATAAGTACCACCTAAGACTAAGCAGACGTTAGACTGCGTTAAGTTTGTCTGTAAACCTAGATTTGTAGGTATATCTGTATACCTACTATAGATGTATTGACTAAAATTAGCTAATATTTGACTAGAGCCCCCTCAGGGCTCAAGGCTATACACTTAATTTACATTATGTAACCATTTATGACTAGAGCCCCATCAGGGCCATTCTATTTATCAACAAAATATCTGTCTAACAAAATTAAAATGATGTAAAAAGTCTCTGGCTACGCCCGAGGTAGATAGGTAGATAGGGGTTTTAGCCGGTAAGAGTCCGGCACTACCTGGGCCTCCCTTCCCAGGTGTCCATGAGGATTTCCCCTATCTACATAAAAAAAAAAAAAAAAAAAAAAAAAAAACCTAACCTAACCTAACCTAACCTAACCTAACCTAACCTAACCTAACCTAACCTAACCTAACCTAACCTAACCTAACCTAACCTAACCCGACCCTAGCACCCTAACCTAACCTAACCTAACCTAACCTAACCCGAGTTGCTTGCCTCCTTTTGCCGAGAACACATCAATTTCGTAGCGCTCCGCACTAAAAAATTCGTTAAAGTGGCAATTTTCTACATATTGCAGTGCAAAAAGTAGTGTTGTATGCGGAAAAGAGCACCGCGTGTGTTGAGCCATCGTTCGTGAATTTTGGATTGCGGTGAAAAAGGTTATTAACATAAATCTAAAAGTGAGGTTATTTTTTGACACATTTCTCATCTTGAAAGTGAAATATCTCTGGAACGAAAGCTACGATCACACTTTATTTTTTTACCTTTGGTGTGGAGCATGACGCACCAGCTTTTGAGTGGAGTTCGGGAATTTTCGGTGACACCTTTGCTGAGTTATTCCTGAGAAACCGAAAACTACATGTGGTTGGCGCGGGAACGAGGTACTAGAAGGAACTGAGCTACAACTTTGAAATTCAGCACCAACGAGGAAGACACTTTTAGAAGACATTTGGAATAGTTTTGAAAATTTTTGGACAATTATCAGTTAAGTTATAGATATAAGTCTATATAATTTTTGCACCTCAATATCTCGAAAAGTAAATTTGTAAGCTATATTTTTTAACCAAGCGTTTGTTGCGTGCTCGTTAGTAGAACATAAATCCTAAATTTCAAAATTTTCAGGCTGAAATTGACGAAGTTAAAGCTATTTTAGTTATGATTCCTGAAAAACTCGGTCTTTTCAGGATAATTCACTGAGTTTTTAATATTTATCTAAAACTGTTTCATTATAGTGACCGCCTCTATTTTAGACATTTATTGATGTATCGCGTGGAATTTTTACTCAATTTGTTCTGGAGTTATAGATTTTTAATCGATTTTGGCTTATAAAATCGAAAATATTAGAAAAATTGCAATTTTATCATAGGGGATAGGTTTTCTAACCATATTTCAACCTACCAAAGCCCAAAGAGCAGCTCAATAGCGCCTATAACAAAAATTATATAACATTTCGGCCATTTTGTTTTTACTTGTATAAAATCTAACTGCAGATATCTCTAGAACGAATAGGCCTGCAAAGCTGCAGTTTTCGGTGGAGGAGAGGGCAGCCTTTATATTTTAGGATAAGCTATTTTTCGGGACTTTTCAGGCCTGAAATTTTTTTCAGCTTGAAAGCATTTTCAGGAAATACAGGAGGTCAAGCCGAGCTGCTCACCCAAAACCCCGTGTCTCTGCGACCACCGGGGGCGAAGTTATACAACCTCAAAGTTACCATCTGACAGCTCGGCGGCCATTTTGGAATAATTCAGGCCTCCATAACTCTGCAACTATTAGCAGCAGACAATTGCGGTTTTTTGCAAAGGGGTTGGGAGATCACCCCCCACCTGCCCCCCCCACTTTCAGGAGGTTTGGAGGACACCAAAATTTGGACCCCTGAAATTGCTTTCAGGTTATAGTATAGGTCAAGCCGACTTACCCGGAGGAAGCCCGGAGTCTCTGCGACCACCCAGAGTGGAGATATAGGCTGCCAAAGTTTGACTTTGACAGCTAATCCGCCATTTTGAAAATATTCAAGGGCGGATAGCTCCGCAACGGGGGAGCGTAGAGGGTTGGGGTTTTGACTAATATAAAGGGTGAGGGGTCCGCTATAAGTCTGTATCATTTTCAGGCACTTTCAGGACACCATATTTTTCGGGCCTGAAAACCAGCCTATGGTGTAGAACTCGTCGAGCTCTTTCATTTGGGACCGGGCACGGGTCTGTGGGGCCATTGGTTGCCGAGATAATTGCGGTTATAACTTTTTATATAATAAAAAGACAAATATATAAGCCCGATTATCTCGGAAACCCCTGGGGCTAGCTGCCCCGTGTTTGGATTCGTTAGAAGGGAATCAAGGAGAGCTACAATATTAGATATAAGTAGCGACTCTACATAGAGTCCAGGTAGAGTTGGCTCATATCTCGGTAATTTCACCTAACCTATTACTTTTTTTTAGAGTATTTGACTTTGTTTAGACCCTCCGAGACTATAGCCGAGAGCTATAATCACAGGTATAGGTATAGACTTTACGTAGAGCTAGTGTAGAGTTCGACTCTACGTTCATAATTTAGCCAAACCTAACCAAATTTTTGCTTGGCTTAGGCATTATTGACATCCTTTAAAGGCGATCGTGGAAGTTTCATGACCAGTGCTCTACGTAAAGTCGAATAATTTTAGTGAAACTTTTGTGTCACTTAAAACGTAGTATAGGACTAAAAGACTTACTCATAGCTTAGATTTAAGACTTTATTCGATACCAAAGTTTACTGTTACGTGACTCTACCGCCTATACACGGTAGAACATGCATCGGACACCGCCCGTGAAGCCCCTACAAGGTAGAACGTCCGGCGCAGGCGTCGGTAAAGACGATAATCCACTAAAAATGGAGACAAAGAACCCCCTCCTGATTGCAACTCAGTGTCTACAAGAATCCAAAAAGCAGTCAGACATGTCCGGTAACCTAAAGGGCACAATAAAAGATAAAGTCACGAGCTGTATGCAGACAATGTTTGATGTAGTCACCCGTCTCTACGCTGAAAAACAAGATCTTAAAAACAGACTGTCGGAAAAATCCGAGGTGGAGTCCGAGGCTCTACGAAATCAGCTGAAGGAGTATATTGATCAAGTCCATCAATCCAAATCCGGGTTAGATGATCGAATACTCGAGCTACGGGGCGAAGTGGACAACCTTTCCTGCAATCAGTCGAAGTTGTACGACACCGTGCTCGCCAACATTGAAAATGATAAACATAGAATGGTGGCAATTGAGAGCAAATTGGAGAATTTAAAAGAGGGATTGAGTGACCCAAAGGTTAGTGGAACTATGGAGATGCCCGACAGCAAAATGATTTGCAGCCAACTAAAAGAAGTAGAGGCCACCATCATAGAGGAAATAAGGACGAAGGAGATGCGCTCGTACGCCGACGTACTTGCAGGCATATCAAATCCTGCTGGTGCGTCGGCGGGGGAGACACCCTCGACCCACTCGGTGACTGTGACATCCACAAAAGAAGATTTAGCTCAGATTAATACATCTATTGCAGAAATAAAAAGAGACCTGACAAAGTATGGGCGCATGCAGCCTGTACCAGTGCAACCTAATTCCAGGCAGAACGAATACCAACTGGCAAAGCAAACCTCTCTACATTCGATCATTGTTACGTCCAGTAACAAAGAAGACACAAGCCAAGAGTTATTAACAAAAATTAGAGAGGCGGTGGACGCAAAAAATAGCGGTATACGCGTCGATAGGTTGCGTAAGGCAAGAGACCAGAAAATAGTCATAGGTTGTCATAGTAAGGAGGATCTAAATAGGGTTACCAAGGCAATTAAAACAAGCAATCTCGAAGTAAAAGAGGCACAGAGCAGGGATCCACTGATTTTGATTAGAGATGTGCTTGCAGTCCATACGGACGAAGATCTGCTTTCAGCGCTGAAAAATCAAAATAAACACTTGCTGGGTGATCTCAAGGAGGGAGAATTAAGAATTGCAGTGAGATACAGGAGAGAAGCTAGGAATCCACATATTAAGCACGTAGTAATGCAGGTTTCCCCTCCGGTCTGGAAGCGCCTCACGGACGCAGAGCGGGTTCATATAGACCTACAACGACTAAAAGTCGAGGACCAGTCGCCACTGGTACAGTGCTCACTGTGTCTTAGCTATGGTCATAGTAAGCGCCTCTGTAAGGAAACCATGGAAAAATGCAGTTACTGCGGAGGCCCACATCGCTGGGCAGAGTGTGATGACCGTCGTGCGGGTTGTGATCCGACATGCTGCAACTGCAAGCGGTCAGGGCTGACCGAGACGAACCACAATGCATTTAGCAACGAATGCCAAGTTCGCAGAAAGTGGGACGCCTTAGCTCGGGCAACTACTATTTATTGTTAAGGGCAACGATGGAAATAGCGATGCAACCCCAATGAATATGGGGCGGTACCAGGTGTTTCAAGCAAACCTACAAAGGAAAGAACTGGCGACATCAGAAATAATGATAGAAGCAAACAGGAGGAAGTTGGCTTTTGCACTGCTGCAGGAACCGTATGTGGGGGGATCGAGGACCATGAGGAACTACAGAGGAGTGAGGATATACCAGAGCGACAATCAGGGAGATGGTACGGTTAAGGCGGCAATTGCCGTATTCGATCGCGAATTAGACGTCATACCGTATCCAAAACTCACCACCAAAAACATCGTGGTGGTGGGGATCCGAACAAGCAAATGGGAAATCGCTGTGGTTTCTTTTTACTTCGAACCTGATCAGCCCCTGGAGCCATACCTGGAGCAGCTTAAGACCATTCAGCTAGAACTTCAACCGAGAAAGCTCATAATGGGTGGGGACACAAATGCTAAAAACACCTGGTGGGGAAGTACCGAAATTAACCATAGAGGAGAGGAAATGCATGGGGCCATTGAGGAAATGGGGCTACAAATACTCAACGTGGGGGATGTTCCTACATTTGACACAGTCAGGGGCAACAAGCGATATTCCAGCCACGTCGATGTCACAACCTGTACGACGGACATGATCGGCCTGGTAGAGGACTGGAGAGTTGATGAAGCAGTAACTAGCTCGGATCATAACACCCTCGTGTTCAGTATCAGGCTTACAAAAGCAAAAGGAATGAATGTTCAGAGGACAACACGAGTTTATAACACCAAAAAGGCTAACTGGTCACTATTTCGTGAAAAACTAAACCAGCTGAAAGGAGAGGAGGATATAAACGTCGCAGAGGTACAAAAAGTCGATAGTAAGAGAGAATTGGATGTCTTGACGGAGCGCTTTGCCAATGTAGTTACGAAAGCATGTGAGGACACCATACCAAAAAAGAGGTCCATCGAAAAACTTACTCTGCCGTGGATGTCCGAGGAACTGGAGAAGTTAAAGAAAAAAGTACTCACCTTGAAGCGTCGAATACGTTGCGCAGCACCAGTCCGGAGAGATAAAGTGATCCGTGAATACCTGCAAGAAAAAGAAAATTATGAAATAGAGGTAAAAAAGGCTCAGATAGAAAGTTGGAAAGGATTTTGTGGGAAGCAGGATAGGGAGGGAGTTTGGGAAGGTATATATAGAGTAATTAATAGAACAGCCAAGAGACAAGAGGATTTGCCCCTGGAAAGAAATGGAGTGATGGTGGATCTGAGTGAATCTGCCAAGTTGCTGACTGAGGTCTTCTATCCGGATGATCTGACGAGAAGCGATACAATACACCACCAAAGCATTAGGAAAGAGGCAGACCATGTAAACGATAGGCACCTCGATGAAATACACGACTCGCCTTTCACGATGGAGGAGCTTAGAAGCGCGGTGGAGAGCTTCAATCCAAAAAAGGCTCCAGGTGCGGATGGAATGACAGCAGATATCTGCGGTCATGCAATATCCGGAGATCCAGAGTTCTTCTTGGCACTGGTAAATAAATGCCTCAAGTTGGAACACTTCCCCACTATTTGGAAGGAAGCAACAGTGGTGGTCCTGAGGAAACCGGGGAAGGAAACCTACAGGGACCCCAAGTCATATAGACCCATAGGCTTGTTGCCAGTGATGGGAAAGATATACGAAAAGATGCTGGTGAATCGCCTCAGATAGCACGTACTGCCGAGATTGAGTACTCGCCAATACGGATTCATGCCCCAGAGAAGCACTGAAGACTCCCTCTATGACCTTACACACTATGTACGGCAAAAAGTAAAGGCTAAAAAATTAGTAACAATGATATCATTGGACATAGAGGGAGCATTTGACAACGCGTGGTGGCCAGCCATAAGAGTTCGGTTGGCTGAGGTGAAGTGCCCAGTAAACATTAGAAGAGTAATGGACAGCTACTTGCAGGACAGAAAAGTCTCGGTAAGATACGGGGGCGGGCAGAACACAAAAAACACAACGAAAGGCTGTGTTCAGGGATCTATAGGCGGACCCACATTGTGGAATATTCTACTGGATCCGCTGTTGCGGGGGCTCGAGGAGCGCGGGGATTATGTGCAGGCTTTTGCGGATGATGTGGTGCTGGTCTTCGATGGAGACACAGCGCTGGAGGTTCAAAGACGTGCCAATGCCGCCCTCGCCTATGTCCGGGATTGGGGAATTAAAAACAAGCTAAACTTTGGTCCGCAAAAGACCAAAGCCATGGTTTTAACCCGAAAGTTGAAGTATGACACTCCGAGGCTAAACATGGGCGGGGTCGACATTGGTATATCTGAGGACATTAAGATCCTGGGGCTCTACGTCGACAGTAAACTAACATTTAATAAACACGTCGCGGAGGTTAGCAAAAAAGCTATAAACATATATAAGCAGCTGTCAAGAGCGGCCAGGATCAGTTGGGGCCTTCATCCAGAAGTAATTCGACTAATATATAGAGCAACGGTGGAACCCGTTATTATGTACGCTTCGTCCGTCTGGGCACCAGCAGCGCAGAAACTAGGGGTTCAAAGACATCTGAACAATGTTCAAAGGGGTTTTGCTCAAAAAATTATCAAAGCGTACAAAACCGTTTCTCTAAACTCGGCGCTGGTGCTATCTGGGTTGCTTCCATTGGACCTGCGAATCGGGGAAGCTGCAGCCCTGTATGAAGCAAAAAGGGGGAAACTGCCGCAGCTGCTGGCTGACAGGGAGGTAGAGCGGGTTGCTGCATATGCGGAGGCTCCTCATCCAGCTGAAAATGTGCGCCTGGAGTTCATGAGCCTGATAAAGCAAGCAGGAGTAGACGCTAATAATAAGCAAGAAATTAGAATATTCACGGACGGCAGCAAAATTGATGGTGGAGTCGGCGCATCATTATCTGTATGGAATGGTGATGCCGAGATTAAAGCCATAAAGTTAAAGCTGTCGTCATACTGTACGGTTTACCAGGCGGAACTGCTGGCCATATCGGAAGCCATGAGGTTCACCCTGGAACGCCACGAAACAAGCTTCGGCATATATAGTGACTCGCGGTCGGCGCTCGAAACGATCGCGAATAATGATTCCAGGAACCGTTTAGCTCTACAGGCCAGAGAAACAATTAGAACATCTAAACTCCAGAATAAAGAAATATCTCTATTCTGGATCAAAGCTCACGCTGGCCTGGAAGGTAATGAAAGAGCAGATCGTTTAGCCAAGGAAGCAGCTAAAAAGAAAACCAGACCTAACTATGACTTGTGCCCGGTCTCTTATGTAAAATGGCAAATTAGGTAGGATTCGCTCGAACAGTGGAATGATAGGTATGTAACGGGAGGAACTGCTGCAGTTACAAAAATGTTTTTCCCAGACGCCATACACTCCTACAAAATTATAAAAGAAATAGAGATAACAGGTACACTAACACAGGTACTAACGGGGCATGGCGGTTTCTCTGAATACTTGACCAGGTTCAAGTGTAAAGAGAACTCGTCATGCATCTGTGAACCAGGATGCGAAGAAACCGTAGCGCACATCCTCTTCGAATGCCCAGTAAACGCTATGCAACGACACGACATTGAAAATAGAATACTAAAGACTCTATGTAAAGAAAAAATAAGTGAAGTAATGACAAACAAAAGTAAACGACCGCACTTACTAAAATACATGATAGACGTAGCAAATAAGGTTATAAGTAGGAATAAATAAGATATGATGCCAATATATAATGGTTATATATAGGTTAAGCATATGTATAGTATAGATTAGAATAAGTAAAATATGAAGTAAGCAGTTTTGAGTAAGTTAAGTTATATTTCATAGCACTACGTAAAGATAATGTAGCTGATATATATATATATATATATATATATATATATATATATATATATATATATATATATATATATATATATATATATATATATATATATATATATATATATATATATAGAGAAATATCCTCGTCCCTTAACCGACGCAAAGCAAGAATAAAGCAACATAAATGAGAGAAAAAAAAATAAAAAAAAAAAAAAAAAAACCTAACCTAACCTAACCGAACCGAACCGAACCGAACCCAACCGAACCCAACCGGAGGATCAATCGCCACTAGTACAGTGCACTCGCCGCCTGGGGTATGGGCACATCTCAGGGTTGATTGCCCCCATCAACTGGCAGGCGAACCACCAAAATGCAGGAACTGTATGAAGGCCAAATCGGACCAAGTAAGCCACAATGCATTCAGCAGAGAGTGTAGTACACGAAAGCTGTGGGACGACTTGGCCCGAGCCTCAATAGCTTATTGCTAAGGTGGCCCCGGCTGGAAAAGTCCAACACCAAATACTTCAGGCAAATCTCCAAAGGAAAAAACTGGCACCCGAGGAGTTCATGCTAGAGGCCACTAACCGTCAAATCACGGCGGCCATCATCCAGGAGCCGTACGTAGGCGCGGCGAGGAAAATGGGCGCCGTTCGAGGTGCAAGAATCTTCCAATGTGCTGAGTCAGGGAATGGAACTGTGAAGGCAGCAATAGCTGTCTTTGATCCGAGCCTAAACGTGGTACAGTTCCCAGAACTCACCACAAATAATATCATAGTGGTGGGGCTCCAAACCAGTGCATGGAGGGTGACATTGGTCTCTTTCTATTTCAAGCCTGATGCACCTATGGGGCCATACCTGAACCACCTCAAATCGGTAGTGCAAAGGGTAGGGGCTAGTAAAATTATAATAGGTGGAGATACAAATGCATGGAGTATTTGGTGGGGGAGCAACAAAACAGATAAAAGAGGAGAAGACATGTTGGGAACCCTCGATCAGCTTGGTTTACAGATACTTAATAAAGGGGAAACTCCAACCTTTGATGTAATCAGAGGAAACCAACGCTACACCAGCTGTGTTGACGTAACGCCTGCACGGAGGATATGCGCGCACTGGTCGAGGGATGGCGAGTATTAGAAGACCTGACGGGATCGGACCACAACGGTATTGAGTTCTACATTAAACTCCAAAAGTCAGCAGGAATTAAGATAAATAGAACAACACGAGTTTACAACACAAGAAAGGCAAATTGGGATCTATTTCAGGAGGAGCTGATCAAAATGAAAACAGCCAATAACTTAAATATCGATACCATAAGGAAAATAGATAACATAAAAGAACTGGACTAAATTGTGGAAAAAACAACGGAGATCATTAATCAAGCTTGCATTAAAAGTATTCCTAAAAAGAAAGATAAAGAAAAACACACCTTACCGTGGTGGTCCGAACACCTAGCGAAACTGAAGAAAGAAGTCGCAACGAAGAGGAGGAGAGTCCGATGTGCAGCGCCGAAGTCCGATGCGAAGACCAAAGGTTGTCGAGGATTACCTTAAACAAAAAGAAAAGTATGAGTCGGAAGCAGCTATAGCGCAAATAGAGAGTTGGAAGGGCTTCTGTGAAAAACAGGATAGAGAGGGAGTCTGGGAGGGTATATATAGGGTAATAAACAGGACAAGAAAGAGGGAAGAGAACATACTGCTTGTAAAGGACGGGAAAACACTGGGGGCAGCTGAGTCGGCGGAGTTCCTTGCAGAGGTATTCTACCCGGACGACCGTGAGGATGAAGACACAGAGGAGCACAAAGGGACAAGGGAAAAGGCGAATAACGCGAATGACGAGGCACAAGATGACTTCTGGGATCCGCCATTCACAACAGAGGAGATGAACAGAGCCATGACTTCCTTTAACCCTAAAAAAGCTCCGGGTCCTGACGGCCTGACGGCGGACATATGCGCCCAATTCATCGGGAACGACCCAAAGCTTATGCTGGCAATCCTAAATAAATGCCTCGAACTAGAATACTTTCCTCGAAGCTGGAAAGAGGCTGCAGTTGTTGTGCTCCGCAAGCCAGGTAAAACGACGTATACTCACCCTAAGTCGTACAGGCCAATAGGACTGTTACCTATTCTGGGGAAGCTCTTCGAAAAAATGGTGGTAGCCCGACTCAAGTTCTACCTGCTACCTAAAGTTAGTGCTCGGCAGTACGGTTTCATGCCCCAGAGAGGTACCGAAGACTCACTCTACACATTGGTACAGCATATTAGGTCCAAGTTGGACGAGAGGAAACTCGTGGTGCTAGTATCGCTGGATATAGAGGGAGCCTTCGACAACGCATGGTGGCCAACGATAAAAGTACGGTTGACAGAGGAGGGATGCCCGGTGAACTTGAGGAGGATCATAACCAGCTACCTAAGCGAGAGAGTGGTGGGGGTCAGGTACCTGGATGCGGAGCACAAGAAGAGTACAGTGAAAGGATGTGTGCAGGGTTCTATAGGGGGACCCATTCTATGGAATCTCTTGTAAGATCCCCTGCTTAAAGGACTGGAAGAACGGGGCTTTGATTGTCAGGCCTTCGCCGACGATATTATCCTGAAGTTTGACGGAGATGTAGCGGCGGACATCCAAAGCCGGGCAAATTCCGCACTCGAATATGTTCAGGCGTGGGGGGTCATGAATAAATTAAAATTCGCACCGCATAAAACTACTGGCATGCTATTGACTCGTAAATTGAAGCACGACACTCCACATCTGAGCATGGGCGGGGTCGAAGTTGGTATGGCCAAGGAAATGAAAATACTAGGGCTGACAATTGATAATAAACTGACATTTAACACCCATGTCACCAACGTCTGCGCAAAGGCGGTGGGTATATACAAACAGCTGTCCAGAGCGGCCCGAGTTAGCTGGGGCCTGCAACCCGAAATAATAAGGACTATATACACCGCCGCCGTCGAACCCATCGTCCTATATGCCGCAAACGCCTGGGCACCGGCCGCACATAAGCTAGGAGTACAGAAGCGCCTAAACGCAGTCCAGCGAAGCTTCGCTCAAAAGCTGTGTAGAGCGTATCGCACTGTCTCTCTCAACTCAGCCCTAGTGTTGGCTGGGATACTCCCTCTCGACCTCCGAATTCGTGAGGTGGCCTCACTTTATGAGGCTAAGAAGGGAGCGACTCATCCAGCACTGGGAGATCGGGAGATAGAGAGAATGTGCTCTGCAATAGAAGCACCACATCCCGCAGAGCAAGCTGCGATAGAGCTGGGGCATCTGGAAGACGAGGTGCAATACCAGAGGCACAGTTCTCATACTGTGCGTATTTTCACGGACGGCAGCAAGATTGAGGGCCGGGTCGGAGCGGCGTTCTCCTTATGGGAGGGCGATGTCGAAACCAAGGCCCGCAAGCTAGTACTGCCGTCATATTGCACCGTGTACCAGGCCGAACTCCTGGCTCTCTGCAAAGCCGTGGCAGAAACCACCCGGTGTAAACAAACCGACTTCGCTATTTACAGTGACTCCATGGCGGCTCTCCTTACGGTCGCAAACCCCAGCGCCCTCCATCCCCTAGCAGTGGAGACCAGAGACTTATTGCGTATTAGCCGCAGTCAAGACAAAAAGGTATAAATATATTGGATAAAAGCCCATGCGGGATTGGAGGGCAACGAGAGAGCGGATGCGCTAGCTAAGGAGGCCGCCCTAAGAAGTAAGAGGAAGCCGGACTATGATAGGTGCCCGGTATCATTCGTCAAACGTCAAATCCGACTGGAAACGCTTGACGAATGGGACCGACGATATAAATCCGGAGAAACAGCGGCTGTCACAAAAATGTTTTTCCCTAGTGCGGCGGAGGCATATGGAACGGTGAGAAAAATTGCACTAACTAACAAATTAACCCAGGCCTTTACGGGGCACGGCGGATTCTCTGAGTACTTGGCAAGATTCAAGTGCAAAGAGAATCCATCGTGCTGCTGTGACCCAACAACCGCGGAGTCTATCCCCCACTTGCTTATACATTGTCCTCAATTTATAAAAAATAGATATGAGCTTGAGAATAAAATAGACACTAAAGTATCGGAACAGAATATAAGTTTAATAATAAGAAACAAAAATAGACAACATTTCTTAGAATACGTAACAAAAATAGTAGAAATTGTAAATGAGAAAAACAAAACTAAGTAGACGTACATAGTAAGTATTATTACTTACATATTAATTAGATTTTAATTACATTTACTTTATAATTAGATCTGTACTAAATGTAAATAGTCCTAAAAAAAAAAATTAGATTTAAAGTAGCTCTTAAAACTTACATATTAATTCGATTTTAATTACATTTACTTTATGATTAGATCTGTATTGGATGTGAAAAGTCAAAGAAAAAAAAAAAAAAAAAAAAAAAAAAAAGATTTTAATTAGCTCTTAAAACTTACATATTAATTAGATTTTAATTACTTTACTTTATGATAAGATCAGTATAAAATGTGAAAAGTCCACAAAAAAAAAAAAAAAAAAAAAAAATTTAATTAACTCTTAAATTTAGATTACATTACATTTAATTGAGGATCACATCTGTACTGGATCTGAATAGTCCTTTTGATATATGTTAATACACAGTGCACAAATACTTCCAGTCCATTCTTAGTTGGTGTAATGTACAATATTAGTTTCTATGTTTATATATGACTGTATCTAAATTCATTACGAAGTTATGTACTTCAAGTATTTTATGCCCCTTCAGGGTAGTTACATAAAAATAGATATAAAACTAGCTAAAAGATGTATAAAGACTCAGGCTATGCCCGAGGTTCTGTAGGTAGGTAGGGGTTTTAGCCGGTAAGAGTCCGGCACTACCTGGGCCTCCCTTCCCAGGTGTCCATGAGGATTTCCCCTGCCTACAATAAAAAAAAAAAAAAAAACCTAACCTAACCTAACATTTTTTTTTTTTTTTTTTTTTTTTACTGCGAGCGAGTCGTTGCGCGGGGAGTGAGCTTTGGGCTTACTCTCAAACAGCTTGTTATGGGGCGTGCCGGGACACTCGGCACGCCAACTATCACGGGATCTGTTTAACGAGCGGCAGATGATCCCCACACCCACCGCTCAAGCTCCCATTAGGGGGGAAGGTGGCGTGCATAATCACGCCTCCTGCGACCGACTCTCCGGCGACGGATTGGGAGAGCTAGTGCGTCGTCCTCTCTCTCCCTCTCCACCGCCTCCTTCTGTGACATTACCAGCTCACAGAAGGTAACCACCGCTTGCCACGATCTGTCGCTCTCGACCATGGATTTTACCACGGCCGGGAGCGAAAGATCGGTTCCTACCACCGCAATAAGTGCCTCGCGTGGCACCTCCCATGCTTGGCACTCAGCCAGCGTATGCTGCGCCGTATCATTGACACACCCGCACTCGTGGCAGGCCGTCGTGGCTTCCCTCCTGACTGTGTTGCACAGTTACCTCCCGAAGCATCCATGCCCCGAGAGGACCTGCACGAGCCTAAAGGTAAGCGCACCCCTCCTGCGCTCCGTCCATTCCTTTAGGACGGGGCGGATCGCCTCAATTGTGCGAACTCCCGCGGAGTCTAGGAGTCGCTGACCCCAGCTTGCAATCGCCTTCTCTCGGGCACTTTGTCGCCATTCTTTCGTGACCTCAGGCACAAGATCAACCCCTTCGCAACGTGCTTCGGCAGTCCGCCAGTATACAACAGCCAAAATCTCTGCGTCCAAATCCCAAGGCAGCGTTCCAGCTAAAACGCAAGCCGCCTCAAAGGAGATGGTGCGGTAACCACGTATTGCCCTGACTGCCATGACTCGCTGCGGTCTTCGTAGAAGAGTTTTATTTTGGGCAGACAGAGCTTCTACCCACACTGGCGCTCCATACAGAGCCATTGATCTGATGACTCCGGTATAGAGCCGCCTGCACGGTGTGCTTGGACCACCCAGGTTTGGCAGCAGACCGCCGAGCACACCTGCAGCCTTCACCAACTTTGGTGAAAGGCGACGGAAATGCTCCTGGAATGTCCATCGACTATCCAGGACAAGGCCCAAGTACGGCATTGCGGATGAAAGCGGAATCTGGATCCCTCCCACCGTAATGGACGCTACTCGGGGCGGCGCGTTTCGGGGCCCATTGAAGCACACAGCTTCGGACTTGTTTATGGCCACCTCCAAGCCCAGCCGCCTAATACGCTTAACAACCTGTGCCACCCCAGCCGTGGCAAGGATGCTTGCTTCTCGATGGTTCCGTCCTTTAGCCGTGACCAACGTATCGTCGGCGTAGCACGTAACATCTACGCCGGAGAGATTCGTACCCCGAAGCACCCAGTCGTAACCGATGTTCCACAGGAGCGGCCCTAGGACCGACCCCTGTGGAACACCACACGTCATGCGTTGGCGATGTTCGCCACCTTGTGCCTGGTATGTTACCCAGCGATCATCGAGGTAGTCGTCGATGATTCGGCGGAGGTAAAGTGGCACATTGTGGAACTGAAGTGCCTCTTTTATGCATGACCAGGGCAGGGTATTGAAAGCATTGGCTATGTCTAAGGACACCGCCAAGACGACACCGCTCTGAGAAACAACTTCTTCCGCAATTGCCTTTACCTCGACCGTCGACCTGCCCGATCTAAATCCGAATTTATTTTCGGACAAGTCGGGACCATCCTGGCTCATGTGCTTGATGAGGCGGTTTGCAATTATTCGCTCAAAAAGCTTGCCCACTTCGTCAAGCAACACGATTGGTCGATATCCTGATGGGGAGTCGTCAGCTCGACCTTCCTTCCTAAGGAGGACGAGAGAACCGGACTTACAAGGCCCTGGGAACCGACCCTGGATCAGGCACTCGTTAAACAGGCCTATGAGTCTCGGCTCTAAGGCCTCCATAGCCAGAACCCAGGCCTTGCCTGGAATACCATCAGGGCCGGGTGCCGTATTTTTGGTACGTAGCCTCCTCAGAGCTGCCTCGAACTTGCCAGGTGACACGCAGGGCACCTCTTCTGTGTCAGACGTGGTCATGAGACCTTCCATTGGTGGAGGAACATGCTCCGCTCTTTTGCAAACCTAACCTAACCCAACCCAACCCAACTAAGGAGATTACCTGACCCAGCACCCCAACCTAACCTAACCTAATGGAGTACGCATCCAATAGTGACCGAATAAACACATAGCTCCGCGATAAAAAGTGAATGAATGTGACAGTGCTTTCACGTTACAGGAATTGGAGTGGGCCGCATCTAGCTCAACGTAAAAAAAGCACCGGGAATTGACGGTTTCACAGCGGATACCTGCCAGGTGGTAATTAAGCAAGCTCCGGAAATTTTGGCACTATATAACTAAAGTCTGAGTCTCTCCTACTTTCCCATTATCTGGAAGGAGGCGGCGGTTTAGATTATGGCCACAGCGTAGCACCGAGGACTCCTTCTATATAAAGCATACAAAGAAAGGGCTAAAAGCCAAAAAGATAATAACTCTCGTATCACTTGACATAAAGGAAGCCTTCGATAGCGCATGGATAATTCTTAGCAGATAGGAAGGTTAGGGTGAGATATGCCGGCGCAGAGTGTGTCAAAGAAACTACGAAAGTGTGCGTGCAAGGGTTAATAGTTGGATCAACTTTCTGGAACCTTCTTCTGGATCCCCTTCCTGGATTGAAGGATCTGGAGTGTCGGGGCGTCAACTTGAGCTTGAAACGCCCATTAGACGCAACCGTCATAGTTATTTTTAGACTGTTTAATCGAGTCTATTCTACCGAGACTTTCTAGTGTATACAGGGTGTCCCAAAACTCGATGTCAACCCGGAATCGGGTGAAAAGGCAAGGCATGCTGGTTGGCAGAAAAATATTTAAAAAAATCTAAGTTCCATGATTTCAAAATTATAGGCATTTAAAAAAAATCGCGATATTGCACACCCTGCAACAGACTTTTCAGTCCTATGGCCACAAGTCTTTACTTTTTCCCATATTTTTATTTTTGCTGTGTAACCCTGAATAATGCTTCTCTTAAATGTAATCAAAATTTTGAGCCAGCTGCTTAAGCTTGCATAAAAATAGGACTAATCTCATAGAAAAAAATTCAAAATCAAAAATTCATGCAACTTTGATTTTTTTTTAAATTTTTCTGCCAACCAGCATGACTTGCCTTTTCACCTGATTCCGGGTTGACGTCGAGTTTTGGGACATCCTGTATAAATACTTATTAACTATCCGTGTCCACCTACTTAAATGAAAATGAGGCCCCGCCTGCTAAGTTGAAATTAAACTAACGTTTGCTCTTTATACACCTATTTACTTACACCATTCGGCTTGTTTATAACTTGACAGTTTTTTTAATAGCAGACAGGTTTTTTAGTTTTTATACTACTTTTTTTATATCTAGAATGTTTTCTTTTATAATTGATGGTTTATTGTGCTGCATATGATGCAAGAATTTGAAGGGAGTATACGACCAACAAGCAGCGTGGATTTTTCTAGTGAAGTCTTTAGCAGCGATTTCTACATTTCTACCAGATTTTTATGCAACTTTTATCTCAAGCGTTTCATGAAACATGTCTCTGAATGATTGCCAATCAGTATATTTGTTACAAAGTCGAGGCCTTCCATGGCACCTCTTGATTGTGGTACTTACGATGAGGAACACCGGTATGTGGTTCGAAGATCTATCGAAGCAAGACTCAATCAGATGGTATCAGATCCAATCCTTTGGTAACACAGAAGTCCTTTATTGTTTACATGGTGCATTTAATTGTTGTGTAAAATTTTTTTATTCAGAAAATAATATTACTACGCAAAAATATAAACGTTTTGATGTGCCGTCCTGCTCGCGGAATAATCCAATTAACTCTGACCCGCGCCGGACGGCCGGGGCGGCGGCGTAGCGCGAGTAATGAATTTAAATTCACCCCATTATAAACAAAAGTCAAACGGGCATATTTACGAGGTACAAATAAAAGTCACAATCCGAGTGTTTGTTTGTTCAAATGGTTCTCCAATGCAATGCAATAGCTTTGAGTAGAGAGTAGCGGTTTTCACAAATAGATAGACCGATTCCCGAAAAAGTGCCGGTGTACGTTTTACGTAGGTATAAAGCTAAAGGAGCCACCACGCGATGGCGAGTACACACACGTGTATGTCGAGACACTCGCATCAGTGTAGCGCCGATCGTCGAAGGACTCGCACGCATCCAATGCTTTAATTAATATACAGAGTTGTTAAAACCCCCAAAATAAAATTATGTAGAGTAAAATGAGAAGATTGAAACCCATACACAGACAGTCAAACGAAATTGTTTACAATGCTTATGTTACCGGCAAAGCATATAACTGAGTCATTGTACAGTATACCTAGCCATTCTGTGTAATTCCGGGTTTTCCTAGGCAATGTTTAACATATATTATGTATCGTTTATTATTACATACCTTACCTAGGTATTATATGGAATGCCACGAGGAAGTCCGGTAAAGTATAATATTAAAAATAAATATAATGTATTTTGTTTCTGATAGGTAGTCTACTGATACTGATACTCAAAATCAACTTTACTAAGAAAGAATACTGAAAAACTAGATCGTTTCTTTAAACGATTGTAACGTAAAACAATTGAGAGCAATTTGGTAATTCAAAAGCCAATTAAAAAGAGAGATATATATATATTCATTAAATCTTGTGGAATATATTTACATTAAAATTTAACGTCTAGAATAATATGTTTAAAAGTTAATGAATAATATCTAAATTGCCTGAACTAGTTAACTTTATTAATTGAATAATAATTATTCTACATTAGATGACTGAAAGCAAGTTCTAGTCTCTTAAACCATTCTATAGTGAAATAGCACTTATGGGAAGGTGGCCTAGAACGGGTAAGTTTCGCGCAAGGATAAAAAAACAGAAATGTGCTGAATATCTTAGCTTGATTTAGTTTATAAGATATAATGTTTATTATACTTGAAAATACGAAACCTTTAAAAAACCCGTTTTGCCCGCATAGGAGCCTAAAACGATTTGGGCAAAACGGGTAGCCATCATAATTTTTAGGATAGGTAAATCGAATTTTAAATCTAGTAAAAAGTAGGAAAAAACACTGTACCTACCAACTATAGTTTATTATTTCGACTGTAAGCATTTAACTGTTAAAATGCAAACTTAAAAACCTCAAGCACCTAACAAAATCATCCTTTCTATTGATGTAATATTAATAGTTACAGGAGTTGTAGATCAAAATACCCATACTCCTCTGAGGTATTTTTACAATAAAGATTGAAATAACAAGTTCTTCATGTAATCCATTTTGTATAAAATTTTTCATACAAAACCACACCCGTTTCGCCCTACCCGTTTTGCCCGATAGCACATATTTTTGTAAAGTAATAAAAGACTTCAAAATGAAAGGTAATCCGAGATAACTCTTTGTCTTAATATAAAGTTAGATAGCGTTAAAATATAAGCGCAATATTAACAATGTGCTAATTATAAAGGTTTTCGACTAATCAAAAACAAATATCTTAATATTTTTTAAGGAAAGCACTAAAAAACTTTCGTTATACATACATCCGCCATTAAGCGGCTACGGTGCCCGAATAAAACGGATCGAAACTCGTTATCATTCGCCTACTCTCGGAACATGCAAACGTCGCCACCTCATTATTGACATGGCAGCTCGCATAAATATGTTGTTAATTAACAAATTCCCTCAATAAAGTAATTTTGAATTTTGAATGTAAAATTTAAATTATTACTAAAGTAATATTCCTATTTGCCTCAAATAATACCTACTAATTGAATTTGATATTTTTTTCATTTTTATTATTTTTATTGTTTTTAATATTTTGAAATATAATATCTCAAATATTATACAAATAAACTGACATAATATTTAATAATAATTTAAAATGATAAGTAATTTATTTTAAATTTTTGATCCATCAATAAACTTATTTCATCTATCATTAAATTGAATTAGTACTTTTATTTGTACTTTTGACTTATTTCCAATCGACACTTTATTTTTAAGACCAGCCGCCGCGCCATGACAGTGGCCACTGCACGGCTAGCACAAGTGTACCCGCGCTCTCACAGCTCGCGCCGCGACAGCCTTTGTTTGTTTCTCTCAATACTAAGTTGAAAGAGATAAAATAGAACCACGATAAGTTAGCATTGAATGACAGTGGTAAAAATTATAAAGTGAGGATATGGCAATATCGAGTGGATAATCTGTCCTTGTCAGTTTTTCTTGTAAACATTTAGTTAATGTCCATAAAGATATATGATCAACTACCTGAAAAACTCCGAAATGAAACGAACAATAAGAAATTCATACAATACTTAAAAGAACCACTTTAGACCAAAAGTTATTACAGTGTAAAAGAATATTTATAAGATAAATTAAAGTAATTTCATTGCAATTTACATATAATTTTACTATTTAACATACTATTTACATATGTATATGTTTTGTATTTAAATGATTACTTATGTATGTATATGTAGATATACCTACCCATAAAACTTTTCTATTTTAGATTTATAAACTTGGATATAATAATTGGAGAGGGCGCCACTGTGCCGTTGTTTACATTTAGCTTCCGTATATAATTATTTTAAAATTATAAACTTTCGGATATTTAATTAAAAATTAGCAATGTATAACAGATATAGTGACAACGCAATAGAAAAAAGTGAAGGATAGTGATAAAAATACAGGACAATAGAATAATTATAGAAAAAAAGTGAAGTTGAAGTAACAAAGTTATTACGAGTTGGAAGTTGAGAGGATTATCTCTACGGCGCAGCAGTGTTCTAAGGAGAGCGATCTTTGGAGAAATATCCACGCAAAAGAAGCAGATAAGTGAAAAATAATATATGAAATACCAATATATAAAATATCTTCTAAATAAACAAATAGTCATTGTTCCATCTATACCCACATAGTGTCTTCTCATCGCTTAGAGTCATAGTGATGATCACATTGGTTGCGGAACAAGTTTAACCAAACACGAGAATTTATAGATGTCGCTTTCATCAATAATCATCATCTATTCGTGATTTATCAAATTATCACTAGAGGGCGTTACATTTACCGAAATATATCGGAGAGGATTATAGATGTCGCTCTGAGCAGTTTTTGGAAAAGTCACTAGAGGGCGTTATGATACCAATTTTAATAAAGTATATCTCAGAGGATCTTAAACTTCTATCTAAGAAGTTTTGAAAAGCTCGGTAGAGGGCGGCACTTGAACTTGAACTTGTATTATCGAAGTTAAATTATCAAAATGCGTAAATGTGCAACTTGCAACGAACAAGTGGGCATATCAGATATCATTAAATGTAGTATAAGCAAATGTAAATACTTATACCACTATCAGTGTGTAAATATACAGACAGCCCACTATAAAAGTAACTTCCACGAACTGGAGCGAAACTGGATCTGTCCGGATTGTGACACTAGGGCAATTGAAAAACCTACAAGAGGCGATAGCACACCTATAAACACGAACCATATGAAACTACGGGATAGAAACAAAATGATATTGCATAAAGTCACACAACCCTCATACCAAGAAACTTCTCACAATTTAGACGAATCAGATCAAACTTTTTCTCCACAAGGAAATACCATTCACCGAGACGACTCGCCTGACGGATATATCAGTATGGAAGAAAATAACATTGAAACTGATAGGAGATGTAACATTCAGCCCTCCACGATATTGCAACAACCCGCAACACTACATGAAATTAGACGCCTTATTCAAGAAAATAATGGTTATATCATTCAAGAGTTGAGAAAAACAATGCAAAATCAAATAGAAGAAATGGCACAAAATTTAAGAGAAAGTTTTGAACAAAAACAGAAAGAAATACTACTGAATCAAACGGATATCAAGAGAGATATAGAAATTACTAATAAAAAAATAATTCTATTACAGTCACAATATAAAGCGCTAGAAACTGAAAATTAAAAGTTAAATAAGGAAATTAAAACACTCAAAGAAAGCAGCAGCATTGAAGTAATCAGCTCTGGAAACGACAAATGCCTTGTGCTTCATGGCCTAACTATAGGAAATTACTGGATGACGGAGGAGGAGATAACGGAAAGGATAGCTAATGCTTTCTATGAAATTCTGAATATCGATATATCGGGATATATAGAGCAAATCACATTCATTGGAAAGAAAGGTTATAATAAAAGACCAATAAAAATAGAACTTATAAGTAAAAGGATGCAAAAGTCCATTTTGCGAAATTCTATTTATTTCAAAGATACGGGTCTTATCGTAAAAAATTATTTAAATAAAGTTGAGTTGCGTGAAAGGAAGGAGAGAAGACAGGCACTAGAGAGAGCACGGAAAAGTGGGAAGCATGCGGTAAAGATAACACTCTAAATATAGAAGGAAAAGAAATATCATTTTACAAAGCGAGTCAGGAAGGAAAGGAAAGGGAGGGAGAGCCACACGACTCCAGAAGCACTGGCCAAGAGAATGAGCTAAAAACAGGAAAGGCAAGCACGAGTCATGACCACCTATCCATACGCAAGAATAATCAGTCCTTTCGATAGTAACTTTCAGGTTTTGTACCAAAATATTAGAAGCATCTGTAACAAAACCCACCTCCTAGATGCGCTACTCGAGGAAAATGCGGTACAAGTATTGTGTGTAACTGAGACATGGCTAAACCAGGACAAGCTAGACCTACTCCAAATTCAAAACTATACAGTGAGATCTGCAAACTGCCGGGAAAACTATGAAGGTGGAGGAGTATGCATTCTGATAAAAAAATCAGGTAGAATGTAAATAGAGACCTGACATTGAAGAATTGTTTAGAGAACGAATTTTTGAAATAAGTGCTGTTGAAATAAGACAAAATAACCTTTTAATTATAAATCTGTACTGGCCAAACAGCAATAGAGAGGTAGAAATTTTCTTTGTCAATTTGTATAAACTTCTAAAATCAATTACAATAAAAGAAATTAGGAAAAATATCGTGATAGGAGGTGACTTTAATGTGGATTTCTTTTCTAACAGTAAAAGTAAACAAACCTACGAGAATTACCACAAAGAGTGCAACCTGTCTTGACCTAATATTTACAAACTTCAGCAGTTTGAATTATAAATTAAATGTTGTAGAATATGGGTTATCCGACCATATGGGAGTGTTGTTCACATTTCCCGTAGTTTTACCTAGCCCCAAATTTTGGATCGTCAAAAGAATTTTTAATGAGCCAAACATATTTAAATTTAAAAACGAACTAAAAAAGATAGATTGGGATAGAACATTCCAAATAGGTAGATCTATTAACGAAAATTACAATAATTTCAGTACAATTATGCAATCCTTGTTAAATAAGTGTTTTCCTAAAAATATCATAAAAATAAACCAAAAATCAAGAGTCCCGTACCTCACCACAGGTCTAAGGATAGCTTGTCGGAATAAAAGATTGCTAAAATTACTAAATACGCAAACTAATAATTTTGTTTTATGAAATTACTATAAAAACTACTGCAAGACTCTTAAAAAATTAATAAAACACTTAGTAAGTTTCAAAATAGCAATGAAAACAAAATGAAAGTGATGTGGAATGTTATTAAAAATGAAACGAATAAAAAACCCGGTAAATTAAAAAACAATATTTCCCTAAAAGTAAATAATATCATAGTAACGGACCCAAAAACAATAACTAACCACTTAAATGATTTTTTCGCCTTCATTGGAAACTCACCAAATGTTTCAACCACTAATGATTACACGAATAAATTTTCTAAAACTATAGAAAATTCAATCTTTCTAACTCCCGTAGAACCTGCTGAGGTACATAAAATAATAAGAAATCTAAAAAGCAAAACCAGCTGCGGAATAGACGAAATTCCTCCGACATTAATAAAGAAATGTGCTGACGTATTAGTTACCCCTTATGTTCGTTTCGTTGTATTTGATAAATCGGTCATTTTTGGAGGATACTTTCCCGGATGAACTGAAGATTTCCCTAGTTAAGCCGTTACACAAGAAAGGAGATAAACGTGATCCAAATAATTACCGCCCTATTGCTCTACTTAACACATCGTCGAAAATTTTTGAAACGGCCATGGCAACGCGTTTGTTTTCATTCTTCGAGAAATTTCAAGTGTTCCATGAAAATCAGTACGGTTTCCGCAAAAATCGCTCTACCATACTTGCAGTATATAGATATTTACAAAAAGTTATGGAAACGATAAACAACAGAAAATACGCTGTTGGATTATTGTTAGATCTTAGCAAAGCCTATGATAGAGTTGATTACAGGATACTGTTAAATAAGCTCTATGACTCTGGCATAAGAGGAGTGACTTATGCGTGGTTTAAATCATATCTCAATCACAGATTTCAGTATGTAGAAATTGAGAATATAAACTTTACATCAGTAATAATTTTGTATCTCACAAAAAGTTAGGTCGGACCCACATCAGGTAAAGGGCTCTATCCCACAAGGCAGTGTGTTGGGCTGCCTGCTGTTTCTAATTTACATAAATAACCTACCTACATTCTTGAATGAACAATGCACAATTTTTGCAGATGATATCTCAATAGTATTTCCTTGTTCGAATACGGTAGAGTTGGAGGAAAAACTGAACGACGCACTAAGTAGAACTATAGAATGGCTAGAATATCATAAATTACAACTAAATTTTAATAAAACGCGAATAATTCAGTTTCGGCCCTATCAAAAATCCTCTTTGGAAATTAATTATAAATATAAGGGAATTGAAATTGAAACTACGACCCGTGCTGCTCTCCTAGGACTCGAATTGGACTTGAATTTAAATTGGAAAGGTCACTTAGAAAAACTATCATGCAAACTGTCTTCATTTATATTTGCACTCAACCAATTAATAAGAGTTATGAACTTTAAAACAGCTTTGTCTGCGTACTACGCTTATGCTCATTCCAGACTTGCCTACGGGATTATTTTTTGGGGAAATTCGACAGAAATTGATGGTATTTTTATTTTGCAGAAGAAATGCATCCCCATTTTAACTAATATAGACCAAATGGAATCATGCCGACCATACTTCATAAAACACGGCATACTAACACTAACATCTCTTTATATTCTGGAATCATGTAATTTTGTAAGAAAAAATATAAACCTGTATACACCCGAAGACAAAACAAAAATAAAAAGAAATAATAGAAACCAAAACAAATTAATTCAGCCTTTCTCTACGTTAAAAATATATTCTTCCAGCGCACACATAATGGCTATAAAAATTTATAACAGTATCCCAAATGAAATTAAAATATTGGAGACAACAGGTTCGTTCACAAAACAATTAAAAACATTTCTAATAAAAAAAAGTTATTATACTATTAATGAGTTCTTCGCTGATAGATAAATAGATACGACAAATAGTATTAAAGGTTGTTTTCCCTCAGCGTGCTTAAGAAATTGCTCGATGGTCTCTAATGCTGGGCTTGCGATATTGTGGAAATGGAATACTTAATTAGAATATTGTATTTAACAAACTAACCACTAACTTAGAATAAAATTTCATTCCAGATACATATACTAAACAACTAACACCATTACCAGTTATCCATAATAATTAAGCCCTCTCTAAATTTTGCGGTACCCCTACGGGGTGCTACATGCTTGTTCCTCTTAAGTTTTACTATCATTGTATTACCATGTAGCATGCAAATAAATGAATAAATAAATAAATGAAATAGAAAATAGCACATTAGATTAGATATTACAGTATTGTAAATGATACTTACATAAATACTTATTATAGATACGTGTTTTTGTCTGCCTATGGAAACTTTACAACATGTAGATACCTAAAGCAAAACAACTTTTACTTTATTGTTTAAAATTGAACTTAATAAAAATTGGCTTGTTAGTAGGTAGATAATATACCTACCTATAACGATATTGTTATTAAAATTAGAAAATATAACCCTAGTATTTTTAAGTTTTTAATATTGTAGTGCCGTCAGGGTCATAATTGTACAAATTACTTTTATGAAGCAATAAATATTTGAGTATTGAGTATAATTGGTCACTATAAGCTTGAACTTGTCCTTTTAGTTTATCTAAATCATTAATCATGCTTAAAATTATACGACACTCGAAAGTTTTTTTTAATTCAGTGTATGTGCCTTCCAGTCCATGTGCGTTTCCACATCTAGTCCGAGCAACGTGAACTCGTTTACAACATCTAGTTTTACATTTTTATAGGTATATTCGATATGTAATGGCTTTTTTTGCCTGGTGTGGAAGGTTATTATTTTTGTTTTATGTAATTTATATCTAGACCACGGTCGTTCATCCATTCTACAGTTTTGTCCAAAGCTAAGGTAATTATAATATGATTGTTTGTTCGTGTTTTATAGTATCCTGAAATGATGGTCCAAGAATTGAAATAGGTATTGCCTTTAATTAGCTCCACAATATAATGACTTAAATAACATGGATTGCAATTACTTAGAAGTAAATACAGAATACGATGTTAGCTCGGTGGCTGATTGATGGGTATGTGTCGTCTGTGCCGCGGCGGGCCGTCTCACGCCCGCGCGTCTCTCCCCGCGGTGGCCCTGAGGTCCCGCGGTCCGCGGGTCTCTGCCGATCGGGCCTCATGCCTATCTCTCGCGCTCCAACATCTTCCCCTCTTCCTCGAAGACCTGGGGTTTCGAGGATATTTTCTGAATGCTGTAGATTAGTCACTGGTTGGCAGGAAACAGAGCTTATTGATAGCTCTACGAATGGTTCCTTTCGTAGTGATTACATCGGCGACTGGCGACACTCCGTCGGAGCCTGGATGCAGCTGCTTTATGCGGCCCATACGCCATTGAAGTGGTGGTAAGTTGGGCTCCTTGATTAGCACCATATCGTTCACTAGGAGTCCCGGTTGTTCCAGGCGCCACTTTGTCTTCTGCTGAAGCTCACATAGGTATTCATCGCGCCAGCGATCCCAAAAATGTTGACGGATCATCTCTATAAATTGGTATCTCTATCGAGTCTCTTAACATTTATATCTGCCAATGAAGGAAATGGCAGTGACGTTAGGGGCCTGCCGATCAAGAAGTGCCCTGGAGTGAGGGGATCAAGGTCGTTTGGATCTGAGGACATTGGGGTCAAAGGTCTGGAATTTAGGACGGCTTCAATTTGAGCGAATAGCGTTGTCAACTCTTCGAAAGTTAAGTGTTGGTTACCTAACATTCTAGTAATGTGGTACTTTGCAGACTTCACGCCTGCCTCCCAAAGCCCCCCAAAGTGAGGAGAATACGCGGGAGAAAACTTAAAAGCTATGCCGTCAGCTGCGAACGTCGATGTCATGTTTGTACTGCTCGACCTAATAAACTCATATATCTCGTTATTTGCGCCAACACAATTCGTGCCGTTATCGCAATAGATTGTACCAGGTTTCCGTCTACGAGCGATGAAACGTCTGAGACATAGTATAAACGTATTGGTTGATAAGTCGCTAGCAACCTCCAAATGTATTGCCTTTGTCGCAAAGCAAATGAAAAGGCACAAATAACATTTCGTTATTTTGCAACCACGCCCCTTTCTATCAGTAATAAGAAATGGGCCAGCGAAGTCCACCCCGCTTATGGCAAATGGAAAACTGGAAGTTACCCTAGACGTGGGTAAATTACCCATAATTGGGGTAAACATTTTTGCTTTTATTGTTTTACTTAAGTTACAATTATTTACTGTACTTCTAGCCAGTACCCTGCCTCGAAGAGGCCAGAATTGATTTCTTATATTGTATAAAAGTAACTGAGGCCCACCATGTAAAAGCCTTCTATGTTCATCAACAAACAACTGTTTAGTGAAGTTGTGATTAGTGTCAACCAGTACAGAATGCCTTTTCGAATAACTTTCATTCAAATTTTTAAGCCGACCGCCAACCCTTATTAAACCACATTCATCGACGAAAGGGCTAAGCGATAGAATGGAAGACTTGGACGGTAAGTTTGCACCTTTAGTTAATAATTTTAGCTCATCGGGAAAGCATTCATGCTGGTGCTGTTTTAATAAATGGGTAAGCGAATTATCTAGCTCGTCAGCCGACAATGGTCCCATTTGTTTATTGTTTGGATTACGAATATTGTGAATAAATTGTAAGACATATGCCATAGCTCTCTGCATGGTTGTAAACTTTGAGAACCTATCGAATTGCAGAATACTTGGTAGTATTTTTATGTTGTTCGGTGCGATGCCTACAGCACATGTAGTGTGTTTTGTTGTAGTTTTTGTTTTACGCGTACGTTTATAATCTGTTTTTCTTTCAGGAATATTCGTGTTTTTTGTGTTAATTGTGTTTTCAGGCCAATTTGAAGGTTCCTTGCACAGGAATGAAGGTCCCTTCCATCATAACGATAAATCCTGTACCTGTTTAGGATCTACTCCTCTAGATGCTAAGTCTGCTAGATTTTCTTTACCAGGAATGTGCCTCCACGATGCAGATGAAGTCAATTCCTGTATCTTTGCCACTCTATTTGATACGTATGTTTTAGTTCTCGCGAGTGCGAAGCTAGCCAGCTGAGAACTACGGAGGAGTCAGTCCAGTGGAATATCTCTGAAACGACACAGCGAAGAGCCTTGATGACCTTAGAGCTAAGACGAGCTGCTAGAAGAGCCCCACAAAGCTCCAGGCGAGGAATTGAAGTCGCCTTGAGTGGAGCTACTTTAGTCTTAGCACACAGCAATTGAACCTGAACTGCGCCGCTCTTGTCGATCGACCTTAAATAGATAGTGGCAGCATAGGCCGTTTCAGAAGCATCTGAAAACGCATGAAGTTGAATTACTTCTGGCTGGGTTATAAGAGCATGCCTAGGAATATTTATAGTTCCTAATTTTGCTGAGATTTGTCATATAAATACTCCACCCCTTCTCTATACCCATGGGAATAGCATCATCCCAATCAAGTTGTGTAAGCCACAACTTCTGAAATATAATTTTTGGCACGACGTACATAAACTTAACAGGCCTAAAGGGCTTAGATGACTCAGACAGAATTGTTCTCTTAGTGATTCGTGAGGGAATCGCAATAGAGATGGGAAAATTTAGAACATCTCTACTAGGGTCCCATTTTAAGCCCAAAGCATTGGACTGGCCACTGAGATCCTTAATTGACCTCGTGCATGAAACATTTTGCAAAGCAGAAGGAGCATTTGTTTTGAATTTACTCAGAGATAGCTGAGCTAAATCAAGCACCTTGATAATGGAATTTGTGATAAGATTTAATTCAGTTTCTGTTTCAGCTCCTGAAAGAAAATCGTCAACATAGAAATCATGTTTGATTAATTGGGCTATGTTGGCGTCTGAACATTGTTTTGACAATTCAAGTAGACATCGTGTACTAAGGTATGGGGCTGAAGCCGTGCCATACGTGACTGACTGTATTTAGTTCGTATACCTTGATAGGTTGCGAGGGTTCATCACGCCAGAGGATTAATTGAAGATAACGCTGACTCGGATCTACCATTATTTGACGGTACATCTTTTCAACGTCAGCTGAAACGACATAGCAATGTTGCCTAAATCTCTAGAGGATTGAAAATAGGTCATCCTGCACCACCGGCCCTACATATTGGATAGCGTTAAGGGAAATGCCTGATGATGTCTTCGCCGATCCATCAAATACGACTCGCAACTTTGTAGTTTCACTACTTTCCCTGATCACTGCATGGTGAGGTAAGTAGTAGCCAAATTTCGGCATTTGAACATGTGTCATATGCAAAAGACTTTTGTACTCATGCATAAAGAGAGTATAATCTTTCTTGTTTCAACTTTGGATTAGCCTGCATTCTACGTTTCATTTGCAATAAACGTTTTTCAGCTGTCCTGTAAGAATCCCCTAAAACATCAGGTGAGTCGTGAAAGGGGATCTTTACACAGAACCTACCATTAGCTTCACGATTCGTTGTTTCTTGAAAGAGAGCTTCACAAACGTTGCCAGTGAGCGGTTCCACTGGGTCAGTGAACAACTCCTCAGTCTACCAGAACTTTGTAACTAGCTCTTTTATATCTTGACTAAAGTAACTGTGTAAAGTTTTATGCTGTTTGGTTGTAGTGCGACCGTTCCCCCCTATGGGGCCAGCCACTATCCATCCCAGCTGTGTCTCATGTAAAATTGGTTGATTTTGCCCTAGTGTCATCCTTCGTGATCCAATGAGTTCCGAGAAAATGTCTGCTCCCAATAATACATCGATTTCAGAAGGACTATAGAACTTTGGGTCGGCTAGAGTGATATCGCTTGGCAGATTTAAGCCTTGAAGCGACACCTCCATGCTAGGTAACTTGTTTGTGATGATTGGCAAAATATAATTTTGCCACAAATAACATTTTATTGTGAAATTAAATTGATTATGTAATGATTTCATTTGTATTTTACAGTGTTCAGTAATAGAAGTAACCTTGTTGTTCAGTCCGCAGACATAATGATGACAATTCGTTTGCTTGCAACAGCCGATTATACTCTGGGCTGCTTTGCTAATAAATGAGCACTGGCTTCCACTGTCTAATAAAGCCCTAAGTGTGTATGAGTTGCATTGTTTGTCACCCGAATCAACGCCGTAGAAAGAAAAACCTGATTACCGGAGACAGCAGACATCGAAGTAGAGGAAGCCGTACCTTGACGTTGGGTTTTGCTGTCGTTAACAGCTGATTTATCCTGGTTTGTTGTGATTAATGAATTTACAGAATCGTGAATTCCAAACTTTGTTGTAGTTTGTGTACGATCTTTATGTAGTAATGTATTATGTTTTCGTGAGCATTGTTTACAACCACCGAGCTTGCATTGTGCAGAAAAATGCCCACCACGTAAACAGTTAGAGCATAGCATAGCTTCCATTGATAAACCTTTGTATAACGTTCGTCCACAGACAAAGACTTTAATGTGGGACAGTTATATAACCTATGATCCTGTTTGCATGCTAAACATTGAGTGTTAGACACCTGAGTTGGCGACGCCACAAATGACTTAGACCTGGAACTGCTGTTCACCTTGTCATGCCGAACATACTTGCTAGCGTTGATAGTTTCTAGCACAGTTGCTCGTTGACGAAGAAATTCATAAAAGTCTTTCAAAGTAGGCCATTCTAACTTACTACGGTATTCTTCCCATTTCCCAGAAGTCACAGGGTCAAGCTTCGAGGACGCCATGTAAATGACCAGTGTGTCCCACGCGTCAGTGGGCTCCTCAAGAGCCTTTAAAGCGCATAGGTTCTTATAGTAGGGGAGCTCAGAGGGCTAAATGCGTTTTTACCCGAGCGCTTTGAAGACCTATCAGATCGCGAAGATTAACGGCTAAACAGAAAAAAAGTTTATTTGATGTATATCTTTTTAGTGGTGGGGAGAGCGTGTATGAATTTTCAAAAATGTAAAAAAAAATCGTTCCAAAAAAATACTCAAGCGCGTCAGTGTTTGATACCGTGATACAGTCTTCGAACTCCTGTTTACAGAGAGATATTAGTCTGACGGATTGATAGTGGGAGTTAGCTGTATTAAGAGGTAGAAATTAGGGAAAAAATGATTTTTCTCGGGCTTGTCAGAAATTCATAAGAGGAGTTAAATAAACGACAAAAAGTATCCTATTATAAAGACTGACGGTTTGGGCGTGACCAAAAGTTTATAGTCGATACTCAAAAATGCAAAAAAAAATCGTGACATTGAAATACTCGTGCGCATCAGAATTTTATACAGATGGTTCAGCTTGATATTCTAGTGGTGATAACTCTTAATCTGATAATTTTGTAAAGGGATTTTTTTAATCTGACAGTTAAAAGAGCGGCAAAGAGTAGTGTGAAGCAGTGCGAGAGAGTAAGACTCTGAGAAAGAGAGAGAAAGGAAGAGAGGCGCAGAGCGGGAAATACACAATTATCAGAAGTTGTACATACAACATTCTATTATTAATTTTATGTGCTTAGGCTTATGAAAATCGGCAGAATATATTATTTCTATAATTTTTTAAGTATTTTCTTTAAAATAAAAAAAAGCAAACTCGCGCTCGAGTATTTCAAGGTAACGATTTTTTTTTGCAATCTAGTTACTCGCTCATTTTTTTATGTCACGCTCAAATCGTCAGATTATTGAAGATATTTTTTTTTCTGCATGTAATTAACTTATTTTGTTTAAATCTGATGCGCCCAAGTATTTTTAGGGATCGATTTTTTTTTACTAATCTGATCGACTACCCTAGGCGTACCCCACTATATTAAGGGACCATCATTGGTAAAAGTACTTAACAGTACAAAGATTCTCCCCTAATATTAGGTTGCTACGCTCAGGTCACATCCTAAATCCCCGCTTGGGCTCCCCTACATAGACATTGTATCTATCATGCAACGCAGAGACTTATCAGACGCTTTAGATAAAGGTTCGATTAAAAATAAACCTTTAATGTGTTCGTTAATTAACAACCGTTTGTTGTCGTACCTATCGCAAAGTAACGACCAAGCAATATTATAATTGTTCGATGAAACTGTAACCGAATTTATTACCGAACTGGCACTGCCCTCTAGATACAATTTTAAATAATGAAACTTATTGATGTCATCGATGGATTCATTGTTATGAATAAGATATACATACATGTCTTTGAACTCAAGCCATCTTTGAGGATTTCCCTCAAACGGAGGAAGCTTTACAGGTGGTAATTTAATACAATTAGAATTAATTTTACAACTATTTTATACGGAATCCTCCCTTTTAATTTCGATATTCCATTTATCTAATAACTCCTGAGCTTGAGCCATTAACGAAAAAAACCTATTTTCGGTTCTCTCTCTTTCACATATTTGCTCGTCTATATCACTATCCAAAGACTCAATCTGAGACTGAACATCATCAAAAGTGTTAAAAAGTTCTTGTAATTTAGTTAATCTTAATTGTAACTGAGTTCGCAGTTTACTTTCGCACGTAGTTAAATCCAACAATGGGTTCAAATAAGTTTCAAATAACGTTAAACGTCCTCTAATATTCGCTCTTTGCTTAGTTAAATCCTTTAATTCACTCATTTTGTTAGCACAAATAATCCACGTATCAATATAATAACGCGAAAGTAAACGCAAATAATATCAAGTCGAGCAATAAAATCATGCAACTAACCTTAGTTCCGCAGAGCGTAGGTAGCTAAGATAACGCACAGCTGACCGCGATGTACCTTGTTGCTAGGACAATTGAATGCACCGGCGGCCGAGCGACATATAGGTAGATAACGTTTCTCACCCGTTTACTCTCGTCACCTGGAATTAGTCGGCAAATGCGTTTGATACCTAATCGCTAAACAAAATGTAATCAACTTGTTGAATAAGTTGAAGTTTACAAGTAAAATGGAATACTTAAATCACCTACTCGAAGTAAGTAGGAAAGTACTTGGTACCTAATTCCTCAATTATTTGAGTATTTATAGGATTCGAAGATCGAATTTAACACTATAATGCTCCACAATATAATGACTTAAATAACATGGATTGCAATTACTTAGAAGTAAATACAGAATACGATGTTAGCTCGGTGGCTGATTGATGGGTATGTGTCGTCTGTGCCGCGGCGGGCCGTCTCACGCCCGCGCGTCTCTCCCCGCGGTGGCCCTGAGGTCCCGCGGTCCGCGGGTCTCTGCCGATCGCGCCTCATGCTTATCTCTCGCTATCCAACAATGATAAAGCTCGACTACTGTGAAAAAATAAAAATAATAAGATGGCCGCCGTGCAGGTGCGATTTAACGATTTTCATTTTCAGACTAGACTTTAGAGTCTCGGGATTTTTTAATCTGCGGGCGGATTATAAGTTTTATCACGTCGGTGCGTTGCTTTTACGTTCAATTTTGGCTGATCAGCAAGCAGATGCAGAAATCAAAGATGGCGGCGGCCGTGGCGGCCATTTTGATAAGCGCACAAAAATTGCACTTTTCGGGGCGTCTTTTCGCGGTGTTGCTACCTGAATCGAGGTTTGCAATGTATGGCCCGGTGCAATAAAAATTCCCACATTTTTGGGTAATCTGGGAGATTTTCCCCGAAAATACAAAAAATTGAAATATTTACTTTTCGCAACTTTCTGCTATGGGGTTCGATGGTCGTGGAGAGCGTTAGTGACTTTTTGGTATTTTCAAGTTTTTCATCTGGCAACACTGGATGTGAGAGCAACGACATTTTTTTTCGACACGGTCTCATTGACAGGACTCTGACACTGTAAATTTTTTTTTATGCAGTCTTGCTCCGAGTATCCTGTACTTTAATATTCTTTTGACGTTTGATAAAAACTCAAGATGGCGGCGGTTGTGGAAGCCATTTTGTTTTAGTTTAAGTATTAATTTAACGTTAATTCATATTTTCTTAGTGATGCTGATCTGTCTAATTGATGAGTATTGCTAAGGGTAAAAATATTACCCCACTTTTTGGGAAAACTTTGACTGTTACCCCGATGTAAATTTGAAAGCGGATTTTCGCCGTGTTATTACTCGAGAAGTCTTTACATGGATGTTTAATTTACCCCGTTTTTAGGGAAATTTTTGAGATGTACTCCGATTTATATTTTTAAGTGCGTTTTCGCAATGTTGTTAACGTATATGAAAGTTGTAATATACGAAGGGATTATCCGGCTACTCGAAAGGTGTTTATTTGAAAAAAAAAATTACCCCATGTCTAGGGAAATTTTTGAGATTAAACCCGATTTATATTTTTAAGTGCGTTTAGGCCATGTTTTTGACGTTTATGGAAGTAGGTATGTATGAATGGATCGTCGGGTTACTCAAGTAGTATTTACATGGATGTATAATTTACCCCGTTTTTAGGGATTTTTTTGAGATTTACCCCGATTTATATTTGTAAGCGCATTTTGGCAGTGATGGTGACGTTTATTGAAGTTGTAATGTATAAAAGGATTGTCGGGTTACTTGAGAAGTGGTTACATGAATGTTTAATTTACCCCATTTTTATGGAAATTTTTAGAGATTTATCGCGATTTAAATTTTTAATTGCGTTTCCCCCATGTTGTTGACGTATATGAAAGTTGTAATGTATTAGGAGATTGTCGGGTTTCTCAAGAAGTATTCACAAGGGAGAAAAACTTACCCCATTTTTAGGGAGCCGGATGCTTCCGGAGCTACGGAGCTTTCCGGTTTATGTCGATAAAAAATTTACCCCGTTCTTAGTGAATTTTTAGAGATTTACTCGATTTCTATTTTTAAAAACATTTTGGCTGTGTTTTTGACGTTTCTGATAGTTGTAATGTACAACACGCCTATCATTACTATACCCTACTGTACCCATACTTAACCGTACTCCTCTCTAACCGTTCCCTACCCCTACCCCACATACCCTACCATACCCGACCATAAACTACTGTAACCCTACCCTACTCTACTCTACCCTACTCTACTCTACCCCTTGACTACCCAATCCTACTCTACCCTACCTTTGCGTTACCTATCCTACCTTCACTACATATTCCCTACCTTAACCTACTGGTTTCCTTCCCTGACCAACACTCCACACTGCAGCTTATGTACTGCAAACGTGTAACAACATAATATGTATAACTTGATTTCTTATTTGTATTTGTACTTTGCCATCCACAGGCAACCCCTTTCCTACGTCTACTCTACCCCTACCATAACCTTACCCTACTCTACTATATCCCTTGCCAACCATACTCCATCCCTACTCTACTCTACACTACCCTTCTCCTATTCTGCCCCACTGTACACCTTGCCTCCCCTACCCCTACCCTACATACCCCCATTATATCGCTCCACTACCCAACCCAATCCTTCCCAACTCTACCTCTACTTTGCCTTTCCCTACCCCTACCCTACATACCCTACCGTATACTACGCTTCCCCTAACTCTACACTGACTTATCCTTCTCTACCCTACCCTACTCAACTTCTACCATACTATCCTATATACTCTACCCCTATCTACTCCTTACCTACTCTACCCGTACCCAACTCTAAGATACCCTAATCCTACCATGCTACTACCGTACCCCAACCTATCTCTACCTCTACCCTTTGCTACCCAAACCTACCCATATCCTACAATAACCTACTCTACCCTACCCTAATCCTGACCCTACTCTACTCAATGCCTTTCCTACCCTACACCACTGTACTCCTTCCCTACCCTACCCCTTTCTGCCACTTCCCTACCCAACCCTACCTTATCGTACACTTTTGGTTGAATGGTTTTGACTTTTGTTAGAATAAACAAGCAGCGGCCACATGACCGAAATCTTATTCATTAGCTTTCCAATAAGGTTAGTTTCACTGATATGAAATGTATTTTTCTTTGATATATTTCAAGTTGAAACAAAAGGTTTAAACAAATACCTATTACTTACATTTTCTTAAAAAATGGGTAAATAGCCGGGTACCCGGGTATACCCGGGTATTAAAAATAATAATACCCGATACCCGGGTATCTAAAAAAGTCGGGTATTCGAAAACCTTAGTAGGTACCATGAGAACTGACCTCCCATACATCACATACGACACATCATACAGGTCTAATATGGCTCTACCTTAATACCGCCACAGCTGGCGCTGTCCGTTTTAATACAATATCACTAAGGTACGAGTATGTCCAAGCAGTTATTACAATTAGTACCTGCTGAAGTCACTGAAACTTATACGTTAGCAATAGCACTGCTATACTCTTGAGTTACTGGCTACTCTCCTCGCCCTTTTATTAAATCAGAGTTTTCTTACATTTTTGAAGAATGAAAATAAATCGTTTAATAGAACGTGCCACCCATTAAATTTAATTAACTTTTTCCCGAAACCGTTTCACTCTGGACCAAAGTAGGGCCGTAGATTCACTGGGAAAGTATAATGAAATCATGTTTAAGATGTTAGGTTAGGAAACGTTTTCTGGTTATTTATTTTCAAATAAAATAAAATATTTTAAGTATTTTTTTAAAGCAAAAAATATTACTAGTTATGATATTTTTAACGTCAATAATCTAATAAAGAGGCTAAATCATAGAGGCAGACCGTGTAGTACTTTCGTAAATCCGAAAGACATTTTCTGTCTTTGTACTGTCACACTATGCGATCTCCAACCCGCCCCGAATGTCTTGGACGCTGACGGCGTGTACAGTAGTGGTCTTTTACAGGTTGGTGGACTTGTTGGTGATGAAACAGAGCACTATATATGATGACTTTCGGCGCGCGGTGAGCTCGCAAAGCATACCTACCTACATTGTTCATGGCTATCGGCTCATGCCGTTTCCCTGCGACTAAATTCGCTACAAAACATTCCTTATAGCCGAAGCATGTTTGGGTTCCAAAAGGCATGATAAAGTGTTGAATATTTGAACACATCGGCCGGGCGACAACTCTGCATGAATAAATTACAGGTCAATGTGCCCGAGCCAAGAAACCCTTTTGTTTTTCTCAGCTCTACACGTACCTACATTATAAGTAGGTATACCCAGTAGGTGGTGTAGATATTGTTTATGTATATTTTTATCGCGAAAATAATATAGTTTTGAATGAATAACAAAGTTTTTACGTACAAAACAAGAAACAATAACACACAAGTTTTATTCCTAGACTTTTATGTGTGATAACACAACCACAATTACCGAAAATGAATTATCTTACTTTACAATTTAATCATTTTACTAAGTATATCAGGTGTACAGATAGCAGATACCTACATACGTACAACGGGAAGTTTTTCAAAAATAATATTAATTCCCATTATCTCCCTAACGAGGACACGGCGAGTGGGAATGGCGTCGCTGGCCGCGCTGACTCCGCTGCCGCGCTATGAGCTATAAATCACCCATAACGTATATTCCTCTTAAAGTGAAACTCTTACATGAATACGATAGATTCCCAGCGGGACGAACAAGAGCTTCTTGTAAGACTTTCACATTGACGGCGAACCGCAAATAAATACGAAGGTATTACGTGCGCCTCTGTTTTATTTTTCTATTTTTGGGTAAATTCCATTGAAATGAAACTTCAAAAAAGAAATTCTTATCGGTATTTACGACCTTGTGCACGCGGAAAAAACATTTTCGATACCTAACACTTAACAAAATGACACATCGGAAAAACTAACATATTTAAAAGTACTGAGCTATAGACAGTTTCCCGCATCTTAACTACAGGTATTCACTTTCGCATACTTTATAATTATGATTAATCGGTCGGATTAGGGAGCGCTACAAACAAAAATGAAAATGGAAGGGGATGTAAACGTCTTTCTACAATACGACTGCCGAACTAATAAACTCACTAAATGACGATACGTTTCTTGTCCTGAGCGATTTTAGTGTAACGAACCAAACGTTTAAGATAGGTAGGGCATAGTGGGATATCCCGCTTGAATCGGAGTTTCCCGTCTGGGGAAGCATCTTCACCTTACAGAATATAGCAGCCAAACAACACTATTTTAATAGTGTTAAAGTAGTTTGAACGGGCTCCCGAACCCAGGGAATAAAAATTCTCCGCCCTGGGAGGCTGAGCTGCAAGTCCCGCCGGAGTGTACGTGTTCATTCGGGAGGATATCTGTTGCCGCCGTCTACACGGGCTTGAAGACAGGGACCTCTCGATTTTGTGGGTTCGTGTGGATTACGGTGGCCACACCCGTGTCTACGCAGCCCTAAACAGGTCTCATGGCGGTGGCTTAGACACAAAGCGGTTTTTTGAGCACCTTAAAGTCGCTACTGCTAATGTCTTAGACTGCTAAATCCTTCCGCTGAGTTTGTGGTTTTAGGAGATTTTAATGCCCACCATGCGTGGCTCGGTTCTTGGTCTCCTAACTATGAGTGGAGGTTTGCTCATGAATTTGCTCTGGTCTATGGTTTCTCACAAATTATTCCTCTCCATCTAAAATCCCAGATGTTGAGGACCATACAAGCTTCTTGCTGGACCGACTTGCTTTGACAGGGTTTGGCCCTTTTAAGCAAGCTTCCATCATACGGCATTCCTGTTGGATTTTGCACCTGGTTTTCGGATTTTCTGAGTGAACGATCAATCCGTGTAGTTCTAGACGGTTACACGTCTGATCTTAAGGATAACGATGCTGGAGTTCCTCAGGGGTCGCGGTCGGTTCTGTCCGCGACTCTTTTCCTGCTGCATATTGACAATCTGGTTGTACCCGGTACCTTTGGGTACGCAGACGACAGCACAGTAACGGATAGATATCTGTCAGAGGCAAAAGCCAACAGGGACGATATTCAGTCTAGTCCAGAGGCCATGATTGGTCGCTTGAACGAAGCTGTCGAGGCAGTGTCCGATTGGGGCGAAGTCAATCTAGTGACGTTCAGTGCTACCAAACACAGGCGTGTTTTCCTCTAAACGGAGTCCATTCCATCTATCTCCGATTTTTCGGAATGTATTTCTCAAAATTACCGACAGCCTACAGCTCCTGGGTGTTGAGCTGTCAACCAATCTCAACTTTGGACAGTACATCGAATCAAAAGCCAAGACTGCAGCCAAAAAACTTGGAATCCTCTCGAAGGTCAAGCGGTACTTCACTTCAAGGCAGATGCTTCATTTATATCAAGCACAAGTCCGATCTTGCATGGAGTACTACTGCCACTGGATGGACTACTACTACTGGATGGATCAGCGAAATACCAACTGGCCGCTTTGGATTTGGTGGAAAAACGTGCAAAGAAGTTAATTGGTGACCCGTAGTTGATTGAGGCTAAGCTGCAGAGCCTCGAGCATCGACGTAGGGTTGCGCGTTAGTCGGTTTTCTACAGGTTGCATTTCGGAGAGTGTGCAAAGCAGTTGCACGACCTCTTCCGCCACCGGGAGACGCGGTCCGGGCGAGCGCTTCATCCTTATGTAGTGGATCTTCCAGTTATCCGCACGAGCCGCTTTAGCTCAACCTTTATAATACGTACGGCCAAGGAATGGAACGCATTACCCGCGAGTGTGTCAGCGAATCAATCTGCGTACGAAGTTTGGACCACTGCTCGTTTCAATCGGGCCCATAATATTGATGATGCAAAGCGGAAGTTAAATGCCGTTTCGAGGAACAGCAAGAGGGCGATCGCCAAAGCGAAATTCGCCTTTGTTAGCAGAATTGGCGAGCGACTCACGAGCTACCCTTCTGGTAGCCGGGCTTTCTGGTCGCTCGCCTTGAAACTTTAATCAGTCGTCCTTTCCGTCTCTGCGTAAACCTGGCGGTACCTTGGTCCATAGTGCAGTGGAGAAAGTCAATTTATTGGGTACTCTCTTTGCCTCAAACTCGATCCTGAATGACGGAGGCGCCGACCCGCCTACCATCCCGTGGTGCGGCAAATCAATGCCGGAAATATCTAGTTCTCAGCAGAAGGTACGGGGGGCTCTACTCTCTCTAAATGTTCGAAGGCCTAATGGTATCGTATCTCGCAGTGGTGCTTAAAGTGTGTGTTCTCGAATTTGTCCTGTACTAACGCGCCTCTTTGCGCTCTTATACTCCACTAGGATAGTCCTATTTTCATGAGAGACTGTCACACTGAGCCATACATGCACACTGAGCTCAAAAAGGGTGACAGATCAGAACCATCGAATTACAGGCATTTCGCTACACTACATCTCTGTAAGGTGACGGAGCGAGTTATAAACACACAGCTCTTTGGTTACCTAGAGGAATACGATCTCTTGAGCAACCTTCAATATAGTTTCCGATATTGTCGCTCAACGGGTGATCTTGTAGTGTATCTATCACATCGATGGGTTTTAGCTGTTGAGAGTCAAGGTGAGGCACTGGCTGTTGTCCTAGATATGGCGAAGGCGTTCGATCGGGTCTGGCATAGGGGTATTCTATCGAAGTTACCATCACACGGGCTTCCTGATGGATTATGCAAGTGACGTGCAGACGACAGTACAAAGGTTGTAAGTGGTCCCGCCTGGTTCTAGCTTCTACTCGTTTAGTAGCACGTTTGGTATCCCTGTATGCAGCATTATCTTGAGGAGATCTGGACGATTGACACTTTTTAAAGGGGTCTCTCTTTGTCCTGGTTTCCCTCTGGACTGTTTTATTCCACCACAAGGTATCATTGTTAAGCTCGCAACAACCCCTAGACACCCCCAGCACCGTCCTCGCCGCCCGTGCGATAGCTGCCTGAGTTCTGTTCCAGAGTTGTTCACCGTTTGTCGCAACACTAAGGTCGCTGACAGCTGCGGCGAAATCATGGGACTTGGTTTCTTCAAGCAGCCTCCACCGGGTATTGGCGTCGGCGCTGCTCCCGGTATTTGCCTCAGGGCTTAACGCGCAGATCCATTACAAGGACCCGGTGTTGAGCAGTGAGATTCTCTCCGGGTATACCCGGTGACCTTACAGGTCTACTTCGCCAAAAAGTCTCTCTGAGTGAGAAAGTAATCTATCTGGGTGGCGCTCCGCCCACTCTTGTAGGTGATCAGATGCTTTGCCTTCTTTTGGAAAAACGTGTTCACAACAGCCAGATCGGCAGCCATACTTACTTACTATGTTGACGCAACGACCCAAAATGAGTCATCACAAAACACCTCACACTTTTCATCCATGTGAGCGTTCAGATCGCCACTCACAACAATACCCTGTGACAACGGAATCTTTCGTAGTACTTCCCCGATTTGCTCCTAGAAAAACGCCTTATCCGCCCGTGCAGCATAGGCGACCATCAAATTGGTCACGATCCCTTCGACAAGCACCCCCACAACCAGTCGCTTACTTGCTTTTCATCCAAGAAAAAGCTTTGTATCTAATCGAAAGATACTCACTAACAGTAATTATCCACCGTGGTATACTAGACCACTCATAAAACTAAACATAAAAAAAGTAAATTTCATAAAAAGTGGAAGGTTTATGGCAAGAATAACGATTATCAAATATATTACAGGAAATTGGTATTGGCGAGAACTTGAACGTCTCAATATCCATAAGGGTGCAGGCTCAGACGGTGTCCACATACATACATGCATAAAGCTCACGCCTGTGTCCCACAGGTGGGGTAGGCAGAGACTATGGACCGCCACTTTGCACGGTGTCCACCCATTTCCTAAGATTTGGAAACAAGCTTTAATAACACCGTTACCTAAAAACAATCAAAGTGACTTAGTAACACAATAACCAATAATAAAACTTTATATTTATGGTAAAATACTTGAGAAAATCGTTACAACACAGTTATCACAAGCTGTTCGTTGTCACATATCAGAGAACCAGCATGATTTCTTTAAGTCGCACAGTGTTTACACTAACATTGTGTTATTTATAGATACATTATTAAGTGCCATGGATAACAACTTGCAAATGGATGCCGTGTGCACTGACTTTTCAAACGCTTTCGATAAAATGAACCATGATCTGCTTCTAAAAAAGCTTATGAAGTTCGGTGTGCATAGCTTGCAAAAATGGATTGAGTCCTACATTAGAAACCGTAGTCAAGCAGTTTCTTTAAATGATTATCTGTCTGGTTATCTGAACGTGACCTTAGGGGTTCCTCAGGGCTCTCATATCAGCCCAGTCCCCTTTATATTGTATATGACTGACATCAGCCCCTTTTTCGAGAATAGTGACTACTTACAATTTGCTGGTGATACAAAATAGTACAGAATCATAAAGCCCAAAGATGGCTGTCTTAAACTGCAATCTGATCTAGAATCTCTTACACGATACTGCTCCACAAATCAACTATTATATATTTTAACATTGAAAAGTGTAAAATAATAACATATACTAGAAAGACTAAACCAATAGAGTTTAATTACACTCTTCAGAATAACACATCATAACGAGTTAAAAGTATCGGAGATTTTGGGATTATTATGGTCGCTAAAGTAATAATAATAATAATTTATTTTCCAAATTTACAACCTTACAGAGTATTATGCTACAATTATAACAGTCTTTAAGTTCAGATTGTTTAAGTTATATATTAAAATACAATGCAGTTGTGTTCACATTAGGGCGGATTTCCTGACTCCTGCACTAGGATGACCTGTATTGCAGGAGACAGAAATTCCTCAATTTAGAATTTAGTTTTTGTTTCTAGCCATGAGCGGATATCCACAGAACTTCTTACTTATTAGGTAACATCTATTGTATATATATGAATATGTGTGTGTGTATGGATGTGTGTAAGTGAGTGTGTGTGTGGAGCGTGTTCGTGTGCGTGTGTGTGCGTGTGTGTGTGCGTATGTAGGTTAAATTTTCATACACATAAGTTATTTATTGACCACATTGATATTGCCTACTCTATTAGGGTCTCCGTATCATTATAACTTATGGTTAATAGCCAGGAATTTAGCTTAAACTTAACTTGATAGCTAGTCAGAGTGTAGAGATTTATTTGTTTGTTTAATTTATTATATAGTATTGAACTTAAGATTTCAAATTCTTTCCGAGCAAAGGCAGTACGACATGAGCTAATGTCACATACGGGCATGTCCCGCCTTTTACTTGCGACTTTATCATTAAGAGGCAGTTTCAAATGTTTCTTCAATATTGTACGCAAGATAAAAAGTTTTCTGACTGTGAGAACCTGACATTCCAAGTATAGTGAGGTCGTGGAATATAATCGAGGTTTGGATGTTAAGACTTTAAGAACAGCACGTTGGGCACGTTCAAGATGGAGGAATCGAGTCTGAGCAGCTCCACCCCAGGCGGGGATGCAGTAAGATAAGATTGATTGACACAGGGCAGAATATACCATAAGGAGAGTCTCCCTGTTTGCAGAACATCTTAGGTTTTTAAAAGTAAATATTAGTTTCCGCACCCGCCTGGCAAGACTTTCAACTTGGTGGCTCCAATCCAGCCGCTGGTCTATGATAACTCCCAGATACTTAATATGGATAACCATGGCAAGTGGCTGACAGTTACAGTGACTGGTTGAGTTCCTACAACTGTGAGCTATAATGGGAGCAAAGTTTTGGGGTAATTTATTTTTACCTTTATTTAAAGAATATCGTATATATTTAGTTTTTTTAATTATAGTAAGTAGATTGTCTCCAAGAAATTGCATAACGGTGCGTAGAGATGACTCAGCCGACCTATTCACAGCATTCCAGTCTGGACCATAAACCAGCATTACTGTGTCATCAGCATAGGCATCTCACAGTTTTGGAGAGCTAGTTCACACATGTCATTGATATAGATTATGAAGAGTGTAGGTCCAAGAATACTGCCTTGGGGCAGTATTCGGCACCCCAAAAGTCACACTTTCCTCATCACTCAACACTGTGCCAACCTTAGTGCGTTGTGTACGACCCCGTAGATAGTCGGAGAAAATATCTAAGGCAACACCACGCACCCCTATGTCTTCCAGTTTTGCCACGAGGATGGGAATGGAAATACTGTTGAATGCTTTACAAAGATCGAGAAATGTACCATAGCATTTAAGTTTTTTATCAAGTTTACCAACCACTGAGCTGGTGAAACCGAGAACAGCATCCTCAGTTGATATACCCCGTCTGAATCCAAATTGATTTCTAGATAATAGGTAATTCCTTTCTAAAAACTCCATTAATGCATTGTTTAGAATGCGTTCTAGAATTTTATATATTACAGACAAGACCGATATAGGTCTGTAGTTAGTAATTTGAATTTTATCACCAGACTTGTATATGGGGTGAACAATTGCCCTTTTAAAGAATTTAGGAAATGTCCCTGAGTTTATTGAAATGTTGCATATGTGCGTGATAGGTGGTACAAGCACCATCCGTGCTGCTTTCAATACAACCACAGGGATGTCATCCCATCCCGCTGCGCAATCACTACGTAGGTTCATAATGATTGTTTCTACGTCGGCATTGTCGGGAGGTAGTATAACCAGAGAATTTGTAGGATATCTAGTTCCTACGGAAGGTAGGCTTTGTCTTGAACTTTGGCTGTCATTTATTATTTTTTCTGCTAATAATCTACCCGTATTTACAAACGTTTTATTTACCTTGGAGGCGATTTCCATTAGATCAGGATCTAGGTCAAGAAGTTGGTTATGAGACTTGCCAGAATTATACCCATGGGTAATCCCAAGTAGCCTTAAAGTTTGTTTTGGCTTTTAGGAATTCGTTTTTTTCATAGTTCGTGTCATTTAACTTAAATTATATTTATCATTTAATACAAAAAGTATTTAGAAGTTTGGGTTTTATCTACAGAGTCAGTAAGCCATTTAATAAGACGTTAACTTTTAAAATTTTAAATACTACTTACGTTAGATCTTTCTTATAGTTTTAGAATGTTACATGGAACCTTAACTATCAATGTTATATTTATAGAACAGAAAGAGTTCAACAACAATTTTTCTTAGTTATCGTAATCATAGTTACAACTAGTCCTATACGAAATCCCTAGCTTAGTATAAAGTTTTGTCTCTTTTTGAAAACAGTTTGACATTATTTTTCTCTCAAAGTTTTAAATTCCCAAATTAACTCACACAGTCTGCTAGCCAGAATTCACCTCAATACAAGAATTCGTTTTCCCGTTACACACTCACGTCAAAAACCAAATATTTTTACACTTTTCTTAAAAACCTATACACGTAATAGTTTTGTGTCTCGTACCCTTAATTTATACAATAAAGAATTCTCAAATGTCAATATTATTAACACTTCTGAACAAAAGGAGTGTAACTTACTTTTCAATATTTTACTCGCCTTTTAAAAGCGCGCATGTGTTTTATGTTGTTCGAGTATGTAACGAGTACATCTGCTTCTCGTTGTACTATTTGTACGGCTTGAACTGTCTGGCACAGCCAGGTACTTAAGTTAAGTCTACACTTTATCACAGTTTTTCGCTTTTAACATGTCTGGTTTATATGACGACCTTAGTGGTTCAGTTGGTTAAAGTGCCGGTTCCCACGCAGAGGTCCCGGGTAAGATTCCCGTCCGAGCAGAAATTTAAATGGTGAATTTTAATTTCTGTTACGGGTCTAGGTGTATTATGTATAATAAGTATGTACATATTTAAAAAAAAAAATGTAAGTAGTAACACTTATAACACAAGCTTTGCTTACTTTGGGGCTAGATGGCGCTGTGTGAATTTGTGCAAGCATATTATTATTATAGGTATACAAGGCTTTATGTCAAATTTATTTTGTTATTCATTGATATTCATCACTATAGGTTGATAAATTGTAATCAAATTTTATTGTTACTAACTCTGTAAAATAACAGTTTGCCAAAATAAATTAAAAAAACCGTACTTTTCAATTAAAGTATCTCTTGTAAGATTCCAATATGGTGTTTTTAGAGTTTCACTCATTGCTTTAAACAATTTTTGAGCGAAAATACGCAGATTTTTGGACTGCAAAATCTTTAACTGAGTTCCTCTAATAAAAAAAAAACAGGTAACTGAACGTCCTAGTACCACTGCGACCATTACTGATCTGTTGTGATCGCCTCTAGCTTTCAGTTCAGTGCTGATCCCTACAACTTCTATGAACTATAAAAGGCTCTTAGCACTGATATCGTGCACCTCATCCGGTAGTAGCTGGTATTTACCAAGATGGATGCTACGTTTGCGCATCAGGGCTTCGCACTTGCAAATCAAGTGTAGAGGCGATTCCTCATCCTTACAGAATCTGCAGTCCTTTCGTACTGCTGATCTTTAAGTTAAACATGTGCTTATTCGGCCCACAGTGACCAGTCAGCGCCCTTACCAGGATCCGAAACTTATTTCTACTGAGTAGTAATCGTTCTTTGGCATGTAGTCTATTGTAGGCCTTGATTAATGCTTTAGAATGGTTTAGCCCTGGCTGTGTATTCCAGTGCTTTATGATTGCTCTTTGCAATTTGTCCGTAGGGTCAGTTTGGCTAGGCTTTTTGGTATGCCACATAATAGTTTTGGACCATGTGTTGTGGAAACACTGCCAGCCTTAGCTAGATCGTCTGCAATTGCATTGCCGTCGATCGCTTCATGTTCTGGGACCCAACGCAAAATTACTTGGTTTTTCACACCCAAAGAATTGAGAACATTCACACAGTTTAGCACCAATCTAGAACCCACAGAGTTACGTGATGGCTTGATTTGGATCCATCTGTGTACCAGATCAGGGTCTCTTTTTTTCCAGGAAATTTGTCTTTTGAGCCACTCATCCATGTCTGGGATCTCTACAGTGTAAAATTTTTGGTGTTTACACTTTGGAATCATGGTGTCTGTATGCATACCTAGAATTTTAATGCCCATGATCGTTTCCTGAAAAGATTTCAGAGACTGTGAGAGCCAGTTCCCCTCCCCCTGGATGGTTAGCCTGTGCATACTGGCCGCCGCCACCATTTGCAAATGCAGATGTAGCGTCGGAAGGTCCAGAATTGCATTCAGGGCCGCTCCCGGGGCGGTTGTCATGGCTCCTGTGACCAAAAGGCACGCCGTTCTCTGTAAGCCGCTCAGTATATTAATCACAGTCTCCTGTTTGGCTTTTGCATGCCACACTATGGAGGCATACGTAATTATAGGTCTTACTATAGCTGTATTAAGCCACAGGGAATTTTTTGGTGTCAAACCTTAGGTTTTCCCTGCCAGTCGACTGGAAATGCCCAAGGCTATTTTAGCCTTCTGTAGTATTGCAGTTAGATGGCTGTTCCAGGTCAGTTTTTGATATAATATTAAACCCTACAGTATTAAAGTCTACAGTTTTGCTATTTAACCGCAGTTTGACTAATCTGTCAAGTTGTCTTTTATTGGTAAATGGTACAGTTACAGTTTTATCTACATTTATTTACAGCTCATTGTCCCTGCACCATTTATCAATAACATTCATCGCTCTTTGCATAATGTATGAAATTGTACTTTGGCAGAAGCCCCTGGCAATTATCACAAGGTCATCAGCATAGCCCTGTGCATCTATCCTGAGAGCTGCAAGAGCTGATCTACCGCTAGGTTCCACAACAGTGGAGATAGGACCCCTCCTTGTAGACAGCTGCTGGTAGTAAATACAGGGTGGGCCATAAAGACGTACGATTTTAAAAACACTATTGCGCTGAAGCGGTATGCAATAGCGAGGCGCGGGAGGTGGAGATGAGTAGCTTGATTCTCGGAAATTTAGTCGCCATGGAGCGCTTCACGGGTGCACAGCGTGCGTTCTGCGTAAAAAATTATTACAAAAATGGCGATTCGTGCAGTGTAGTTCGTCGTTTATTTCGTTTCGAGTTCAGATTACACGACTCACTTGTCCCAGTGAGAGTGTGATTAGGTCTTGGGTTAGAAAATTCGAATCTACTGGTTCGACTCTCAACCAGAAACCTCCGGGGCGCCCAAGGTCAACAAGAACAGAATAAACAATTAACGAAATTAGAGCTTTCGTACAACGTAATCCTGGTCTATCAACTCGCAACTCACGGTCAGCTGAACTTGCTGTACCCAGAACATCTTTTCGTCGAATTTTAACGAAAGATCTTAAATTTCACCCATACAAAATACAATTAGTGCAAGATTTAAAGCCAAACGATCTCAATTTACGCCGTGTTTTTGTCGAAACAATGTTGGAGCGTATTTGGAGTCTAAACAATATTCTTTTTTCCGACGAAGCCCATTTTCACTTAAATGGGCACGTCACCAAACATAATTGCTGTTACTGGGCCCCAGAAAACCCACGTTCAAAACATCGAAAACCTCTGCATTCCCCGAAGGTAACCGTCTGGGCGGCCATTTCTGCACACGGAATCATCGGACCCTATTTCTTTGAGAATCAGCGAGGGCAATCTGTGGCTGTAAATTTCGACCGATACACAGCCATGTTACGAGATTTTTTCTTTCCACAAATGCAAGAATATTAAGGTTTTAATCATGCAACATGGTTTCAACAAGTTGGCGCGACATGCCATACATCTGATGCCTCAATAGCAGTCGTAAACGAGATGTTTGCAAGAAAACTTATATCGCGCCGAGGTAAGATTGCGTGGCCACCCAGAAGTCCAGATTTGACACCATCAGACTTTTTTCTATGGGGACATATAAAGAGTCGAGTTTACTGCAATAATCCAACCACGATTGCCCAGTTGATGATCAACATCCAAGAAGAAATGGCTGCTATTCGACGCGCAATGTGCCAGCGAGTTTAAAAAAATCTGAGGTCCAGATTTGAGGAGTGTTTGCAGCAGGATGGTGCACATCTAGAATATATAACCTTTTTTTAAATAAATTTCCCATTTATCTATTTTTATTTTAATAAAGATTTGTTTGTGTACTATTTTCTCCTTTTTTTAATGAATTTTTCAAATCCATCCAACTTTCTGGCCCACCCTGTACTTCAAGCGAGCTTTGCTTCCACCCATCTGACTGCTGTGCTGTCAATCTTCTTTTCAGTGAGTCCTTGAATTAAGGTCTTTGTTGGGGTATTGTTAAAAGCGCCTTCAATATCCAAAAACGCACATAGTGCAATTTGTTTATCCTCTAATGCCTTCTTAGACCTTATCTATCAAGTTCAATAGGGCAGTTTCAGTCGACCTTCCTTTGATGTAGGCATATTGAGTGTAATGAATAGGGTTTTAATTTTTTATTGTTTCCCTAATGTGAATGTCCAGAATTTTTTTCAAAGTCTTTATCTAGCACCCATAACACAAGCTTTGCTTACTTTGGTGCTAGATGGTGCTATGTGAATATGTCCGAGCATATTATTTATTTATTTATTTATTCTTTTAGCTTTCTATTGGGAAAACGGGTCATCATTTCGCCAACCAAGAGGAAAGTCACCATACCGTCTCATGCACTTGACATAATTGCACTTAACATAGAGGCGATGCAGCTGTAACATGTATTAAGTGTACAGGCTCTTGGTAGTTCTGCACAGTGTTGTAGATGATATCTTGATATGATGAATAAAACTTATAAATATGGGTTGTAAATCCAATTTATTTGAGTCCTTAATACGTGAGTACACTGTCTGATGGTAAGTGGTGAACTGGCTAGCGTACTGGCGGAATGCCTATGTAGCATAAACGCTGACACGGAACGATGTGCGCTAATGAGACCGTACATATTCCCGGGCCAGACAGATTAAGATGAGATAACTACTTGATGTATAAAATAATAATTGAATTACAATAATAAACATTAAACAGATTGGTCTTAAACATTTAATTGAATTAGGAGTTGTAGTTGGGTTAATGTTGCGTCCGCTACTTGTCGTCAGTCGCGGGGTGGCGCTAGGTGCGGGGGCGCGGGAGGGCGGCGCCCGCAGCGCGCGCGCTGGTGGCGATGCTTCTCGTTGTGATGGCACCGAAGACGATATAACTCATGACGTAATGGTGTACATCATGAGTAGATATTCCACTTGACAGGATTTCAGTACTCGTCTCTTTTAATGTCTGTATTGTGTTGGCAATAACTAAAGCTTCTTTAGGTAACTTGCTTGATATAGTACTCAACTTGGTTATCAGCTGTTCAGGCGTAAGCAAGTGTAAGTTGAAACGCCCTTGATATATATCTGTAACCGTATCTAGTAAGGTACGCTGTTGCGTTTGTAAATTGTTTAGTTCGTTGCTTGCGATAATGGACCCAATTGCGAAGACATTAGCAATATTGTTTGTTTGTTCCGGATTTTTCAAGTTCATTACAGCTCTTTCTAATGTATTTATATGTTGATTTATAGTATTATTGATCCATATTGTTGATCCATAAGTTTTTCTGTGCGCTTCAAGAGATAATTTTCAGACTCCACTATTGATGTCTGGTTTCTCCAGAGGGTCATGATATGCCTTTGGTTCTCTTGTAGTAATTTGATATCTTTTTCATACTGTTCCGCGAATCTCTCGTCTAATACTCCGAAGAGGCTGTTTGCGAGATATCCAACGCCGTTGATAAGCCCTCTCCTGCGCCGACGTCGTCTGGCCGGCTGTGTTCGGAATTGCTAACTCAGGAACAGCTGGTTGTAGTGCTCGAGCTCCTCGTAGCCGTGACGTAACTGAATTAAGATTGCGTTGCAGTGTGTTTGATCTCTTAGTATAGTGCATGCTTTATCTAGCATTGCTATGTAGTTTTGAAGGGCCTTATTTCCTTGCCAATAAGGTTCCATTTGATAATAAACAACTAGTTTCCATTCGTCGTTTATAAGTTGCATATTAGAAAGTTTATCAAAAAATAAATTTTGATTGATTTTGAAGTTGGTGATATTGATAGTGGCTTCGGTGTTTGATACAATCATCATAAATAGCATTAATGTTGCTAGTAATGACGTGAAGAATGTATGTTTGTTTGTCTGTTTGTGGACTCTCCTTGTCGGTCCCGCTGCGGTATCCATGTTTTCTTGTTTATTTGAGTCATGTCCTCGTAGCTTGTAAGTATTGATAGTTTTGTAACGCGACTTTTCATGTGCCCGCTCTTTGTTTTCAGTGTAACCACACGAACGAGGCCATCTTTCCCCGGGTGTAGTTCAACAACTCTGCCCATAATCCACTTGCCGGGGGGCAGGTTCTCTTCATAGACGAGAACTACATCATCGATCTTAATATTTGTTTCGGATGTTTCCATTTTGACCTTGAAGTATTCATTACACCAAGAATACTGGGTACTTGTGCTTTTCATCATTTGCCAGTTGACGCAATGTCATCATTGCGAGGTAAGGCGCTGCTTTGGTGCCGTAAGTCACCGTGGTTAATTGATATTCTTGTAGTAATTCGTTTTGGTTATCTCTCCATATAATCTTTTGTAACGCTTGATCGTCTTCGTTTTTTTCTATGTCGGCTGTGAAGGCGACTTGATACTGCCTCCAACTCATGATGAGTGTTAAAAGATCCTTTTGTAGGTTTGGACCTTTCGTTTAGACTCGTGTTATTCGATGTTGTTTCCGATCCATTGAAAACTACACGGGTCTTAGTAGTAGTGGACTCCTCGCGCAGCACGCAATGGTGAGGTAAGTAGCATTGTGCAATCGCATTACTTGTAGCGAATAAAAGAGCCACCGGTTTCATGTGACGTAATCGTTGATACTTGTGTATGAAGGCTTTATATTCTTGCTCTATATTTTTATTTTTCTGGAATTTTCGTTCTAGGGACCTGAACTGTGCCACAGCTTTATGTTTTGATTGTCCCAATTGATTGATGGTGGATTTGAGCGGTAGTCGAATTTGGTATCTTCCATCGCTCAATCTTGAGGTCGTTGACTTATAGTACTCGATACAATAATTTTCTTCGGATGATAATTGCGAATCTTCGGGAATGTCTTCTATTTCCCAATATTTGTGAATTTCTTCCATATTATTTAAAGTCACGTTGCATTGTAAACTTGGTATTTTTCCGAACAAAATCCACCCGAGTCGCGGGTGTTGTGAGTTGCTGTGCAACCGGTGTCGTATTGCTGACTTATTACATTCCATTTATGTTCGCGTAAACATCCGCTCCCAATAACACGTCAATCGGCTTGCTTTTATTGAAGTTTGGATCGGCTAATGTAATCTCTTGTAGGAAGTTCCATGATGGTCTCGCGAAAGATGCGTTGGGTAGGTTGTTGGTCAAGGTTTTCATGACGTATGCGTCCGTATTGAACTCATAGTCGCCGGCCGTGGAGGCACATGAGATGTTAATTCTTCCTGTACAGGTGTTGTTTTTGGTACCGATGCCAGTGACGATGACTCTGCATTTAGTTTGACGTAAGCCCAGCACTTGCGCTGCGTTGGCGGTGATGAGGGAGACTTGAGAGCCTTGGTCCACGAGAGCACGCATGATTCTGTACTCTCCGTTTGCTTTGCTCCTTTTTATTAAGGCTGTTGCCAAAAGTATTTCTGAAGAGATACATATGTTCTTGATTCATATCTTTGGTTATTTTGTGCAGTCGGTTTTGACCTTGGTGTCACTTTGTTCGCATTCTGTGTAAATGCGGCATGCAGTAATGTATTATGACACCCGTTACAATCGTGACATCGTTTTTCTGACTTGCACGGCTTGCCTTCGTGATAATGTAGGCAATTAGTGCATAAGTTAAAGTTCACAATTGCATTTCGCTTCTGAGTTGGTGTCATTTCTAGGAATCGCTTGCTTGTTCTTGACTTTTACAAAAGAGACATTTTCGTTCGTTCGTAAAACAGCCTTGTTGTTGGCTTCTTTTGATTACTTTCTTGTTTACGATATAATTTTCACTTGTTTGAATATTGTTTATGTGAAAGGACTCACTTGAATTATTGTTAAACTTTATGTATTAACTTGAGACTTTTTGTTAGTTAATCAATTGCCTTGTTTCAATTTATTTTCTTGATAAACTTGATTTAATTTATTTTTCTTTGTTTTGATCAATTATCTTGAGTGTATTGAATTTGCTTGCTATTTCTTGATTTTCAATTACCTTGAGTGAATTAAATTTTTCAACCACCTTAAATGGGTTAAATTTTCATGATTTTCTCAATCACCTTGAGTGGATTGAATTGTCTTGAATTTATTCTTGATTTTCAATTACCTTGAGCGAATTGAATTTTCCAACCACCTTGAATGGGTTGAATTTTCTTGATTTTCTCAATCACGTTGAGTGGATTGAATTGTCTTGAATTTTTTTTTTCTTGTTTTTTCAATTACCTTGAGCGAATTGAATTTTCTTGATAATACTTGATTTTCAATTACCTTGAGTGAATTGAATTTTTTCTTGATTTTTTCAACCACCTTGAATGGGTTGAATTTTCTTGAATATTGTTTGATTTAATCAATTATCTTGAGTAAATTGATTTTTCCTTGACCTTGCTTGGTTCTTGTTAATTAAGTATTTATTTATGCATTCACGAATGAAGTAGAGCGCCTTCTCAAATTTAGTCGGTGAGACCCGCCGGTGGGAGGCCGACCAATCCGAGCGCAATCACTTCGCAAATCACACAAAAAACACTTAATCCGGCTCGAAGGACCATAAACATGTACAGGCTCTTGGTAGTTCTGCACAGTGTTGTAGATGATATCTTGATATGATGAATAAAACTTGTAAATATGGGTTGTAAAACCAATTTATTTGAGTCCTTAATTTTTTTTATTTATTTATTGAATTTGCCAACAGATTTTCACTTTTTGTTACATCTAAATTATTACATGAAACATCCAAAACACTTAAACATAAGGCCAATAACAGGCAAACTTACGCTCACAATAGAATCAATCGCGCTTAATTAAAAAATAAATCTAAATCTACCACCACTCAAACTTAACAACTAAACAATGATATTGTTAGTGTAAACGGCAAGAGGACGTACTTAGTACACTATACAAATATTTTTTATATTGTAGTAAAGAACAATGTACAATGTCAACACAATTTTCGGAGCTGCACAATTTGTTATGTTCCCTGCACAGTCTATAAAATATTTCATTGCTACCAACATTCGTTCTGATTTTTTTAAGTACGAAAGGTCTAAAATTAAGTACTCTAGCATTGCGTCTAGGCACCGAGAAAGATATCATGCTTAATAAGTATGGACAGTCGATTAACCCTCTCAAAATTTTAAAAAGAAATATTTGGTCTGACATCCATCGACGATCCCGGAGTGTGAACATGTTATAGTGGGACAATCGCTCTTTGTACGAGGTGAGCTTTGACAATTTCCCCTGGTGGACCGTTAAGAAGAACATGAAACGTTTCTGTACTCTCTCAATTCTGGACATATGGTTTTCATATTGTGGATTCCAGACACAAGAACAATACTCCAAGATGCTACGGACCAGCGCGTTATAAACATATCTAAGTGCAGAAATACTTTTAAAACCCTTGCAGTCAATTAATACGTGAGTACACTGTCTGATGGTAAGTGGTGAACTGGCTAGCGTACTGGCGGAATGCCTATGTAGCATAAACGCTGACACGGAACGATGTGCGGTAACGAGACCGTACATTAAGGTATACACGATCTTTATGATTGTACAAAAAATTTTAAAGGAGAAGACGTTATATTTGTCTATCCGTGTCTCTTCATTAGCGAGCATTAGCGCGATGAGTCGGCTTGATGAGCCGGCGCGGGCGGCGCGAGCGGCGCGGGCGGCGCGGGCGGCGCGGGCGGCGCGGGCGGCGCGGGCGGCGCGGGCGGCGCGGGCGGCGTGGGCGGCGCGGGCGGCCGCGGACTCGGTTGTGTGCACGCTAATGTTTGTTTGGGTGACAAGAATAATCTCGCTGCCATGCCGTACGGTGGTCACGTGGTTTCATACGAGACTGTTATAGCACAATAAATTCGATTTATTTAGCAACTACATTCAAAATTTAATTGAGTAGGTAACAAAAACACTGAACTTTTTCAGCTTAATCGGTTTAGGATAACTAAACTAGTCGAAACCTAAGTCGCAGTCCAGAAATAAATGGTCCAGTAATTGTAAACCAGTTACTACCTGTCTCTGTTGCTTTGACCAACATTTATTTTCAAACTAACAGGGCGATTGATATTAAGGTAGTATTAAAACTAGTATGCACATTGAGGTTTACATTTGCGTTAAGGTTACTTCGTACACATAGCTTTTCGTAGGCGTTTATTATTTGAACCCGCATTGCATAGTAGAGTTATCCAAACCGGCCATTAAGAACACGTTTGGCAGCGGCCTGGCCGGCGCGCGGCGGCGGCGGGCGGCGTGGCATGCCATTACTTTATAGTGCGAAGGGCCGCCGCCGGGCGCCGGGAGGGTCGCCGCCGCGGCATAAACCACACCAGCGACACAATGGCTCGCATACTTTCAAAAATTATCCAGAGGTCCCTATATATTGTGTCTACGCACAGTGAGGGATACGCGTGTGTATGTGTAAACAATGTACGTTTGTGTAAACAATGTCGAGTCGTCTCTTATTAGTTGCTAAAATGTGTTTGTTGGGTTTGAAATTTTTAGGTTGAACGTGGTTGGCCTTCCCCAAAGAGCCCCGTTGTGCCCAAACACTTTATTTAAATCAGACTCTCTCGTACTTCACTCTAAATTAGATTTAAGTAAGTATGCCAAACTGGTACTTACAAGTACAATCCGTTGTTATAAAACTCAGACCGTTTGTTTAAACAGGTAACAATATTGCTACATAAAATGTTTACTTAGTGAAATGTCTCACTACACACTGAGGTTACTTTAAATCTTTTCAGTCGTAGCACTCTTGGCAGAGTAGTCGTGGTCGCCATGGGTTGGTGGCGCGCTTCACCAGTCGCCGCCATTCTTCCCTCTTTCATCTTAATCTTCTTCATTAGCATTTCTCCGTTCAACTTTGGACATATGCCTCTCCCAGCTTCTTCCATCTTGATCGACAGGAAGTCGTGGCTTCGGAAAATCTATCTATTTATGTCGTTGTGTGAATTGTAAAAGTTACTTTTGTATGTGTACTCTGTTGGTATATTAAATAAATAAATAAAAAAATATTTGTGAAAGCGAGACCACGGCCAGCGCAGCGCACACTACATGTATTTTTTGCGTACAAATTTTTTTGAGGTTCATCATTATTTTTGTTCCACCTACGTACTTTCATAGCATCGGCATTCTCCGAGACAGGCTATACAGTACCTATAGCCCAATGATTTAAGTCTAAATCCTGTACATAAAAGAGGAAAGTTAGAATAGTAGTTTATGCAATTGGCAAATAAAAGGCAGTATGAAAACATGAGTGTCTGTTTATCATACGAGGCGTAGCCGAGTACGATAATAGTTTGACACTCATGTTTTATTACCTAATATAAGCAGTTGCATACACTACTTTATCTACACTCATATTTTCATGTTATCGTACCTATAATTTTTTCAACTTTGCTGGAAGTAAGCTGCGAGTCAGTTCTGTTGTACCTACGCGTCGATGCTATCAAGCGGCGGGAAATTCACTTCTATATATTTGCTTCAAAGAAGAAAAAATATGTACAAACACAAACTACAACAATTAGAAAAAATATTCTATTTAGCGGGAAAATAATTCCAAGCATAGACAATCACAAATATAAACAGGAAGTTTGAATTTTGAATTTGAATTTTAAATTTGTTAAAAACATTTAGGTATTCAGCCTACATTTCGCCCTGACCCGGCGCCCGACAAAAATTTAAAAAATATAAGTGTTGCATAATAATTAAAAAGTTATTTTATGTTACAGCTGTAATGGAAATGCTGTATCATAAAGTAATTTTTTTAAATTATATACATTGGCGTGAAAAAGTGTATCCTTAAACTACTGTTTTAGAATATGTAATTGGAACATTACGCTATGAGTGTAGATAAAAATTGTAAGATGGAGTTATGGCACCTAGCAACGGTTGTTATTCTTTTATATCTTTCTTCTTTCTTTCTTTTTTTTATATTCTTTGACGACCTAAGTGGTTCGGTTGGTTAACATGCCGGTCTGCAACCCAGAGGTCCCGGGTTCGATTCCCGGCCGGGCAGAAATAGAAATTACGAATTTTAATTTCTGTTACGGGTCTGGGTGTTATATGTATACTAAGTTTTATCAGTTTTCTGGCACCCGTTTACCGAATCACCAACCACCCTTCATCCAGAGCACAGACAGTTAGGCCGTTTAACGTTTTCGTGGTGGCGATTGGTTTTACAATACTCAATAACGTTATTGCTAAAAATACAGCCATTATAGTTAAAATCGCACGGTCGGTCGCCGCGTCGCGGAGCGCGAGTGGGATTTTCAATTTCCGAAAGAAATTTTGCTCCTGTGAGCAAATGATTTTGGCAAAGCGTGAACATGATTGATACGTTTTGATATTTTTTAGGAGATGAAAAGAAAATATTTGATTTGGTTTGATGCGGGCGCGGCGAGGGGCGGGGCGGGCGGGATCAAAGTCGTCAGCCTGCGCTACCATCCGATACAATAATACAATCAAATTTTGTTTTTCATATAATGTTACGGAGAGGAATCTTCCTTCCTCCGCACATCATGAACCGCGAAGCAGCAGCGGACGGGGCCCGCTCGGCCGCGCCTTCCATTATACAAATGCCCATTTATTACATATTTTATGTGCTCGTAAAATAAACAAGCGATCCGTTAGTGCGAGTTAATGTCACCCAGCGATAAATGCAACTGAGTATCGCAAATAAAGTTATGGGACCTTTTAACTTTACACGATCAGCCGTTAAAGGGTTATAATAATAAAAATAAATGCGATGATGTGTACATAATTACTCGGGAATTATTCGGAAACCTTATAATTGTATGAGAATATTGAAGGTGTTCGGCTTTGGTCAACAGCAGGAAGGAGGAGCCTTCAGCCATAGTAGTTTTGACGTGAACGCCGCGGACGGGGACGCGCGGCGGCGGCGGCGGCGCCCGGCCGCGGCGGCGCGGGGGCTGCGGCTTGCGGGTCGCGTGACGTTGGTATTAGAGTTTATTATTCATCGTCGTACGAAATTAAATTATCTGTCCTATTAAAAATTCACAAGAAGCGATGAGAAGCGAGCTGTGCGCGCGGGGTGCGGGGCGCGGGGCGCGGGCGTGGATTTGCGCTGAACAATGAGGATTAAGAATTTATAAGATGGGTTGTAGCGAGAACGGGATTCCTATTTTCCTTTTGCACTTAAGGATTTGCTGAAGAAGTAGCGCGCTCGCGCCGCGCCTCCGCGTCTCTAGAACTCTCTTCAATTTCCTACCTGGAAGTAAGTAATCGCGAGTCTAGTTTCAACGAAATAAGAATAATTGTCGGAATAAGTCGGGACGGCAATGGCCTAGTGGCGAGGTATATAGCCATTATAATTTCATACGAATTACATTCAGTAGTCATCTTGGCGTCAAAATCCGCCCGGGTAACTTGACCATGATCCAGGATTTGGCAGATCAGATATAAGGTTCAGTGGAGCGACTACCATCTGACTTCCGTAACCCTTTTAACAGGGGAACCTGACCAGATTGGATCATGGTTACACATTCAGTCGCTTTCATCACGATGTTTTCCCGCACCGTAAGTTAAGTAAGTTTCCCTCATCGGTTAACTTAGAAAAAGGTTATTGGTACATGGCTGCACTAAGTATGTAAGTCGGTACGTTTCGCTTACGACTCGGACCCGCTAGCCAGTAGGCCGCAGACGCGCCTACTCTTTGACATGAATCACATTCAGTGTCATGGACGGATGAGATTTTTCTAATACTGTATGTACACACACACAATCACACTTGACAATCACCACATGCTTCGTATTTCATAGAGCACTGGTGGCCCCGGTGCGCCTTCGTTCGCCTACTTTACATCTAACTACCCTTTTTTCTTGCTTGTAAACCTTCCCCTTGAATCTATATCTTGTTATTGTTGAAAATCGCATTAAAATCTGTTGCGTAGGTTAAAATATCCAAGCGATGAACCATAGATGGATGCCATGTTTAGAGAGGAGATAAAAACTAGACTGAGGGCCACGAAACTTGGCTGACAGGTAATGGCGCGTCCTGTCGATTTTTTATTTTTAATCATATTCATATTCATATTCATATTTATTAGCTTCCATAAAGATAATACAATAACATTGTTATGATTGATGGCTTGATGGCATAAAATTCCGGATTAGTTTGAGCCAGTCATGTCAAAAAGTGTCCCAATTATTAGTCTTTGTTTGTTGTTAACCACAGTATACAGAAACAATCAGTAAGTCATCTTTATCAACTATTTGAAATATTGACATACTCAAATCAAATGTGCTTTATCCAGTTTGTTTTTCCACCATAGTGTATTTTTTATCTAACTGTACCTGGTAACTAGTAACATAGCTTAAATTTCTGGACTGAAAATGTTGAACCCATTTCCCTGAACGTTCGTGTTTTCTTTTTAACTTCCCACTAGCTGAACCTGGCACTGAACGTGTGACAGTGTTACGTTACAACATAGATACAGACGGCAGCAAGCGATTTTGTGTTATACTATCTATAGATGTAAAGCTGTAGGACCGATTCACTATTTGGTGGTGCTCTGTGGGTGGCACTCCTCGTAAGGCAAACCCGCCTGAAATCCTGGCGAGGAAGGGAGAAATAATGAGAACTCGTTACGTGCAGTTTTATATTTTTTTACATTAAGAGTCGGGACAACAATGGCTAAGACGATGACGCAGCGATCGCTCCGCCGTAATTAAATCCCAGGCGCTGCTCGCGACCAAGTTTCTCGGCTCAATCAGCGGCGCTGCTCGATACGATGTTTCGTATCGAGCAGCGCCGACTCTATGAAAGCGAGTCTCTACGGCTCCAGCACACCGGAGGCAGTGCAGTAGCAGCACCGGTATAACGCAAGCTCACAAGAGTTGCAAAATAAACACACTGTGAACATACGATATCGAAACTGTGCCGTGCTGGGTCTGACCCGTTCCGAAGTGGCGTCCCTATATTGTTTATTTTTATTACGCTATAGCTCTTGGTTTTGGTGTGGCGATCTCTGTACAGTTGGAGGTCGGTATCGCGGCGAAGGGAGTAGGCGGTAACGAGCCCCGCGGCGCCCGCGCCGCCGCCGCCGCCGCCGCCGCCGCCGCCGCCGCCGCGGGCGCCGCTCGTATCGCGGTCAACGACTGATCACGGAATAAAGTGTTTGATGAATCTTCACGCCTAGTAATGCAAATCGTTACGAACGTCAAGCATTGTGGTGCCTTATCAACACAAAAATACGTCTACCTCGAGGCACGGAAGTGCACCCAGTTTATAGCTTCGAACTGGATAATGCTTCGAGCTTAAATGCGCAGGAATTTTTTCCTAAGCATTTAAGCTCGAAGGCATTATCCAGTCAAGTTAGCAGTCTTAAATAACAACAAAACAAAGTTTCATTTATTTAGCTTTTTACTCGACTGCACAGAATAGTTATATACTTTGGATTTTATGAATGCCTTAAGTACGCTGCTTTCGACACTCCCTCTAGCTAGAGCATTTCCCGAAGTCTCACAACGCTGTTTGGCATGCAAGAGTATAGATATTCGGTGATGCAGACTAGGATTTCTACACAAACAACAAAATCATTAAAATATCTGTAACTTTCACTCTCCAACCCCTGTAAAGGGTTGGGAGAGTTAGACCCTATTGAGTTAGGGTGTTAGCTTTTCATGAGTTAAATGATACCTTATAACAGTAAAAGCGTTGTGAATTTATGAGACCTCTATTTGAAATGATTTCCGTGGACGGAAAATTGTAGGTGTTATATTCGATAGCTTACACTATTTGTCACCTATGATGTACGTATCTCCATTGGTCACGCCCCTGTCAATTCCAGCAATTTATTCAAGTTTTCAAAGGTCACTGACGGGGACCCGGCTCATAGTTTTCTTAATGTTGTTTTCTCGCGTAAGGACTCCAGAAGTTTATTTATTTATTTATTATATTTGCCAACAGATTTACACTTTTTGTTACGTTGAAATATTACATGAAAGATCTTTAACACTTAAATGTAAATCCAATAACGGGCAAACTTACGTTTACAATAGAATTGCGTCGTAATTGTAAATTACATTATAAACTGTCAATTATTCTGTTGGCTCTCTAAGTCTTGCTTATTTAAGATTAACGTTGTAATGTTAATGTAATGACTGTTTGTAGCCAAAATAAAACAAAAAAAGTATAAATATCTTGTTTCACAAACCGCCGCTGTTCCAAGCTACAGGCGGCCGGGCCGCCGCCGCCGCCGCCGCCGCCGCCGCCGCGCTCTAAATTGCGGTGTAATAGCGAAAGTTAGGTTTCCTGCGCGGAGCCGCTCGCTTTTTGCTGCACGGCCGCGGGCGACTTTTGTTTCAGCAACACAAAGTAAAACTCGCCTGCTTTACCGCCCGCAAACTCACAAACTCATTTGTTTCGCTGTCCCTTGTTTTACACTAACTACCTATCATATTTAGAAGCAGCGACGGCGACGTCCTTTATTGTCTGAATAGGATGAAAGTAGTTAGCGCAACACGCAGCGCGACGGAGACGGGCGCGATGTTTCTTAGTTGCCAATCTGTACACAGGGTGCTATTTGCTACTTAATCGGCCTAAATAATCAATGGCCAATGGCCGATTTGGGTTGACATCACCTAACTTAACAATGTGTGGCTGGTTCATTTGATATACCTATAGTAGATGATTAGCCCTGTTTGCATCAGCAGCTAGTGTTGAAATTGGAATTACTTAGCTTTTGTATTTTAAATCGTTTATATTATATTTCTGGGGAAAGTAATGATAAAATACACATAATTTTAATTGTGAAAGGGGCGCGGCAACAAGCGGCTCGAGAGCGTTTGTTGTGAAGCGTTGTGTTCCGGGCGTCGGCGGTGCGCGGCGCACGGCGGCGGGTGGACGCGCGGACGGAACTCATTTGCGAGACGTCTGGAATGACGGACGATCGAGAGTGCCTCACAGTCGAAAATTTTAATTACAAAACAAATGGCAACGAATTTCGAATGGTGGGACAAAATGTTCGTTCAGAAACAACAACGGTACGCAATTAACATTTTGCGAAAAGGACGGGAATGTACAAGTTCAATTTAGAAAAAAATACGTCAGCAGGCCGCGCGGGCGCGGCTGGCGGGGCGCAGGGCGAGGGGCGGGGAACGCAATTAGCGTGAATTGTTGTTTTACATGTTCGCGCCACTGTTTGCTTTATTTTTGTTTAAATAATTGATCACTGGCTGACGGCGACGGCTCGCTGCGCGACGGCCCACCTCTCAATGGAACCCTTCACAAATCAATCAAACGGCTGTTCCACACTTTCTAAAATACATAAAAATTGATTTTTTAAAACAATATGCTCTTTTTGATACCTGTCTGTTGTTAGCAACTGGTAGCTGATGTTTGCATATTGTGGTTGTTGAGACGGAGATGCGACAATTTGGAAAAACATGTCAGTCACAGGACAACATAATGGCAAGAGGTCGGCCGGAGGTGGCAGAGGACGGTCACTGACAAGATGGATTGATCAGTTTAAGGTGGCGGTGGCGTTTAATAAATTCTGTGGTGCGGTGAGTTTGGCGATAGATAGCTGTACTTTAACGTAATTCGTGCGTTAGACGACATCAGTCAGGGCATACGACGCGGGAGGGATTTCCGTATATAATGTCGCGTAGAGCAATTTTCCAACGGTTGTCACCAAGGCGCTTGGACTCACTAGGTTAGATAAATGAATATGGTTGTAGGTATAACGTTAAATATTTGACGAATAAATATATAATATAATATAAGTTTTTGCATGTCATGTAAAATGACTAAATATGTGAGACTTCATAGAATTAAGACCATGTATTTACCATATTTATATGCAAATAAATGAATTGCATTGAATTGAATTGAATATAATCATGATTTGCTTGGATAAATTTGTAAAATTCTAACTTTATTTGAATAAAATTCTAATAATAAATATTTATGCTCACAATACATTTCACGAACGTAAGATAGGCTAGCATGGACAAAGCGAAACTATGCTCCGCCCGCCTTCCGGCGCATTCGTCCATTCACGCTATTTCCCATGACTCGAGTGAAATGTGTAAATACAAAGGACGTAGGCGAGATGTCTTTTGTTTTCGTAACACACTCAAAGGAAATAAAGGTGAACGCAAGCGAGGCGCGCGGCGGGCGGCCCGGGCGTCTGCGGGCCGCACGACCTGCGGCCCGGGCGGCCCGGGCGGCCAGCGGCCGTACAATGAAGATCGATAGGGTCGTAAAGTTTGCCACTTTAATTATTAATCATATAAATTCCCAGCAGAGTCCGCGAGGAACTTTGAATTACCCTCTAATTTATATAAACTGATGTAAGTTATATGCTATTAATTACAAGCACAGTTTAAACCTTTACTCAAACTTTTCAATATTATTATAGTCACCGATAATGGATGACCGCACCGCTGGTAGAACTTTATCAAGTCTGCGGAGTACACAGTGCTTTACTTATTTAGGCTATTTATGGCATTAGTCAACAGTACTTGGTGTGTAAATTATCAACACTGAAGGAATAGAATAATTGAATTTGAGGTCAACTTTATCCTCACAGTTCGAGGCCTAGTCTATGACAGAATTGTGTACAACGGCGCGCGCGTTATTATAGCTTGCGTTTTGGTATGTTTTTCATTTCATTGCTGTTGCTCATTGTGATGGAATCTAATGTTTATTTGACTTGTTCTATTCCTTAAGGTTGGGACCTGTAGACCTCAGATACAGGCGAAAGTCTAGTTTAGGTACCAGTCTCACACTCTTGAATTGTAAAATGATACTATGTAACTTACACACTGAATATGAAAAAATAAAGTTTTATTTTCAAACAGTCTACTATGGTTCTGCATTTTTGTTAGGTGACATTTAAATCGTAGTTACTTTGGGTGACAGTTGCCGCTCTCCATCACGTGGCTGGCTGCACGGTCGTCGCTGTTATGGCAGTAGTAGCTTACTTGTCTTTGCAGCGCTGGGTTTACATGTTAAGGCGAGTGTTTCCCGAACGCGCTCCATACAAACGTAGTTTGGTTATATTTTCATTATTACGCTATCAAAGCCAATGAAATATGTTAAATCCCATGCAACTTTGAAACGATAATATATTTTAACGAAAATCTGACAAACCACAAGCATAGATATTATTTCTGATAAGGAATCAATTTATTCAACATAATTAAAACTAAATATCCGTACAACTTTGACATCAAACTTACACTAGATGTATAACCCACTCTTTGCCTTTCTCGGTGCAAAGGTGCCCATAACACTAGCAGCGTTGCCACGCTGTATAGCGACGGACAGTCCTCTTAAACCGCTCCCCGCTCCCCGCTCCCCGCAGCCAACCCGCAGTCGTACCGTAAACCTCTATCGTAGACTGCATTGTTACTCTTAATCTGAGATAATATGGCATGACTATCCATCTGCCCGTATTCCACACACATTTTATCAGGTGGTAGAACTCTGTCAAGCCTCAGGAGTGCGCCTGGGTGAGTACCACCGCCTTATCTAATTCTGCCGCCAAGTAACAATTGCATTGTTGTGTTCCGGTTAGAAGGATAACGTAGCTAGTGAAATTACAGGCATGAGTCATTTTATCTTAGCCCTCACAGTGGCAAAGCACCTGCGGTTTTGCTCTTGTTTATCTGCAACCAAAATATATGAATTGTAGACGTTATTGGGACAGTTACCACTCACCATCAGTCTACTTTGTCTCTAAATAGCATAAAAAATAACCATTAGGTGGTGTCGACAAAATTTGAGATTCTTCCAATTAACTATCACTCATCATCTGTAACCTATCAACTATACTAAAATCTGTGTTTACCTGTTTACTCTATTGTTTATTGTTGTGTTTTGTAGGTATTTATTTATGTTTATTGTGACAAAGCGTTGAAAAGCCCTGCGCGTCGACTCGGTGCCGTGTCATGTAAAATGGACTCTATCCAAGAAGCATTACTTAGTAAAGCTAGGTTTACCCGTGTAGATAAACATACTGTACACGGTCTGTTGGCTCGGTGCGGTCTAGTTGTACAGCGAAAAGTAAAGTAAGTAAGTAAAAACTCTTTACTGCATCACACCAATAGTACAAACAGTAACATAGCAAAACAAAACCGACCCGTGTAAACCCAGCATTCAAATTCTTGCGACTTAACTCACTTTGTAGTCATCTCGGCGTAAAGCTGTTAGCATCTCATTTGCCCGATAATAACTCTGTTGCTACATAAAACCTTTGCATTTTATTATGAGAGCGATGCGTAGGTTGACGTACGGAAGGGGCCGACTGATGAGGCTGCGGCGGGCTGCCGGCATGTTGGATTATTTTAATTTTTAAAACTTTATGTGACTGCTTTTAAAGTAAAGTAAAGTAAAACACTTTTTAAGGCGAATAAAGCGATATTATTGTTACTCATATCTTCGAGTGAAGCGACTCATATAATATCGATCAAACTTCACTTGGGAAGTTCGTTTGATCACATATTTTCACAGCTACTGAAACCTAAGGTTTAATACGGTGAATTTGAAAATAAAGGGCTAATGGGCAGAATGGGGCTTTAAGTTAAAAGAACATTGAACCCTTCATAAGATGTTGTTGCGCCTTTTTTCGCCAAGTCAGAGCATTAGCCTACTCTACCCTACTAATTCTATTACTGATGCTAAAATATGTTGTACAAAATCTTGTTTGTACCTGTTTGTCACTGGTACACTTTGCCCTGGCGCGTGCAAATTTTGCTGTATTAAAAAGGTTCATGATTAATTCAAAATTAAATTAAAATGTATGTCATATAATTGTTGTGGAAGTCATGTTCTCAATATTGTCAGTGCCTCGATATTATTACCAGGACTCATTTGCCTCCATGGCATCTATTTATGAAACCTATAAACTAGTAAAATTTCATTAAAGACTGGATCTTAGATTTTTACTGACGCGTGACCGGCATGATAATGGGGATCGACCGTCTCCGTTCGATGTTCACCATAATTTTGAGCCCACACATTTCACAAGCGCGTAACAGATGAAATAAGTTTATTATTAAGGACTCAAATGTAATATTGAGTATTGCTCCCATCTTTGGGTCTGCGACGCGGCAAGAAGTGGCGCTGGTCTAGCGGCAGCGTGCTTGCGAGACTTGTTAGGCGACTTGACCTCACCACTTGTTAGGCGTGCCTCTAGGAGGTATTAGATACTGCGAGGCGAGGTTGACCAACGTCTCCCGCCGGGGACTTTGACACTGGCTGAACAGTCTTCTTCTTTTTTTTTAGGTTGTGGTTTCCGCTATGATGTATCGATTTTGCCAAAGACTTTGTAAAATATAAAGATATGTCCATTGAGTTCCCATAAACGACGAATTAAAATAAATAAACGATAAAATAAGCATAAAACTGTGGCTTAAAATTACGGCAGAACAGTCTCGAAAGCCAATTCGATTGACACCCCGTGGCGTACCGTACGCCTCCTTATTAGGGTTCCGTAGTAAACCAAGGAACCCTTATAGTTTCGCCATGTCCGTCAGTCCGTCTGTTCGTCCGTCTGTCCGCGGCTTATCTCAAAAACTATTAGAAAGCTGAAATTTGGAATGGTTATACATAATTAATTACGCCGTTAAAATTGTTAAGAAAAATCTTTTAATAGTACCCTAATTTGAGTACCTCCCCAACTCGTAAAGCGGGGGATGAAATTTATTTCGCGCATAGTTGTGGGGTGTCGTTGGATAGGTCTTCAACAGTCATTGTTTTTGGATTAAGTTCTCTGTATTTGATATATACAACATAATAGCATGTATAACGAAGTTAAAAGAAAAATTATCACTGCCTAGTGGACCCATCAAGTTAACGTGTAATAGTCGACCAACGACATAGACATTATCCCCCCCTCCCCTTCGGATATCTGAAGCGATCAGACGTCCCAAAAATACTCCGTAGTTTATTCTCTAAAAATAAAAAGTATATTAAATTTCGTAATATTCTGTTACAATATTAGGAGTGCATACTATTGAAGAAGTGCCTACAAGACTATTCGATCTGTGTGCACGTGAGTCCGGCTACTTGTGAGTGTGTGTGTGTGTGTGTGTCTCTAAGTCCAAAGGGTCTAACTATAGTGGTCGGTCATACGTAAAGAGTGCGCCTCGGCTGGTAGCGTGACCCCTGTTTACTACGATTCGCCTCGAACTCCTCTGCTATAGTAAAACTTTGAGTACTCGGCGCCTGGTACTTCATTCATAAAAATGTCCGTTAGCCGATCACCGCCACAAAATATTCTGCAAGCGACTCAAGGCCCATCTGTGCAACACAGTCATTCAGTACCTAATATTTATGATGAATTACGACCTGGGCTGGGCGACGAATATCAGCAGGGCTCCTCTGCACGATGCAAACGCAAATTAGACAATTCTGATGCTCAGCTATCTTCCTTTATGTTCCATTTCAAATAAATAATAATAAAATTACATGGCTCCCTACGCAGTTCTTTTATACGGTGCTATCTGGTAAAACCCGTGGCAGTGCATGCGCAGGGTTGTGGGCGGCTTCGGGGCGCCATAGTATCCAAGAGTATTTCAAAATTTTTACTATAACAAATTGACAGGAGCTGACATGACGCCAACTATGTGTTGCCTAGCTACGCCTAGACGTCTGCGCGCGCTGAAATATTTCCTGGCCTGATAATGTCACCAGAGAGGAGGCAAAAACAATATTATTATGTCGCTTGTCAAGTGAACAATTAAGTAAAGTGAAAATTTTATAATTTGTAAATGTGAATAGCAAACCGGTGTGAAAATACTTTTTTTTATAGATATAAGTGTTCTTTTTTAGGGTTTTCTTTTCTACGTATAGTATCTGTAAGTGTCTCTTTTCCCTGAGCCCATTTCCATGCAACATTGTGCAGTATGTTTAAGATCATTCACTAGCATCGAAGGACTCCATATTCATCAATCGCGAGTTCATCACGCGCGCATCATTCCATGCCCACCATGTAGCCAAAGCCCCGACTCCCAGACCAACAACACACCACTCACGAACACATCTACCCCCTTACACTCACTCCTTAGTCAGTTAAAACATTCTACAGCCATTGTGAAACGCATACCTCGTGGTGCCCGATCCTGCGTAGCTTCCGCTCTAGCCGAGTGCATCAAAAGATGCACACGCGACAACAATTTAGCATCCTGGCATGACCTCCTCACCTTCTCATACAAAACACTACACGCCTCACTTGAGAATAAGATATCCCTCACACAGCAAATTAAAAACAACACTGCTCCAAACACACAATTAACCCAAGCGGCGCCCCGAAGGCCTCCGCATAGCAGACATAATAATGACATATTTCTTAAAGTCGAAGAGAAAGTGCAAGACGGAGACTTAAAGGGCGCCGCTCGACTACTATTCTCAAACGATACCATTGCACCCGACTCACCGGAGACCGCCGCCGCACTACAATCCAAACACCCCCCAGGCCCTTCCTGCCCCCCTTTTGTAGACCCCCCATCTGACATTGCAACTTGTCTCCGCGCCAAAGAGGAAGATGTTTTTGCCGCCATCGCTTCCTTCCCGGCAGGTTCTGCGTCCGGTTTGGATGGCATCTCCCCTCAACACCTCAAGGACCTCACCAGCCACGGTGTGGGCATGGCCGGCGACCACGTCATCTCAGCACTAACCGGGCTGGTGAATGTCATGCTAGAGGGGAATGTGTGCCAGGAAGTGACGCCGATCCTATACGGGGCTAATTTAATAGCCCTGACTAAAAAAGACGGTGGCGTACGACCGATCGCTGTAGGTTCCACCCTGCGGCGATTGGCTGCCAAAATTTGTGTTCGGCTAACTCGTTCTAAATTCCAGTCTCTTTTCGAACCCGTACAGGTTGGCTTCGGAACCCGCGGAGGCTGCGAGGCAACGGTTTATGCCTTACGTACCTTCACGCAAGACGATCTGTGCGAGGTAATCCTTAAACTAGATGTTAAAAATGCTTTTAATTCGGTAAACAGGGACACCTTACTGAATAAAATTAAACTACACATTCCGGAGATTTACAATTTTATGCTACAGTGTTATCACTGTCCTTCAAAATTATTGCACAAAAACAATGAAATTCTTTCGGCTGTGGGGTGTCAGCAGGGTGATCCCCTCGGTCCAGCGATCTTCAGTTTGGCCATAAATTCGATAATCCAGTGTCAATTCAAAATTAAACATATGGTACCTGGACGACGGTACCATAGCCGGGGACGCTCAGACTGTCCTAACTGATTTAGAAATGATAATACACAATTTTGACCTCATTGGTTTGGAACTAAATTTTAACAAATGTGAACTCTACATTTCTGAGAAAATAAAAAATAATAAATAATAAAATTATTTATTCAAATAAATTAATCATAAATTACAAGTTAATTAAAAATTACAACATACCTACTTATAGTAAATGGGTACAAATAAAATCAAGGCTACATATTTACAACTCTTGCACAAATAATAATAGGTACTTAATTCTAGTTATTGATAGTTTGGACACCTAAACTAAGTAAATGATTTACTTGTATCTTAGGCATCCAGGTTAGTAGGTCTAAATATATAGGTTAATTCTTACATGTATTTTGTGAAACAATGAAGTGTTTAAATTGTATGTATAGGTACAGTAGGATGAGATTTAAGTACTAAAACTTACGGACTATGTTTATATTTAACCAACAACTTCTAGTATTTTCTCTGTTTCCTCGTAGGACTTACCTTTTAACCAATCTATGATAGTTAATTTGCAATTAAATTTATTCATAAGGTGGATACGTAGGTTGCGATTTAATTTGTTATAAAGATAAGTGCCAAGGAAACAGAAAAACCTGTGAGAGTGCTGCGTGCGGAATAATTCATTGTTGCACACCATGTCCGCGCGTCTATAACTGGTTTCGGGATTGAAGGGCACTAGGGAGTGTTTTTTTATAACCGTTTGCAAAATGAATAATTGACGAACTGAAAGAACGTCACATTCATGTAGCAATTGGTTCGTCGGATAGCGGAAGGGTCGGAAGGTACTAACTTTTAAGATAGCTCTTTGTGCTCTTTCCAAGTCAATAATAGTTGTTTTATGTGTGCCACCCCATGTTGTAATGCAGTATAGAAGTAAAGATTGGCACAGCGCAAGGTAAACGGATCTTCGTAAAGCCTCATTGGCAGCATGTCTGAGGTTTTTGAAGACGTATATTAGTTTACGCATTCTTGTGGTAAGGGCTTCGATATGCAACTTAAAATTTAAATGTTGGTCAATAATCACGCCTAGATATGTCATTGACTTGGTAGAGCTAATTTTAGGACAGGAGCAGGTACTATTTTGTTTGAGCGGGTCGGTCGTTAGACAGGAATGAGCAACAATATCATACATGTTTACTGGAGGCTGGGTAGAGGAATTATAAGAGAAAGTCATGTACTTGGTCTTGTCGGTATTTAGTGTAAGTGCATTATTCTTGAGCCATCGGGATACTGAGTAGAAACCCTCTTGCGCTTGTCTGAAAACTTCGGTCCAACTATTGTCGCTAAAAAGTAGGGCAGTATCGTCAGCGTATGTGATTATTCTACCATTATTGAGAGGGAGTGAGCATAACTCGTTGACATAAATTAGGAACAATATCGGACCCATGATACTTCCTTGGGGAATACCGTATTCAGTGGGGAGTTCCTCGCTAATTATATTGTCAATAGAAACACGTTGAGTTCTATCCGTGAGATAGTCTTTTATCAGGCGATAGGGTAGCCCTCGTATTCCCAGGGTTTGAAGTTTGTCGAGAAGAATAGGGATTTTTACCGTGTCAAAAGCCTTGGCAAGGTCTAAAAAGATAGCTAAACACTTTTTTTGGGAGTCGAGTTGCCTCACAAGGTAATCAGTGAGATTGTCGACCGCGTCATTAGTAGATCGTCCTGATCGAAATCCATATTGCGACGGTGCTAGTAGTTGATTACATTCCAAGTATTGTACGAGTCTCTTATAGATTATTCTTTCTAGTATTTTCGATATAGATGGCAGTAGGGTGATGGGTCTGTAGTTATTGACACAGCTCTTGTCCCCTTTTTTATGAATGGGCTTAATTAGAGCTTTTTTTAGAACTTTAGGGAAAACACCAGTCGAAAGGCAAAGGTTAAATATGTGGGTCATAGGCTCAATCAGATGTTTTTTATGTAGTTTAATAAAAGAACAGGGAATGTTGTCAATGCCACTAGCACAGTCATTTCTTAAGGTCATTATGATACTTTCCACTTCATTTTCGTCGGTGTCCATTAATGCGAAAGAGTTTAACTTGGGAATTTGGGTTGTAGTGCAAGTCGGTCTGGTTGTGGACGGGCTATTTACCTTTATTTTTTCAGCTAGAGTCTTCCCGATACTAGCGAAAAAGTTGTTGACTAGGTTTATGTTCTGACTTGCTGTAGCGGAGTCAGCAATTAGTGCTCGCGCCGATGTTGTAGTTGTGTGCGTGTTTGTTATGTTTCTAATTGCCTGCCATAACCTCTTTTTATCTTGACCTGCATTAGCTATTTGAAATTTCTCGTATTGTCTTTTTAATTTCTTTAGTAAATTGTTACAAAAATTTCTATATCTGTGATAGGTAGTTATTAGGATTGGATTGTTAGGGTCTTTGTTTAATTTTTTATGTAGACTGTCACGATTTCTTATGCATCTTAACAGGCCAGGGGTTAACCATGGCTTAATTAATTTCTTGCGTTGAGGTAAAACAGTAGTCGTCGTGTTCTTTTCTATAATATTTTGCAATGCCGTAATAAAATACTGCGTTGCTTTGTTAGCGTCGTTCGTGCTATAAATGCAAGTAGTATCTAGATTTTGTAGGTCACTTGCTATTGCTGCATTATTTTGTTTCCTACTAAATGACACCGCATAAGCCCTACTGACCCTCTTTTGTACACTTAGTAACACTGTACTGTGATCTGTAAGAGTGCTGTTTATTATTAAACTTTTTAATGGAAGGGTATTTTTGGCCAGTACATGGTCTAGGCAGTTTGGTCCTCTAGTAGGATAGAGATGGGTAGGGATAAAGCCATGGTATGCCATCTGGGTAAGGTATTCAGGCGAATTTCTGTCAAGATTTCCAGTTTTTATGTCAATATTTATGTCACCTACAACAAACACATTCTTAAAGGACGACAGGGTAGATAGTATTGTACCTAGCGATCGTAAGAAGTTGTCAATATTTCTGTATGACGGTGAGCGATATATAGCCACAATAACGATATCATTACCGATTTTAGCTATTAGGCAATTCGCGTCAGCTATGTCGGGTTCCTCGACCGTAACATTAGTACAGTCCGCTTTAATGAAAAGTGCTACACCGTCATTTTGTAGTACGTTGCTAGATTCACTGACATAGGAGTTATAACCGTCTAACTGAGGGATAGTGTGAGCCGAGGATAACCAGCATTCCGTTAGGACTATAATATCTACATCTAAATTAATATTACGATGCAGAGCCAACATTCCATCGAAATTACAGTTTAAACTTCGTATATTCTGTACTAAAATATTTAAGTTATGTCCACTTTTATTTATTATTGATGAACACTTATCCGGGTCACATTGAATAGATTCGTACTTAAATGCCGAATCAATATCGTCTACTATGGTTTTTGTAGCATTACCCATTTTTTAATTTAGTGCTATAACACCCGAGTAGTGCGGCGCTCTAGGCGCCCTCATAATCGATGAAGCTGACATACCTTACCTCAGCGCTCTTCTTTGCGGGGCACGATACATCGCCGGTTTTATGGCTGGCTGGTTTTTTATATCGTGCGCATGTGGCGCACTTTGCTGGTTCTGTTGTTTTGGGACACTCCTTTATTGCATGTCCTGAATCCCCACAGTGTCCACAGATGGGGGTCGTGTCTCGGCAGTGTTTTGCAGAGTGACCATACTGATGGCAGTTGTAACACCGAGTCAGCAGGGTGTAGTCGCGCACAGGGCAAGATGACCAGTTTATAAAAACACGTCCTTGTTCAATGATCATCCTTCTTAGTTCTCCTGTGAGTTCTATAATAAAATTACACGTTGACACAACTAGACACTAGAGACTTACAAATAGACACAAGCTTGGCACAATCCATAGTCCAAAATTTTAATAGCGTAGCCCCAAATATTAGAATATTCACAAAAGACAGTCTGAGCCTCCTTGGCTCCCCTATTTTCGACGAGGCCATTCCACCTCTCCTAACAAGTTCGGTTTCTAAATTTAATGAATTTTCGGACCGCCTCCTTAAAATTAGCAGCCATTCTGCCCTTTTCATACTGAAGTTTTGTCTTTTTGTTCCAAAATTTACTTACCTGCTCCGCTGCTGCCCAGTGTGGAAATTCCCTGATCTAATCCAAGACTTAGATAATGTAATAAAATTCCAAATTGAATCAATCACAAACATCAGACTAAGCGAGCAGGCATGGACCCAGGCCTCCCTGCCAATTAGGTATGGTGGCCTGGGAACCCGTAAAATCTCTAGTGTAGCACTGCCGGCTTTTCTGTCCTCTATCCATAGCTCGTCTGACCTCACAGGAAATATTCTTAAAGCCCCCGTGGCTACAAACTGTGAGGTCGCGTGCTTGGCGGAGGCTGAAACTGCCTGGCTAGCTGGACCGAGCCCAAATTTTCCTCCCACACCCAAAATTCAAAAGGCCTGGAATAACATTTCATCTCAAGTCGTATTAGACACTCTCATAAATAACTCATCATCTTTAAAAGACCGCGCCAGGCTGGAAGCAGTTGCCAGCCGGGAATCCGGGCACTGGCTCAACGCCTACAGCCATCGTCTACGCCATCCAGCGCGGGAATGCCGCCGCCATGATGGGCACCTTACCGCGGGGCCCTGGTTTTTTACATCTTTTTTAATTTAGTTAGGTCATCAAATATTTATAACTATAAGGTTTTAGTTTAGTAAATTTTATATGTATTTTACTAGTGTATATATTTGGTATTTTAGATGTAGGTATTAGTGTATTTTTTTATTATAACTGTAAATAATTTTTAACACCTAATATTAATATATAATATTTTCTGCTCCTCATATATTGCACACAATAAGTGACTAAGATATCATTACATGCACTTTTTCCGTAAGATGCTTTGTTGCTTGTGTACAACATTATCTGTACTAGTAATGTCTGAATTAACAGATACCCTCATTTATCTCGTATTGTACCGTATTGCTTGTCTACTTGAATTGTTTCTTATGCTTTTAAAAATGAATGTACCAACTTTTACACTTATACCCGCACTATTACTCAATGACTTACCCCTCGTAAATTCACACACAATACACAAACATTCACATTTACAAAAGGTGATGTGTACTAACGAATACTGCCATACTTGCATACATTACCGAATTACGCCCCAGTGAATCGAAAACACACGTAATTACATGTATGAGGCTTACGAGAACATTTATGAACTATTTTTCGTGACACTCAGTTGTTTTCTAACTGAATATTATGGACAATAGAACTAGTTTATTAAATGAAGTCGAACAATTACAAATTGCCAAATCTTGTGTCTGTTCTCCTGAACAGTGCGGTTCTTTCTTATCAGAAGTGAGTGCTGCGACGTCTCTTAAAATATTTTATATGAACATCAGAAGTATTGGAAATAATTTTGACAGTATGCTTGTATTAATAAAAAAACATGAATGTACCTATTGACGTAATTATTTTGTCTGAGTGCTGGCTATCGAAATGCCCAGTAATTCCCATTTTGCCTGGTTATTTATCAGTAACATCTAGACATAACAATCAAAATGATGGAGTAGTAATATATTATAGGGATGTTTTTGCCTTCACAATTGAGGTACCGGAGTTTTGTGAGGCAAATTGTATTGTTCTTAAATCCGCAAACAAATTAGCAATTATTGCACTTTATCGATCTCCCTCGTACCGAAATATCGACAATTTTATAAACTCGATGGACACGTTATTAAAATCAGTAAACAGTTGTCCTGATACTTTTGTTGCGGGTGATATAAACATAAATATTGCGCCTGATAGTTGTGACCCTAACCTTGACATATACCTAAATTTATTTTCGTCTTATTCAATAATGCCTACACACGTTCTACCTACACGCAAAAATAATTGTTTGGATCATGTGAATATTAAGACAAAAAGTAGGGCCATTACACATGTTCTTGAAAGTTATATAACTGATCATGCACCTGTGGTCTTATTCTGTGATGTGAAACTGAGTATAAAAAATGCTACTCGGGTCACAAATCGTTTAAATGTTGAATCTTGCATTGAAGATCTATTTACCACTGATGACTCTAGTATAATGATGGATAGGAATGCAGAGACCGCTGCGGAAGCTCTTGTAAGTATTGTTAGTAGTGTGGCGAGGTCACATAGGCAAAAAAGCATTGTACCCAGTAAAAAAAGAATCCTAAAGCCCTGGATCACGCCAGGACTGCTGAGATGCTTACGAAATCGCAATAAATTAGCTCTTAACGCTAAAAGAAATTCTGAAAACCATATATTTAAAACTACATATCTCAGATATCGTAACTACTTTAATAAACTACTAAAAAAGGTTAGACTAGACTATGAGTGCGAGCAGTTTCGGAAAGCAAGAAAAAACCCAAAAGCCACATGGGACATAATTTAAAAAATTGGAAACTTCGGAAGTACTGGTTCCTCAGCGAATGAGCTGCATACACTAAGTGGTGACAGTACTGCATCTGTTGATACAGTAAATCATGTATTTGCAAATGTGGGGCGTCGCTTGGCGTCAGAGATAGTTCCCTGTGTGTTTCCTTCCATGGAGGTTCCTCCCTTGCATTCTATGACTTTGCTTAGCACTGACGATTCTGAGGTAGATCGTATTATACTTGGCCTTAAAAATACATCAGCAGCGGGGTGGGATGGTATTCCTACTTCGGTGATAAAGGGGTCTAGACATGTACTTGTACCTGTTCTTTCCCATGTCTTCAATTTGTGCCTTGCATCCGGTACATTCCCTAGTACTTTTAAAAAGGCGTTAGTGCACCCAATATTCAAGAGTGGGGCCAGAGACAGTGTAAATAATTATAGGCTGATTTCGGTTCTCAGTGTATTCTCGAAGATACTAGAAAAAATTATTAACCTAATACTTGTCGGTTACTTAAACAGAAACAAAATAATCGCTGACAATCAATTTGGCTTCAGAAGTGGTAGATCAACTGAAGATGGTGTGTTGGAACTAACCGAAAAAATTGTAAAAAATTTAAACCTTAAACATTAAATGGTTGGTATATTTCTAGACCTATCTAAGGCTTTTGACACTGTCTCTGTCCCTATTCTGATAAAGAAAGTGGGAAAATATTGGCATTAGAGGTACTGTTCTTGAAATTCTCAAAAGTTACCTGCAAGAACGAACTCAGTGTGACACTATCAATGATGTTGTTAGTCGAAAGGAGCCACTAGATTTCGGAGTGCCCCAGGGTAGCGTCCTGGGTCCTACTTTGTTCATTATGACCTCTGTAAACTAACTCTTTCAAATTGTGATATCATAGTCTATGCAGATGACACAGATCTGCTGGTTAGAGAAAAGAGTTGGAGTGAGGCTCATGACCATGCTGAAATGGCACTACGAGAGGTTTCGCGGTGGTGATCTGCTAATTTTCTAACTTTAAATTTGGACAAAACTAAATTTATCACCTTTGCACCGAACGTTTCTTCGCTTCCACCGTCCACTTTTTCTATACGGGTTCACAAGCACACGTGTCCCACAAGAGTTTCCTGTGAATGTTTTAAAATCTCTAAGACACCACATATCAGGTACCTGGGTGTTTGGATAGACAATCTGCTATTGTGGAATGAACACATCAAAATATGTGTGAGCAGAGTCAGAAAGCTAATTTTTGTTTTTAGAAATCTCAGGAGGGTGATTGATTGGGATACTATTAAATCAGTATATTTTGCTTTAGCACAATCCGTCATTGCCTACTGCATAACTGTTTGGGGTGGATCGGGCAAGGTACAAATGTTGAAACTAGAAAGAGCACAACGAGCAGTCTTGAAAGTTATTACTTTCAAGCCACTACGCTATCCAACTACCGATCTCTACGCCCTTACAGATGTGCTGACTGTGAGGCAGCTGTTCATACTTAATATTATTCTACTTAAGCATACTGAAGTGCCGTATAACGCGGATTTAATAAATGGGTGGCGAAGGACTGACATAGTTTGCAAAACGGAATTTTGTAGGCTTGCTGTTTCGGGAAGACATTATTATTATCTAGCTCCTGGCTTATACAATAGGATCAATAAAATTTTAAACATATATCCCATAAACATGAAATATTGCAAAAAATTCTGTTTCTGTATGGCTTAGATCCCTAACATATCTGGAAACAGAGGATTTTCTTACCAAGAAGTAAAATGCAATATCTACACACCGTACATGCACACACACACACACACACACACACACACACACACACACAAATTTGATAATTTATAATTTATAATTTTGTAATCATGTAAAAATTTATTAAATATTTGTTTTATTGAGTAAAGTAAATATGTGTCAATTGTAACGCTGAGGCTTTTGAGAAGCGGAGGTGGGCATTAATGACAGCGACACAGTGAAAACTAATGCTGTTGTTACCGTACACTAGTGCTTAATGTATATTGTTTATGTTTCAATAAAGATTATTATTATTATATTATTATTATTATTTATTTTGACATCACAAAACTCCATGAGTGTAATTAATGTAGTTGGATTAGCAAACATTTCTTACAAATTGCATGGGAAAAAGTTTGAGCCAGCTCTACATTTGTAACTTTGTTATGTGTATTTATTTCCATTTGAAATTGTAATATTACAGTAAACTTTTTCTTTAAAATATATGTATGTGTATTTTTTTATGCTGCCATTTATGCTGGCCGCCGCGGCACCGACACTGGCATGGAAGCCTACGCACTGTATTCCGTTGTTTCCGTTGTCTGTAACTGTTATTGGGTCGTGGTATGCTATGTGTAATAATTGTCTTTTCGTTCTTTCTTTCTTTTTTTATACCACTAAGGTGACAAACAAGCTTATGGCCTGCTTGATGGATACTTATGCAGGTATCGATATAATCTTAAGAACAACTAACCAATTAATAATAATAATAATAACCCTTGACTTGCCAAATTTTATTTATACTTTGCTTCAGAAAGCAGTTATTCTAAATACATGTAGAATTGTAAGGATGTTCTTACAAAATAACCCCCAACCCCACGACTCTGCAAATAATAATACTTAGTAAGTATTATTTATAACGTAATATGATATTCACTTGGCTTCGGCCCGTGGATGTCATTTAGATGACCAGTACGCATATACGTGCTGAGAGGGATCGCCCTAAAAGAGAATAATAATAATAATAATAATAATAATTTATTTACCAAAATTACAACCTTACAGAGTATTAAGGTACAATTATAACAGTCTTTAAATTCAGATATATTAAAATACAATGCAGTTGTGTTCACATTAGGGCAGATATCCTGACTCCTGCACTAGGATGACCTGTATTGCAGGAGACAGTAATTCCTCAATTTAGGATTTAGTTTTTCTTTCTAGCCATGATCGGATATACACAGAACTTCTTACTTATTAGGTTACATCTATTGTATATATATAAATTTGTGTGTGTGTGAGTGTGTGTGTGTGTGTGTGCGTGTTCGTGTGCGTGTGTGTGTGTGCGTATGTATGTTATATTTTCATACACATAAGTTATTTATTGACCACATTTGATATTGCCTACTCTATTAGGGTCTCCGTATCATTATAACTTATGGTTAATAGCCAGGAATTTAGCTGAGACTTAACTTGATAGCTAGTCAGAGTGTAGAGATTTATTTTTTTGTTTAATTTATTATATAGTATTGAACTTAAGATTTCAAATTGTTTCCGAGCAAAGGCAGTACGACATGTGCTAATGTCACATACGGGCATGCCCCGCCTTTTACTTGCGACTTTATCATTAAAAGGCAGTTTCAAATGTTTTTTCAATATTGTACGCAAGATAAAAAGTTTTCTGACTGTGAGAACCTGACATTACAAGTATAGTGAGGTCGTGGGATATAATCGAGGTTTCGATGTTAATACTTTAAGAACAGCACGTTGGGCACGTTCAAGATGGAGGAATCGAGTCTTAGCAGCTCCACCCCAGGCGGGGATGCAGTAAGATAAGATTGATTGACACAGGGCAGAATATACCATAAGGAGAGTCTCCCTGTTTGCAGAACATCTTAGGTTTTTAAAAGTAAAAATTAGTTTTCGTACCCGCCCGGCAAGACTTTCAACTTGGTGGCTCCAATCCAGCCGCTGGTCTATGATAACTCCCAGATACTTAATATGGCTAACCATGGCAAGTGGCTGACAGTTACAGTGACTGGTTGAGTTCCTACAACTGTGAGCTATAATGGGAGCTAAGTTTTGGGGTAATTTATTTTTACCTTTATTTAACGAAAATTGTATATATTTCGTTTTTTTTAAATTAAGAGTAAGTAGATTGTCTCCAAGAAATTGCATAACGGCGCGTAGTGATGACTCAGCCGACCTATTTACAGCATTCTAGTCTGGACCATAAACCAGCATTACTGTGTCATCAGCATAGGCATAGATCTCACAATTTTGGAGAGCTAGTTCACACATGTCATTGATATAGATAAGGAAGAGTGTAGGTCCAAGAATACTGCCTTGGGGCACCCCAAAAGTCACACTTTCCTCATCACTCAACACTGTGCCAACCTTAGTGCGTTGTGTACGACCCCGTAGATAGTCGGAGAAAATATCTAAGGCAACACCACGCACCCCCATGTCTTCCAGTTTTGCCACGAGGATAGGAATGGAAATAGTGTCGAATGCTTTACAAAGATCGAGAAATATACCATAGCATTTAAGTTTTTTATCAAGTTTACCAACCACTGAGCTGGTGAAACCGAGAACAGCATTCTCAGTTGATATACCCCGTCTGAATCGAAATTGATTTTTAGATAATAGGGAATTCCTTTCTAAAAACTCCATTAATGCATTGTTTAGAATGCGTTCTAAAATTTTAGATATTACAGACAGGACCGATATAGGGCTGTAGTTAGTAATTTGACTTTTATCACCAGACTTGTATATGGGGTGAACAATTGCCCTTTTAAAGAATTCAGGAAATGTCCCTGAGATTATTGAGATGTTGCATATGTGCGTGATAGGTGGTACAAGCACCTTCCGTGTTGCTTTCAATACAACCACAGGGATGTCATCCCATCCCGCTGCGCAATCACTACGTAGGTTCATAATGATTGTTTCTACGTCGGCATGGTCGGGAGGTAGTATAACCAGAGAATTTGTAGGATATTTAGTTCCCACGGAAGGTAGGCTTTGTCTTGAACTTTGGCTGTCATTTATTATTTTTTCCGCTAATAATCTGCCCGTATTCGCAAACGTTTTATTTACCTTGGAGGCGGTTGCCATTAGATCAGGATCTAGGTCAAGAAGTTGGTTATGGGACTTGCCAGAATTATACCCGTGGGTAATCTTTTTTATGACATCCCAAGTAGCCTTAGGGTTTGTTTTGGCTTTTAGGAATTCGTTTTTTTCATAGTTCGTTTTTAAATTTTTAAGCATGACATTGCAAAAGTTTCGATAGCGCTTGTAGGTAATATTTAATATTATATTGTTTGGTGACGCTTTAACTGGAGATGCATTTTGTCTCGATTACGAATACAGCGCAATACTCCGGGGGTAATCCATGGCTTTAAGATGTTTTTTCTACATGAAAAGGGCAGTGAACGCGTATTATTCTGTATGACTTTTTGAATGGACGACACGAACAGCTGTGTAGCTATATTAGGATCTGAAGAGCCGATTACATTATCAAAATTGGTTTTTTCGAGATCTTTTTGAATTTGTATTAGATCTAATTTCTTTTTGTAGCAACTTCTAGTCTTATAATTTAATATTGTTTTGTACTTACAGTTATCACACTGCGGTGCTGAAGCGCGTGCAGAGTTAAGAAGGGCGGCGTGCAGTATTGGGGTCTGCATAAATGCTTCCATCGCTTAGCGCCGCTAGTAATTTATCTGAAGGCCCTCTTCTGTACGCATATTATGACACGCAACTACGGAACCCTCTACGGAAAGCACGTCACGACACGCCGTGAAAAGTCGTGTCTGTACATTGAAGTTATTTCAGAAAAAAGAATTCGGGGTAGGATTCTGGGAGGTAACTAACCCTTAACATTTTTTTTACATTTTTGTCTGTCTTTCCTGTTAGTCTGTCTGTTCACGCATCACGCAAACACTAATGCACGGATTTTGATTTGGCTTTGATAGTTTGGAAGCTTGAAGTCCAAGGTACAATCTAAGCCATGTCTCTACTAATTCGGGTAGGTAGAACCATAGATACAGCTTGATATCCCCGTAGTGATTATAAACAAATGTACATTGCTGTAAAACTGTGAAAATAAATAAATAAATAGTATTAGCATTCATACAATACGGAGGTAATTTAAAATGGTAACGCAGCAAAAGCTCAACTACTTACACGCGGACAAAATCGCGGGCAAAAGCTAGTATGCTTATAAAAACATGTGAAACGTGTCGTGACGTGTTATATTATGTTTTTTGGACCTGCGTGTGGCCGCCGGCCTAGGGCGTAGTGTTTGAGAGAACTGGTTCGTCAGAAATGCCGCCTGAAACCCGCCATGAAATAGGTACATCGTTGAAACCATCCACGATGTACTTACCTACGAGCCCAGATTACCGCGGGGCTCTCTCCGTAACGCTCGGCGGAAATACCTCGGCTTTTTCACGTCTACGTAATCTATCACGGCGATACCAAAAGAAACTCTACAAAGGGGCCATTACCGTATCGAAACAAATCGACGTAATATCCCGCGCAAGCACGACGCGGCGCGGCGGCGGCCGGGCGGCGTGGGCCCGATATATGGACAAACATAAGCACCTAATCTTATCGAGTTATCGATATAGGTATAAAGTTAAAAGGTTGAAAACATCGCTATTTCCCAGCGACCGATCTTGAAATATGATCTGTGGCCGCAATAACTGTCGCCTGCCCAATACATAAATACCGGCCGTATCGTACCCCGCCGCCCCCCGCCGCCCGCCCCGCGCCGCCGACGGCCCAATATGTGCCGCATTATATTAGCAAACAAGATAGCGGCCGCTTCGCCGCATTTTATTCGTGCGCTTTGTGCGCCGCGCCCGCGCCGGAAGCAGAGCTATTCATAATATTATATGCGGCCAGGCTGAGCCGGGCACCGCTCGCCCACTCTACAGACAGTTACTAACCAATATCAGTATTCAGTGCTAAAAATCTAGAACAGATTTTAGCAATATTTTTTTTCGAAATTCAACTCTTGTTTTAAGTTGCATTTTTGGTCCTAGATATAGTACGTAGAATTTCTCCCCCTTTTCACCAAATCATCGAGTTTTATCAAACTCAATCAATCAATCAATCAAATACATTTATTCAGTTTAGGTTTTCACAAACACTCATGAACGTCATACAATATAGAATGAATGCTAGGCACCACGGCACCATCGAGCGGACAACGGTTTCTTGGCCAGTATGTAGGGCCACGTAAAAAAAGAAAACAAAAAATAGACTCCGCTGCCAAAGATTTTATTCTTTGTCCGCGACGGACGAAAGCGGCGCCCGCCGGCCACTTGTCACTTTGACATTGACAGATATGTAATGTCATTCGATATGTCACTAGCGCATCGATGATGCCGCTCGCCTGTAGTGATTAACTAATTCAATATCTCTGAAAATCTGACTATTTACTAAATATGTAAATAGATACTGAATTTACAATAATGTACCCTATGTTAGGTCATATTCCATTACGATAAGTACAATGCAAAGAAATTTATACAATGCAGTCACAATTTCAGTTTAGTAACCTTATTTTCTCTTTATAGGTCATTTCATACACAATTAATTACTTGACAATACAGTAATCCAAGCAGAAAATACTAAGGAATACAGAGTACAATGAAATACAAAGTTGGAACATATAATTCACTCAAAATACGCATTTATAGTGAAATGTACGCTGGTAAGTATCTGTGTACTTTCTCCACTTTACTAATATACACATGCAATGGTGGAGTACTCAATTTGCATAGGTTTTAATTGATGTCTCTTTATTTTTTAGGTTGCCATTTTGGATTATGTGACAAACAGTATTGTACCTACAAAGTAAAGCAAATATCAACCAAAATACAATAAACAGTTCAAAGTATAGGAGAGTTTGTCATGCAAATGAAACAAATTAAATATTATGATGTCATTGAGATTAGACCATTTCATAAGTAGATAGTCAATCAATCATCATCATCATCATCATCACAGGCCGTAACAGTCCACTGCAGGACTTAGGGCCTCTCCCACGAAAGGGGAGGTTATTGCCATAATCTCCACGCTTGGCAGGCGGATTGGAGATCGCAGTGTTTAAATATTACAATGGAAAATGCTACTGCACATTTTCCAGACTACGGAGACTCTTGATCTTTTGCCTCGAAAACATTAGTCGCCTTGTACGACACCCATGAGTGTAAGGGGTTGGTGTTATTCTACTCTGTCTAGTCAATCAATAACATTGCGAAATAAAATAAAATAATTAATTTAAAACATGTCAAGTTATGATCTGTATTGGTCAATAATCATTAAAATAAATAATAATAAAATATATAACTATCAGTATAGGTATTTCTTCTAATTTCAGGTCGCAACAAGTTCCTGATTGGTTTACCAATTTGATATTCAATAATGTCAAGTAGAATAAATACAAAAAGTTGGTTACTACCTTCAAATTAAATCCAGGGATGTTTATTTTCAATGTAGTCACTTATTTTATAATATGCTTTCTTTAGTAACTTTTTCTTATTACTGGACTTAAATTCATTGTAAGATAATCTCTGAATCTCCTCTGGTACTTTATTAAAGAAAGGAACACAGTGGCCAACAAAGGAAGATTTTATCTTGGATAGTCGGAAGCGCTCCGTTACCAGCCTGTCTCTGTGCCTAGTATTGTAACTGTGCCTGTCAGAATTTTTACAATAAGAATCCACATTTTTGTAAGTATGAACTAAATTAATATATTATATATTGTGATGTCACAGTTAGCACATTGATTTCTTTAAAAAATTATCCTGTGGACCCAAACCATATATTGATCTTATGGCCCTCTTTTGCAAAACGAAGATATCATGAATATCTGCTGCAGTACCCCATAAAATTAGACCATAGGACATTATGCTATGGAAATAGCTAAAGTATACAGTTCCAGCAGTTTCAATATTTGTTAGACTTCTAATTTTAAATTTTTAAATTTTTAACTCATAATGTCAGAGTGAAAATTTTGTCATCACGGCTGTCAAATCATTTATTACTTGGTTCACTTTGCTTAAATGAATTACAAATCGGGATCGGTCCGGAATGAAATAGGTACTTTAAAATCCATTATACCTGCTCCTTTTTGTTCCAACCCTTTTAATTGTACACCAAAAGGTAATAAATGCGTAACAATAATTGGGTTCAGAGATGTTACCTCCAGTCTTGAGATTATTAATGTAGATGTTGTGAATTGTAAATTGGTAATACATGTTAGACTTATCATCAGCATCCTAGCCGGTTACGGCCACAGCGACTGTTTTAAAGATATATACTTCAAATAAAATAAAAATAAATAAACAAAGATTCAAAATTATTAACATTATAACGTAAAAAATTAAAATTAATGATTATTAGATACTTGTCTAAATAAATGTTAACTTATTTTATTTAAATTGACGGTGGGCTATGTTGAATTGCCCGATCATGTGCTCTTAGATGACTGCAATAGCCTATTTTATTCGAGAACATGCGCATACAATGGCAGCATGTCAAGACTCCGCCCACATAGTTGTATGAAATGGCTGCTGCCGACCGGGCCTTGCGAGCATCACGCTGGTGGTCGAGATCAGTTCTTCTTTGCTCTTCAAATGCGTTTACCTTTTCATGCAATAGATGCCTCCACTCAGGGCGATTACCGGCATACTCCTCCCACCTCTGGAAATCTATATTGGACCGTTTCATGTGTCTTTTCTGAACATCCTTGTAGCGTAGGAACTGTCCGCCCTGCTTCCGCTTACCGTTCTAAAATTCAGAAAATAAGATTTGCTTTGCCACCCTTTCCTCAGGCATGCGAGATATATGTCCAACCAACGGAGTCGTCGCCGCATAAGGTATGATTCAATTCCTGAGACATTCGAACGCCGAAGAATATCAGTGTTTCTTACCCGATCCGACCACTTGATGTTAAGAATGTCTCGCAAGCATTTGAGATGAAACCTGTCCAGCGTGCGAATACACCTCCGATACAACACCCATGTATCTGAAGAATAGAGAAGATTGGGAAGAACAATTGCCATGTAGACAGATATTTTAGTGGATAGCCTCAAGTCATGACTTTTCAGAACCTTTATTTGAAGTTTGCCATAAGCAGCCGCCGCCGCGCCTATACGGTAGTTTATCTCAGTATCAAGATCACACTTAGACGTAATGGTGCTACCGAGGTATCTGAACTTGTCCACCTGTTTCAATTCATTTTCCCCTAGGTAGATATGCAACTTTTCTACCGTTTCTCGAAATTGCATAGCCATCACCTCGGTCTTAATAACACTAATTTTAAGGCCAAAACGTCCGCAAGCTTCGTGTAAGCAAGCGCTAACAAGACTTTGAAACTTAGATGAAGAATCAGCCACAAAACAGAGATCATCGGCATACATTATTTCTCTGATAATGACATAAGACACTTTTGTGCGTGATTTTAGTCTGGCTAAGTTAAACAAACCTCCATTAGTGCGAAAACGAGTCTTGATGCTAGCGTTGTTCTCAGATATTGCCTCTCTAACCACCACTGCAAAGTATAGCGCAAATAGCGTTGGCGCCAGCACACGCCCCTGCTTGACACCGCAACCAACGGGAAAGAAATCGGACTGCTCACCGTTAACAGTCACACAGCAGGCCATTCCATCATGCAAGAGTCGAATTATGAGAACAAATTTTTCAGTGCATGCCAATTTAGTCAAAACCGTCCAAAGAGCTTCGCGTGGCACTAATCAAATGCCTTTTCCAGGTCTACAAAACACAGATATTCAGGTTGAATCTGTTCCCGACTTTTTTCTTGAAGTTGGCGGATGGAAAAAATAGCCTCGCACGTGCCCCTGCTAGGACGAAAACCAAACTGGGTTTCGGGTAATATCGTTTCAGAGACAGGAATAAGGCGGTTGAGAAGGACTCTGGCAAACACCTTCGCCGGCACGGAGAGCAGTTATATGCCCCGGTAAGAATCACAATTGGAACGATCTCCTTTATTGTTGTACAACGTCTGTATGCGAGAGACCTTCAACTCTGGCGGCACTCTTTCTTCGGCCCACATACGCTTAAAAATCTGCCAAATATGCGTATGCAACTGCTCTCCACCACACTTTAGCAGTTCACCAGCGATACTGTCAACTCCCATCGCCTTTTTGTTCTTCAGTTCGTTGATGGCTGCGATAATCTCCTCCAAACTCGGAGGTTCGTCCAGGGATACATTTTCAGACAAGCATGGGATACCTCTAATGTGGCTAAGATCGACTAACCAATCAACATTAAGCAGATCGTTGAAATACTCTGCCCAACGATCCAAAACCTCCCTCTTACTCGTAAGCTTCCCAGTACCATCTCGCGACTGCAAGGGCACAACACTCCTGGCCGAACAGTTTATTTATCGCTTCATAAGAAGCACCTAGCTGATTACTATCCGCAAGCCCCTGGATCCTTTTAGCTTTATCGAGCCACCAATTGTTCTTCATCTCCCTGGTGAGTTTTCTGATTTCAGAACTACTTTTCTTAACTTTTTCAGAATGGCCAGAGGTTCCGCTGTCGGCACTTCGAAGAAGATTACGATGCACATCCAGCTTCATCGCCAGAACCTTATCGTTTTGGTCGAGTCTTCGTTTACGCGCTTTTTAGGGCCTAGAACTTCAGATGCCGCCTTCAGTACAGAAGATGATAGCAATTGCCAGTTCTCAGATAAATCAACATCAACAGTCGTAAGTGTCAAGAGTGACGAGTCCAATGCCTGCTCGTATAATTGACCAGTGTCAGAACAACCCAAGCGATCCAAATGAAGCGACGCCGGCTTTGACCTACAAGTTCTTCGTGGCGATTGTAGGCACAGCTTCAGCCTGGTGATGATTAATCTGTGACGTCGTGTGATGGCGTAATCAATTAAGTGCCAGTGCTTCGACCGAGGATGCATCCAGGTAGTCTTATATTTGTCCGGCAATCTGAAAAAAGTGTTGGTAAGGGCAAGATCGTACTGTGTGCAGAGAGTGAAGAGCATCTGTCCAATTCCATTCATTTTCCCAACTCCATGCCTACAAAGCACTCTGGGCCAAGCATCGAAATCCTGCCCCACTCTTGCGTTGAAGTCACCCAGCAATAATATTTGTTCCCTTGGACGAATTTTACTGAGACATTCGTCAAGTTTTTCATAAAACTGTTCCTTGATGCTATCCTTGCTCGACAACGTCGGAGCATAGACGCTTATGATGTTTATATGATTGCTGTTATTTAACGTAAGACGCAGAGAAATAATGCGATCCGAGACATATTCACACAGTCAGATTTTTGGCTATAACAGTCTTAATAGCTAAGCCAACTCCAGCTCGCCTAGGCTCAGAATGAGAACTACCCTTTCAGTAGAATGTGTAACCGCCACCCAACTCAACAAGCTCGCCCTCATCAGCCAGTCTAGTTTCACTGAGCGCAGCAATATCCACATTGTAGCGCCGCAGATCACGGGCCACAACAGCAGTCTTTCTCTCGGAGCACAGATTGCCGTCATTGTCAATTAACGTTCGTACATTCCATGCAAAAAACGTAATATTATGATATTTTCTTTTATTATGTCGACAGCGTTTTTTTAACATAAACTATTATTAAATGTCTACACCGGTGTTTACAACGGATACAAACGGTTTCCTTTCCATTTGCTACTGTAGGAAACAGACCAATGCGATGATGTCCGAAGTCGAAAAACTAGGTACTTCGTCATATTGCATGGCGCCTTATGTACGTGGTTTATACCCACACCGGATGTTTCCAATTGTTTACAAAAGTTTCTCAACACCGGTGTGGGAGAACTTAATGTGTCTTCGTATCTTATTAAATGTTAAGACAAACTACAGATACAGGAAAAGCTAAAACAAGATTTGAATTATTAATGTTGTGAATTATTTTGAATTAATGAAGATGATGTACCCCTTGTATATGGAGGTCTGAATTATCGATTGGTTCGAGTGGACGTCCGAATTTAACGGATAATTCTGGAGTTGAGTGCTCATAGGAAAAGATTTGATAAGTTCATTTGAAACAATGATGTCCTAGTAATTGTATTAAGTCGAAGAATACAAATTTTAATTTGATTGTGTTCATAATTACACGCTGCTAAAGAAGTTTATGCATTTTGGCATAAAGGGCAATGCTCTTTCCCTTCTAAAATCATATCTAAATGATAGAGAATAAAAGATATAACTTAATGATTCCATAACCTGATAGATGTCCTGTTGATATGGGAGTGCCACAAGGCTCTGTATTGGGGCATTTCCTGTTTGTAATGTTCATAAACGACTTACCTTTCTTTTTACGAGCTTTTATTTAACTTGCACTGTTCGTAAGTTGTCCGTCAAAATTTGCAAACCATTTTTCGACAATTTGTTGAAGGTCTGATTGAGCTGATATTTGTTATACCTATGTAACTTGCATGGAACGATGGAACTGGTCTAATGATGGGGTCGGACGGTATTCATAGAAACACGGATATATTGTTACATGCCGGAAAGAAAGCAACAGTCTTCTGTACCGGTGTTCAAAGACGACAGCAAACCAACAAAATTGAGGCCGGCGAGAAGCGCAGGCAAAAAAATGAAAGAATTTTTTTTTCTCCCGGGCGGGTCGTGTCTGCACGATCCCACTTGAAGAACAAAAGACAGTTAATGCTGAGTGGTACACAATGCTGAGGGAAAAATAACTAAGAAGTCGCATTCTATTGCACCAAGAAAATGCTTCGGCGCACACCGCGAACAAGATAAAGTAATTTTTGGCTACTGAAAAGGTAGCTTCAAAAATGGTTTGACCGAATAAGTGTTTAAAATGTAATGGAGAATACAGTAAGCAAAAAGCAGTAGGTAAATTGTCAGTCTGTTTTTCTGAGCTGAACTAAACTTAGGGGTTTCACAAAGGAAACTAAATATGGGGTGTAAAAGTATAAAATAATTATTGTTAATAAAAGTAAACAGTATAAAAAAGCAAGGAAACAGTAAACGTACCTTCGTAACTGAACAACATTATGGAAATTTAGTCCGAACAAAAATCATGAAAACCTAAAAAGTGGGTCCCCCTTTACTCTCCAGTCTCCATACACAAAGATAACCATTGTTATTAAATAAAAAACAGGCAAAGCATTTCATGTAGGGATGGTTATGTATGGTGTGGGTTCTCGGAAACACAGGCTTGGATCATGATGTGGTAAGTAAGTTGCTGATTGGAATGATTGGTATTGGCAAGGCTTGCGAGGTAGACTGAGTGCCAGCTGGTAATGAAAACTGCCAAGAACTGAGAATAGACTCCTTTCTCGGGATAGCTGGAATGTGGCGGTGAGGTTTCTTGAACAAAATTGTCTAGATATATGAGTTAAAAGTCAAATCAATTAAAAAATCACAAATCTCACTCATAGAAATAAAACTTATTAAATATAACTAAAACAGATGCTAAACTGTGCAATATTTACCAAACAATCTAACATAAAACTATAAGTATCGGAGAGAGTAACGAGGCCATATCATATAGATAAACATAAAACGAAATAAATAAATAAAAGTAGTAAATAATAGAAATATAAATACATAAACTATGGGATATCCAGACATTATGACCTAAAAGTGGCACAATATCTGGCAACGGACAAGAGTGGCAACACTGCGCATTTCCTGACTTGCGCAGTAAATAGGCTTATTCCTTTCAGGCATCCACCGCGAAAATACCGGATAGAGCGTCTGAAAAGCATAAAAGGCACATACATAAATGTAATAAAAAAAGATCATCATCATCATCACAGCCCGTAACAGTCCACTGCAGGACTTAGGGCCTCTCCCACGAAAGGGGAGGTTATTGCCATAATCTCCACGCTTGGCAGGCGGGTTGGAGATCGCAGTGTTTAAATATAATAATGGAAAATGCTGCTGCCTATTTTCCAGCCTACGGAGACTCTTGATCTTTTGCCTCGAAAACATTAGTCGCCTTGTACGACACCCATGAATGTAAGGGGTTAGTGCTATTCTACTCTGCCGGACACCACACGGCCAAATAAAAAAAGATAGAAGAAATTAATATAAATTTAGGCAGCCTTAAAAAAAAGAAAAATAATAAGGAATTAAAGGGAACCTTCATAAAAATGCAACGTTGCAAAATACTTAACATGTAAATTGTTTTATCTACACTCATAGCGTAATGTTCCAATTACATATTCGAAAACAGTTGTTTAAGGATATCCTTTTTTCACGCCAGACTATAAAATTAAAAAAAAAATATTTTCGATACAGCCTTTTCCATACTATTTTCATTACAGCTGTATCGTAAAATAACTTTTTAATCATTATGCAACACTTTTCTTTTTTAAATTTTTGTTAGGCGCCGGAACACGGCTAAATGTAGGCTGAATACCTTAATGTCTTCAACAAATTCAAAATTCAAATTTTTCTGTTTATATTTGTGATCAGTTCATAGTCTGTGGTTGTCATTATGTACATTTGGAATTATTTTCCCGCTAAACAGAATATTTTTTCTAATTGTTGTAATTTGTGTTTGTGAATGTTTTTTCTTGTTTGAAGCAAATAAATAGATAAATGTGAAAGTAGAGAAGTGAATTTCCCGCCGCTTGATATCATCAACGCGTAGGTACAACAGAACTGTTTCGCAGTTACTTCCAGCAACGTTGGAAATGTTATAGGTACGAAATTTTAACATGAAAATATGAGTGTAGATAAAGTAATGTATGCAACTGCATATAATTAGGTATTATATGACAGTTGCATAAACTACTATTATTAATCAGTAAACATTGATCGTACCTCACGTATGATACTTAATAGTAGTTTATGCAACTGTCATATAAAAGGGGGTATTAAAACATGAGTGTCTGTTTATCATTCGAGGCGTAGCCGAGTATGATAATAGTTGGACACGAGTGTTTTAATACCTAATTATATGCAGTTGCATACATTACTTTATCTACACTCATATTTTCATGTTAAAATTTCGTACCTAAATTTTTTTAAACTTTGCTGGAAGTAAATGCGAGTCAGTTCTATTGTATCTACGCGTCGAGGATATCAAGCGGCGGGAAATTCACTTCACTACTTTCACATTTATCTATTTATTTGCTTCAAACAAGAAAAAACATTAACAAACACAAATTACAACAATTTGAAAAAATATTCTGTTTAGCGGGAAAATAATTCCAAATGTACTCAATCACAACCACAGACTATGAACTGATCCCAAATATAAACAGGAATTTTGAATTTGTTGAAGACATTTAGGTTTTAAGCCTACATTTAGCCGTGTCCCGGCGCGCGACAAAAATTTAAAGAAGAAAATATTGCATAATAATTAAAAAGTTATTTTATCTACACTCATAGCGTAATGTTCCAATTACATATTCGAAAACAGTTGTTTAAGGATACACTTTTTTCACGCCAGCCTATAAAAATTTAAAAAATTACTTTTCGATACAGCATTTCCCATACTATTTTCATTACAGCTGTATCGAAAAATAACTTTTTAATCATTATGCAACACTTTTCTTTTTTATATTTTTGTCGGGCGCCGGGACGCGGCTAAATGTAGGCTGAATACCAAAATATCTTCAACAAATTCAAAATTCCTGTTTATATTTGTGATCAGTTCATAGTCTGTGGTTGTGATTGTGTACATTTGGAATTATTTTCCCGCTAAACAGAATATTTTTTCTTATTGTTGTAATTTGTGTTTGTGAATGTTTTTTCTTGTTTGAAGCAAATAAATAGATAAATGTGAAAGTAGTGAAGTAAATTTCGCTTGATATCCTCGACGTGTAGATACAACAGAACTGACTCGTAGTTACTTCCAGCAAAGTTGAAAAAATTATAGGTACGAAATTTTAACATGAAAATATGAGTGTAGATAAAGTAGTGTATGCAACTGCATATAATTAGGTATTATATGACTGTTGCATAAACTACTATTACGATACAGCTGTAATGAAAATAGTATGGGAAATAATGTATCGAAAAGTATTTTTTTTTAATTTTATAGACTGGCGTGAAAAAAGTGTACCCTTAAACAACTGTTTTCGAATGAGTGTAGATAAATAAATATTTCATTTTATCAAATTATTTACAAATCGCAATAAGTTATGTTTTAAATACGAAAATATTCGATTTATTATATTTTAATATAGGCTGTTTGTTGATTGTTTTTTCGCGCGCTTGCCTATCTGGCACGCTATGGAAAGAAAGCTGCGCGCCATTTTCCATAGAAGTTAATAACAATTGAAAATTTAATAATTTAAGGAGTAGTAGGAGCGTAAAAGTCATACGATAAATAAATAACAATACAGGTCCGGTTTTTCATCGCAAGTATGATGAAAAAAGTCATATGAAACGCGTGTCATTGATCATTATACTCGCGGCTCACATATTGACTGATACGCCGCGACTGTAATGACCTATATAGCATACTTGTTTTATAATGTACTATTAATAAAAGCTTGTCTTTAACATTTTTTACTTTATTTCAATAAGCTGCACAATTCCAAGCATAGACCAATGATTATGAATGGTATATTGCCGCCATGATGCGGTATGCCCATGGTGGTTGCTATTTTACCAATCTTGGTTATTCCGAGGGTTCGATGTGCAGTGTTATTATTTGTTTATTATTTTAGGACATCGTATGACGGTTATATTTACCCACAACCACGCGCGTGCGCGTTATATCCATTGCCTAGAATTTATACAATTACATTACTGACGAACAATATAAAACCACGTAAATAATGCGTTCAATGTAGTAAAGAAATGGTACAAGTATTACTTAAGTCTGGGCAGGTATTCCCAAACTCTTTTTTTATTGAAACTTCGACCCAATTGTATAATAGTAGTTTATCTACACTCATAGTGTAATGTTCCAATTACATATTCGAAAACAGGCGTTTAAGGATATACTTTTTTCACGCCAGTGTATACATTTTTTTTAAATTACTTTATAAGACAGCATTTCCCTTACTATTTACATTACATCTCTGTCTTGAAAGCATCACTACCTGTCTCACTCACATTTCATGAATGACTCTCCGTCTCACTCGGTCTTAGGCAAGCTTTGAACGCACTAGAATAATTTTTAGTAGGTAAAGAAAAAATTTTCGAAACTGGGTTTCTTGAAGGAATTTTTTTTTCCCCTTAATCAAAGAAATAATGTAGCAAGTATTATACCATTTTAGAATCCTTATTAAATGCGTCAACTTTTAGTGCTATTTGCCAACCTGGCGAAGTTCTTTTTTTTTCAGTACGGTCCGTTAAAGTTGGACGAAATATTAATTGTCTATTCATTGTACGGCATAATGTGCCACTTTCTTCCAAGCTGGAGCAGTTGACTTAGAATTCTAAGTAATAGGTTAGATTAGCACTATTCGGGATTACATAAGAAAAATAAAATTAAAAAAAAGTTAAGATTTGTAGCAACAGGAGTTAAAAAACCATCACAGGGTGTACATTTTCTCGAAAAAAAAAAAAGAAATGCCTATAATTTAAAAAATTCAAGACTTAGATTTTATTTTTTATTTTTCTAGTAACTATTATGATTTGGACTATCACCCGATTCCGGCTTGACGTCGACTTACGGGACACCCTGTATATGTATTGTGACGGCATTGTCATAATGTCAATATTCTTCAAATTATCTCTAAGTGAAGATCTAGGTCTCAATTGATAAATCGCTATTCATAAATCTATTAGTATTATAGGAGCAAAAGTGCATCGTGTTTATTTATGTTTATTATTATAGAATGCCTAAAGAGACAACTGCTCGTAGCGTGGTCGTAGCACGTGCGTAGCATTCCGCTACGCTATGTGGGAGTTCTTGGTATGACGTACAATAACAAACCGCCTACTCAATAAGTAACACAAACACCATCGACAAATTAAAAGTAAATCTTACAGCACTGGGTTCAAGTTTTATGTAAAGTAAACACAGCATAATATAGTTAGGTAAAGCATAAGCGCAATTTCTCTACAGGTTTTTGTAAGCAAAAAGAAACATTGCATCTAGAGGAGCCTACTTCGCCTTATGAACGCAAACAGTAAAGTTATTTTAACGCCTTCCAACAAATAAAGTTGCTGGGCCCCTTGTGTTTGTTATCGCTAGGGTTTAATTGGCTGTAAAGCGAAAGATAAAAAAGTAAAACCTAAATGTATCTATAGCTACAGTATAGCCGTCAACTGGCTTTGTCCGAAGATATCTCAGATTTTGAACTGCAATGATCAGTACTTTCGGGAGCGATTTCGCCCGCAATACTGGGTTTACACGGGTCGGTTTTTACCTACACCTATATACGCCGTCTTTAATACGCCTCACATAGCTACATTGCTTCTCCATTATACAGGAGAATAATACCAAGAATGTCTGACCGTGATTGAGGCTGAACATTTTCGGAGTCGATGTTATTCTCTCACCGCGCAAGCCTGCCGCGCCACTACCGAATCCCACATCCACTATACGTTGGCATTTTAGCCACCTTTAAGCCATGTTGGTTTGTAGGGACTTGAGCTCGGATGTAATGGAAAGACAAGTCGTCTCTTCAAAGTATGATTTATTACTAAAACTAGCATACATAAGATATAAGTGTGTAGATATACATATGGCGCTAAACTACAGGTTTACTTTTTCACGCTACACAACACGTCAACAGCCAGTTACAGTTCAGCAGAACTTGAGCTTCTTCCATATTAGGCAGGTTTTGCTAAAATCTCTACTCTTGGCTGGCGGGATGGAAACTCTGTCACTAGTTACGCGCATGGTCGAGTGTCGCCATATGATTTCACAAGAAAATATGACACATCCACTTAGAAATAGTACTGCGTAGTCCCTGTTACTTGCACGCGGCTGAGGGATCCTGTAAGGGTGCTTATGCGGGGATTGCAGTATGTTGAATGTAAAAGATGATGTTAAAAATTATATAAAATGTTTATTAAGAGTCCCACAAAACTTGTCAATAAATGTTAATTTAAATGAATGTTAAATGTTGATGAATGCACCCAAACGCGGCGGTTCCGAAAAATGCACTGCTTAGGTAATGTGTCGCGCAGGGCAAATTAGCTAAGTTACCTGTTCGATGCAATGCACCGAACAGGTGCCTTTTTAAAAGCGATGTGTAATATTTCCCGACGAGCACTGTAAACAGCTGAGCGGCTCAGCGCCGCCGCCGCCGCGCCGTGTGAAACATGTCGCGGGAACAAATGTTTGGTTTAGTTTTTGCAGAGCCGCTGCTCGTGCAAAAAAGACGTGCCTCGTTACGTAGTTTCTGAAACCCTATTTAGGTTGTTCTGTTTTCATACATTTATCCGAGTGTCGGTGGCGAGCCACGTGGGCGGGGAGGGGCGGGGGGAGGGGGAGTTCACCGCAAGTGCGAGGCGGGAATTTGTCATCGCGACGTTATCACTGTCGCCAAGTATCGTAATTCACAATTAATGGCCCCAATACACGCGGGCCGATGTGGATACCTTGTACCTCGAGCAGGAATATTCTCGCAAATGCCAGTTTGTTCGCTTAATTCCTTGAAAGGTTTGCACCAGTAGATAGTGATTCATGAGAAGGGTGCGGGAAGGACTCCGAATCAAATACGAAAACTAGGTACAATATTTAAACTGCATGATGTACTGTAATCGAATAAAGGTATAGGATTTTCATATAAATATCTTTCTCATTAAATCATTTTAGTTATGCCTTACTTCATGGATAATACACATACGATTGCCTGTTCATGAAATTGTAATATAAAGCAAACAAAATAAATATATTTTGGCAAATTATATCTGTTTGAATAACCAATTACACGCAATAGCGTCTTCCGGGTCCGATAATCACCCCCGGGCGCCGGCCCCCGGGCGCGGGCGCTCCCGACGCGCCGATATTTGATATCGTGAGCCTAATGACATAACAATGGATAAAAATGGGTAGCCTCGCTATTAGGTAGGTGGGTGAAAATTCTTCGGGTCAAAGGCTTATTGTGCCGCACGGTGAGCTGCGACGCATTGTCGAATGAATTACCCGAAATAGTTTGTTACTATAAGAAATTCGACATAGTGAATTCACACCGTATTCCCAACAAAAATAATGAAGTGTAAAATTGGTGTGCCAAGCCTCGCAAGCTCATAACGCTCTCACCGTTATCAGATCTCTTGAAGGGCGAAGCCCTAACTCTGCTATGTAGATGGATGATATAATATGGAAGTACAATAACTCGCCCGTCTCGGATAATGGATCACTGAATGTATTATTCACTATGCCAAAAATATCTGTCCCATTGTCGAAAGAAATTGGACTTTCTCTAAGTTATCTTTACATAAACATATTACTGTACACAATTGCCAATACGTTGTAGGTAATCGTTATATAAAAAGAGTAAAGGCCCCAAATAAGAGTCCACATACGGTAACCAGGCCCCGCGTCCCGCACCCCGCGCCCCGCACCCCGCGCCCCGCACCCGCGCGCGGCGTCCGGCGTCCGTCACCGCGCGACCGCTATACATCGCACTCAGATTTATCGACTCGCACCTGCACTGACTCTGGCTGTTACGACGCAGCCTGACTACACTTTGCGATAATAAATCGACGCGGCCCCAGACTCGGCCCGCGGGACACTTTTCGGCGCTTGGTAATTTACGACTTTGACGTTTGTCTCCGTAATGAATAAAAGTTATACGGGATAGACGCAATCACTCATCTTGGCTGGGTAATTATTCTCAACATATATTAGGAATACCATTTTCTCCTTTTTAATAAAATCATTTGTCAGAATGAAATGAAATAACATTTGTTATTGCCAGGACACCTCATCACAACACAACATAAACATACAGTAATTAAAGATATATGTCTACCCACTAATAGCTAACTAATCTAAATCTCTGCGGCCAAAGGGATGTAACTCGAAAGGAGCCCCCGCGACGGCCGGGGCCGCGGCGCTCGCGCGGGCCTTCCGCGACTCCGCGGCCTATTTTATTATCGTCACGTACAGACATAAGATTTTTAGTAAAAACAAAGTATATGTTACTAGGGAAGACTTACGGTCTAAGGTGAATGATTTGATAATTTACAAAATCGGTAGGTACCTACTATATTTTTGTAGCCAAGCAATTTTAATTAGCAAGGTAACAATTTAATGAAAACAAATAGGAAGTCGTTTTTAACCAGAGCGGGTGCGCTGCGACGAACGTTTTGATAAACATTGTTTTGTTATTATACGAGTGACTAGCATACTCTCGCTGCGCAGACACTTTATTTTTACTGAGTTTAGTGAAAATGAGCATGCAAGCAGTGACAATGACATGAATATACCTACTTTGGCCTATAGTACCTACGAGTATAATATTTGGGAAAGACATACTATGCAACATGCAATTAAAGGAGGACCTACTGAGAAGACCGCAGAAAATGACTTGGAACGAAGATGATATTCTCCTAAATTGACTTTTCAACAAAATGCATTCAGCTTCGTTATAGCAAAAAACATACAAATGAACTAGTAAAAAGTAATTAATTTAATTTTGCGTGCAATAAAGAGTGTATATATCTATCTAATTTGATGGCTTCCTATACGGCACCGCCGTAACTTGCGCGTTCTTTCTCTTATTTTTTCCATACTGAAGGATCCAGTTGTACCGGAGTATTTGAAATGTAAATTTCAATTCCTCTGCGATACTCATAAGCGCAATCTTCGCTCTTCTGATACTCTCTGTCTAAATCTTCCACTTCACCGCACTGGTTTTCTCGCCAACTCTTTTTCTTTAATGGCAGCAAGGCTGTGGAATGATCTTCCGGTCGATATCAGACGAAGCTCCAACAAACCTTCCTTCAAAAAAGCTGTTCGAGAGCATTTTCTAAATTCTTTATAATACCCGACATTAACTTATTTCTTTTTTTTCACCTGTTACTTTTGCGAGTGATCTTAGTAGGTAGGCACTTGATTGAAATTTGTATTCAAGTACGTTGTGCTATCTTGTTGTTGTTGGTTTTTAGTATATCATAACATTTTTGAGTTTCGGTATGTGAATACTAGTGGGTAGAATTGTGTTTGTAATTAGGTACGTAAGTGTAATGTTGTTGTAAATTTTTGTGCACCGCCTGCAATTTTTATTACCAGTTTCCGGGGTAGACTGGTAGATAAAGCTACAAAGCTTTAAGTCCACCTTTGTACTATTTTGTGCATAAAGTATTAAATAAATAAATATATCGCTTCATACTGAACATTTTAATTACCTCATACGACGATTTATTAAAGCTTGAAAATCTAGAGTTCAATTGCAATCATAGAAATGTTAGATATTCAGGATTCAAGAACAACTCTAGTGATGGCAAATCTAGTGGTCGCAATTCCTAATTGTCCAAATATCAATTGGTCAAAATAATGAATGCTGTCGAAGTTGCTACCATAACTTTTTTGGTCGGCAGATTCAAATGGTAGGTTGAATTTTGAATTACGGCACATTTGAATGGTTTTTTTAATATAACAACACGTACAAAACAAATTGTAACTGTTAATTGAAAAGATATTGTTAGTTAGAGTTGCGTTTGATATTTTTGCAAACACTACTAGAAAGCCGTAATTGAATGGATGACCGCTGAGTTTTTTATTTTTATATTTAGTACCGGGGCTCGGGAGCCGATTCTCACCCCGGGACGGTAATGGGGCTCCGATGTCACTGACAGATACCCCTCTTTTTGCAGGTGTTAAAAATAAAGGAGGATCGGTAGAAACGTATGGACTCCAGCCAATATGACCAATAACGTTAAGCGCGATATGTTGTTGGATAGGTATTTTTATATTGTACAACTTTTATTATGGCGACAACTCTCGACTCGCTGAGGGAAAAAGTTGTATGTTAACGTTTTTATTGCTTTTATTTATTTAACAGTTTATTGCACACAGTAAAATACATAAAGAAACATCAAACATATAGACGACACAACAGGCTCTACTTATTTCTAAAAGAAATTTCTTCCAGCAGGCCTATAGAAGAGAGATGTGATAAGTAAAGCAGATCGACGTGCGCGATATAGAATACATACTAAAATACTTAAACATAATTAACTTCTCAAATAAAATATAATAAATATAATATAAACATATAATAATAATATAATATATTTTATAATACAATACTATGCTAATGCCTTTAATTGTTTGTAGTTAGACAAAACTATGTATTTATTATTATTAAAAGTTTTAATTACATATTGGTTTGTCAGAGACACGTCATGATAATTTACACCACAAGGGCTTTTGTCGCGATGAAATTATAGAAACAACAGATATTCTCGTATCACTGTGGATTTTAAACATCTGGTGTGCGTCTGTTCTCTCGTCAGGAAGAGAACTCACACAATTTCTTCGTTCATCAGTATGAACAGATGATGTCGGGCGCACAAATCAGGCCAGATACCTGGGATCTGTACTTAGCACAACCGGCGACATCCACGTTTAAGCCCGAATATTGGTGACAGGTGTCATTGTGACTCTAAAATGCCGATAAACCTGAAGGGACAGGTCTATAAGACCATCATTAGACCTGCTCTCCAATATGGCAACGAGACTTGGCTCCTACTAGAGCCCCTACAAGCTGGAGCTGCGCGTCCCGGAAATCAAAATGCTGCGTTGGATGTGAGGAGTTTCACGGAAGGATCGCGTTCAAAACGCCCACATTCGATGTAGCCTTGGCGTTCGTGACATCGCAGATAAGCTGCAAGAGTGCCGCTTTCAATTGTATGGCTACGTCTTGCGCAGACCGGCAAATTACGTGGGTAACAAGTGTCTGGCCGTGGCGCCCCCGCCGGATAAGGAGAGGCCGGCCCAAGAAGCGATGGCTTGACGTCTCGTGCTCGCCACCAAGGATGCTGAAGACCGAGCGCGGTGGGCCAGGACTAGCAGGAAGACGGATCTTGAGCTCCCGCGTGCCGCGCGAGGACGCAGCCGGGACATAAAGCTAAGTTGATTATGATGATGATGATGTTAGCCCCTTGAGCTTGATCGGGATTTTAGGATCGCAGCTGAAAGACGTGAGTTACGCCCTTTTGACCCACATGGAGTTCACATCGAAATCGATCAAATGAAGTTTAATTTTAACAGGACATAACTTTAGTCCCACAGCGATTCGAGAGTTAAACATTATTGGTCATATAGGCCGAATTTTCTAGTATAAAAAAAAAGTTTATTTAATTAACCATAACTTTGATCCCACAGCGTTAAGAGAAGTATCGCAGTAGTACAAAAGTTGTGGAAAATAAACAATCTTTGAAAATGACATCACTCAACCTTATTGGTCATAAACGCCGAATTTTCCAGTGCAAAATAAAGTTTATTTTAATTGATAACTTTTTTCCCACAGCGATTCAAGAGTTGTCTGTTGTTGTTGTTTGAGATAGCAAAATTTGTAGAAAATGGAAAACCCTTACCAATGACATATAACTCAACGTTAATAATAATAATAACTCAACGTTATTGGTGATATAGAATGGATTGTCCGGACCCGTTGATTTTATCAAGCTTATTTCCTTCTGCATCTCATTTACTCACTTTACCAATATTTGCAGGACTATGCTTGATATCTTATGAAATATATAAATATATACACGATTGTCATTTCACGACTACTAATTAATCTACAAAACATATTGTTAAGTAAAACAAGCAATATTGCCGAATAATTTGTTTTTATAAATTTTTAATTGTGAAATTGCCGTGGTACCACACCTCGTCGAACCAGCCCCATGGGGAAAAATAATTAAAATTATACGTCGACCTACGCATACCAAATATCACAAGGTATCGATCGTTCACACCGCGAATATTATCTGATAGTTAGGTACTTTTTACGGTTTTGATGCTCGCTTGTTTCTCTATTGTCGCGAAATCTACAGACGATCGGTACTGGAATCGCCTGTGGCGATGCTTTTTTATTCTTTCTTACATTCGCCTCTTCGTTGTGGGGGCTCGTAAAGGTACGAGTAGGCGCCGCGTCACTTGTTATAATACCGACCGTTGTTTTCAAAAGCTGGGGTTTCGTAGTTTCGGTTAAATTGAGGCGCAGAACCGCCGCGTAGGCTTTGTGTGGGTCTCATTGTTTCTAATTTAATAGCTTCGTTCGGTAGCCCCTGACATCGCTGTGACGTTGGAATCGAAAATGTTGACAGGAAAATTAAGGTAATATCCGCGGCGCTACGCTGATATTAATTTTGGTCACGGTGTCGCGTAATTGGCCGAGATCCGGCGAAGACAATAAAGAGCGATTAGTCGCGAACTTTACGCTGTCGCGCCCCGCGCCCGCGCCCCGCGGCGAGCCCCGAGCCCCGGGCCCCGGGCCCCGCGGCCCCGCGCAACTGAGACATGCAAGTTGCTCCACCGCCGCCGTTCCGTTTAATTACGACAAATTATACGGCGACTATTTATTATGATTAAGTCGTCGTCGGAGTGAATCAGGGTGATCGTGGTTATGCTCGATAATTATTCATTGTTTATGCTGGGGTGGTGTTTAACGGAAAGGCTCGCGCGTTCCTCTCATTAATGAAACCAAATGACCGACCTTGAAAATATATTCCATGTAAACTTGACATGGGATCATTAGGCCTTTATGGGGCTTTTGTGTTAGCGTTGTGCTGTTCTGCGGACTGTGACGTCATAGCGAGAGGTGGGGGGAAGGTCAAACATATATTTTTGTATTGTCGTCGGATGGATATTCACATGGATATAACTTACATTTTTCTAACTTAAAACTTAGGCGTGTGAAGCATTCAAAAGCGCCCATCTATCGTGACACAATGTTTCTTAAACGCCCGTTGTGACGACCAAAAAGACGTTCATCGAATTCACGTCAAAACTGAAGATGGGTGACAAAAGACAGAACTGTAATTTTTTGGTAGGTAAGACTCGGTTGGACTTCGTTATGGACCGCGTAATCCGTAGGAGCAAACGATCCGTGGAAATATGTAAGAATTTGCATTATAACCAATTACAAAGTTAACAATCTTATTCTTTCACAGCTGGAAACTGTATAGTATGTACCTAGTTCTAAGTTGTGAGTCAGTACGACGCCCGCGCTCCTCCGTCGGGTTCGGCTTTATTACGACAGAGTATTAGAGCCGGCGCAATTTATAGCTCGAACGGGCGCAGTTTGGTAATATCGCTTAATTGAGCGGGCTGAGATGTCATCGCACCCGCTAATGAGCTCCGAAAGCGGTGGATCGAGCACTTTGTGAAAAATAGGGCGCCGGTGACAGGACTTTGTCGCGGGAGCCCAAAAGTACCGGCTAGGACCACCCGCTTGTGGTGTTATGGGCAGGTTTGCAAGATAAAGTAGTCGGTGTATTGTGCCTACCTCACTCCACCTCACGCCGCCAATTGTGCTTCTGCGTTTTTGTTACAAACATAGAACCTAGCTAGATAGTGTGACACCCCGTTTATCAGGTGGTCGGACTCTGCCAAGCCTGAGGAGTTCTTCTGGGAAAGTACCACCACATTATCTATTTCTGCTGCCGAGCAACAATGTTAGCGTTGTTGTGTTCCGCTTGAAATCGTAAATGTTATTGGCGACAGTGACCGCATACCATCGTGTAGGTTGTTTGCTCATTTGCCACTGCGTAGATTAAAAAAAATAGGCATAGTGCTGTGACAGTACAACAACCTACGTGACTGTTGAACCAGTCTGTCGAGCTTGACCTAGACATTGGTCGATCCTACTTGGCCAAACGGTATTAGGAGGCACACCTAGCGAGTGGCGAGCTCGTTGCGAAGCCGAAGTTCGACTAGCCTCAAAGTACGGAACGATTACCCATCCAGTTCCCGGACGCTGCGTGTGTGGCTTCGCTTTAGTAATCGGTCTCGCGAGGAAGTATCACTAGACCAGGGCCACTTTCTGTAACTATCTATATTGATTAAGAAATAAATGCGAATGGTAGATGTTACGGGCTATATTCACCGCTTACTATTAGTTGGGCTGCCTTAAGGCTGTATAAAAAAATTGCTTCCTGCAGCTACAAGTCCGCCACCGCCGACGACGGATACTGATCGCGAAGTTATTTCATCTAACTTCCTCGAATGATCACTGGACTTGCATATCCGTTCCCATTCGATGAGAATAGATATGTCGCCGCCGGCCGCTCGCCGCAGCCGCCGCCGCGCGCCGCCGGATACACCAGGCCGTGCCTGTACCATTTACCTTCTATTGTCAAAGTTTAATTGAAAATACAATTTAGTTTCTTTTGTATTAACGTCTTCGGTATAGCAAAATATACCTTTCATTTCCCCTACATACATCCAGGAAATATAGGCTATCGCTATCCTCTAGTAACGTTGGTGTTGTATTGCAAAATGATATTAAACAATATTTCATTTAACGACAGTACTAGATATTAGTTGTTAAATAATATAAATAAATTAAGTGTTAAACTAATCAATTGACAAGGGTAAATAGGAAAACAAACAGTGAAATTGAAAAAAGAAACTAAATTCTAAATATTTACAACAAATAATACGTACCACCAAAAATATGAGAAAGTTAGCTATCTTCATGATTAAGCACATTTATATTTTGCTCTTGCCTTGCCTCTCGCCTACCACCAAATAACTCAAAAAGCCCTCCTCCTACAAACAGTGAAAAAATATATCTAAATTCTAAATATTTACAACAAATAAATAATACCTACCACCAAATCACTCAAATACCAAATAGAATTTGAATTCCAGGAAATTCTCATTGAATTAGTACTTTCGGTTGTATTCGAAACTGCGTTATCCAACTCATGCACACAATGGTTATATCGTAAAGTTTGTCGACTCAACTCCAACAACACAATGATGTTCTGGCGTATGCGTAATTTTCGTCTTATCCACTAGAATCATGCCGCCACCAGTTTTTAATCTCTATGAGAAAATTGCAGGATTATGTTTAGCCGTAACCGCCTATTATTAAAGTAATTATTCTACAACTTACGCAATGTTCATGATCCAAATCCTTTCGCTCGAATCCTGACTGCGACAGCCCTTCACTCCCCTTCGCATCTACGTACGCACTGGTATCTCGGGCTGGAGGTAGCCCAAATCAGTTAGAGGACGAGGTGGTGTGTTGCTTAAAAACAACAACTCCCCTGTCTGATACGGTATGCGGAGCGAACCAGCTCTTTGGGTGAGAACCGTGCCATCCGCTGGGCTTGGTTGCTCAAAATACAAGTACAGACGACGGAACCACCGATGATGGCGACGCCGTACCTGGTTCTTGCTGATATGACCTACATACACCCTTGCAGAAGCATTTCTGGCTGGTGTTGTACCTGAACGGAACGGTTAACTTACACAATGTTCATGATCGTGAGCACATTGGCTTTGGCGGCGTGCGGAACCTCGCCACGAGGCCCGAAGACGCCCCTTCCAGCGCCGGCCGCGAGCTAAATATGCGCGACAAGTAAGCTTTTAATTCCCTTTCATTTCCCCCGACGCGCCTCCGCTAGTTATTTCCAGAAACGCTCCTCGCATTAGGCAAATACAATTTAAAGTTAACTCAATGGGCTTAGGGGTCAGCGTGCTAAGTAACGAACTCGGCGCACATTCAACTTTGTGCGAAGTCATCGCATTCGCACAGCTTGAAAGAAAGTTTGTTGTTACACGTGTTTAATGGAGCCGTTTGTGGAAAGAGGCTTTCTTCGGCGGTTATTATTGAGTTGTGTGAACATAAACAGGTTTCAGACTTTTGTACCGCAGCGGCGGCCTGTAACGCCCCACCGCCCCGCCCGCCCCCGCCCCCGCGCAACTTCGTGCAATTTAATTATTACTACAAGCAGCTACATTTTCAATTTCGTTTGAAACAAATACAATTACCAATTCCCGGCGGCGCCGTATCGACAACCGCCGCGAGCGCCGCGGGTACTTTTTACAACACAATTTAGCTAATCCTAATCTGAATTCATTGCACCCCTCGCGGGTGCAATTGCCCGTTTACATAACTTGATTAACGGAGTTGGTATTCCGATTAGCCGTGTGTTTTCAACGATTTTTAATTGTTTTCCATTTGAACTCCTCTATCCTTTTGAGCGCTTACACCTTTTGAACGGAACGGGTGTCATACAAAGTGTTTCACGTAAATTCGATATTTATTCCTGATTCGTAAAGTGGCAACAAAGGACTGATTAAATATTTTGAATGCACCATGTACATTCCGTCACCTTTTTCCTGTACCTTTATCCAGTCTGTAGGCAGAGACAACATTGATCCACTTGCTACGGTCTTGCACTTCTTCCACATGCAGCAATCTTTTCATATGTGCTCGTTGGCTTAGGGTACTCTTAACCTGACCTTTCTTTAAAATATCTCCGATTTAATCATGATATGTACGTCTCGCTCGGTCTTCACCTCCCAACACTTCCATTTTCTCCTACCACATACTCCTTTTGGACAGAATCTCCTTTTATTCATCCTCTCCAATTGATATTACCAATGCAAACAAATTTTATGGTGATTTTTTTCAAATGTTGCAAAGAAACTTTGAAAATATTTTCCCCGTAAAAACAATTAATATAAATTCCAAGCCTAAGTTTAGTGACTGGGCATCTACAGGAATCCGTATAAGTAGAGGTACTTTGTACGAATTGTATGCAAAAAAGCAATTTGTAAAAAATGATGGTCTCGATGAACATGTTCGGAGGTATTCGAAGTTATTTAAATTGGTTTGCAAAACCGCAATAGCTAATTAAAATATCTGAAAATAAAATCAAAACTACTTGGAACATAATAAATAAGGAAACTGGTAGAATAAAGAGCCACCAAAATGAATGTTGCTTGGTGGGCCAAAACGGTACGACAACAAGTAATATAGGGGTTGCTGAGGAGTTCGAAAGATTTTTTACAGAAATTCCTTTCAAAACTACACAAGCCTTATGCTCATCACCTCGTAGAGCAATGGATTTTTTAGAAAAAAATGTGCCAACTGCGATGAAACATTTAAATTTACCTATGTTACGCCTGACATAGTCATAAAAACTTTCAATGAATTAAAGGTTAAATCCACTGAAGATATATGGGGTATGTCTTTAAAAGTTATTAAATCTGTAATAATCACCGTGGCACCCTACCTTGCTTCAATATTTAATAAATGCATTGACGAAGGATTTTTTCCGGATCTAATGAAGCTCGCTAAGGTAGTCCCTATTTTTAAAGCAGGTGATTCAAGTGACCCCGGTAATTTCAGGCCTATATCAGTATTACCAGGGTTCAGTAAGATATTTGAGAAGCTAATTCTTAACCAAATGCTGATGCACTGATGATGATCACCAATTGGATTTACCAAAGGTCGCTCAACTACTGAAGCAGGTGCAACACTAATCAAATATATTTTTGAGGCTTGGGAGGAAGCAGAGGATGCCATTGGGATTTTCTGCGACCTATCTAAGGCTTTCGATTGTGTGGAGCACGAAACATTATTACTGAAGCTTCAGCACTACGGTATGAAAGATAAAGCACTAAATGTATTAAGATCTTATTTGACAAGTAGGCTCCAGAAAATTCAAATAAATAGAGTTAATTCGCCAGGCTCACTAATAGAAGTGGGAGTTCCTCAAGGTTCTATTTTGGGCCCATTTCTCTTCTTAATCTACATCAATGATTTACCATTCATGGTTCAAAATATCTTAAGGATTATATTATTTGCAGATGACACATCATTGATATTTAGAGTCAAGAGGTGCATTGCTAGGGTAAATGAGGCACTCGTGTTAATGCATAGTTGGTTCAAAGAGAATAACTTGGTGCTCAATGCAAAAAAAACTAAATGCATACATTTCAAACTGCCAAATGTGTATAGTGTAGTAAATCATATAAAAATTGATAATGAGCTTATTAAACTAGTTGAGTCCACAGTGTTCTTAGGTCTGACAATAGATGCTAAATTACAATGGGGCCCCCACTTATTAAATTTTGCTAATCGACTAAGCTCAGCTGCTTATGCCGTTAAAAAAAATTTGTCAGCTAACAGATATTTCTACGGCTAGGCTCGTTTATTTTGGCTACTTCCACTGTTTGCTATCGTACGGCATCCTACTGTGGGGCCATGCTGCGGATATTGAGTCGATTTTTGTATTGCAAAAAAGAGCAATAAGGGCTATCTATGGATTGAGTTAGCCGTGTGGTGTCCGGCAGAGTAGAATAGCACCAACCCCTTACAGTCGTGGGTGTCGTACAAGGCGACTAATGTTTTCGAGGCTAAAGATCAAGAGTCTCCGTAGTCTGGAAAATGGGCAGCAGCATTTTCCATTATTATATTTAAACACTGCGATCTCCAACCCGCCTGCCAAGCGTGGAGATTATGGCAATAACCTCCCCCTTCGTGGGAGAGGCCCTAAGTCCTGCAGTGGACTGTTACGGGCTGTGATGATGATGATGGATTGAGTACTAGAGACTCACTAAGAGAATTAATTAAGGAAATTAATGTTATGACCATACCCAGCCTGTACATCTATGAGAATCTAGTTTATGTAAGAAAAAATCTGGACAACTATTTAAAAAACTCTGACATTCATAATAGACATACTAGAAATAAAAATAAATTGCTTGTTTACAGATCTAGGTTAAGTAAGGTTAAGAAATCTTTTGTAGGTGTAAGCATTAACTTCTTTAACAAACTGCCCAACGAAGTAACTAACTTACCGATACATAAATTTTAAACAGTAATTAAAAAAGTCTTGTGTAGTAAGGCTTATTACAAAACAAGCGATTATCTGTCGGATGAAGCAGCTTGGTCTGATATTAAGATGCCCCCAACTCAGCAAAGCAATTCTTATTTTGAGTATTATTATTCCTTCTGAATGCAATTTGCAGGATTCTCTTGTGTAACCTGAAATGAATAGGTATTTATATTGTGGCAATTCATTTTTAATTTTCATTAACCTTAATCTTAATTACTGACATTCTTATAATATTCTATATTTATATTCCTAACATAATTTGATTCAATATAAGTAATATTTTCAATTTAATTAATATAATTGAAATGTAAACAAAGAAACATGACATAGATTAATGAAATTATACTTAAGATAAACTATAGACTTAAGTATAAACTATTTTATAATATGTTCTAATGGTAAATTGGGTACTTACTCATAATTTGTATACATCGGTCAATAAATCGGGGTCTCTATGAATCTCGGTCGTATGTGACATGTTTAGTTTACTTAGTGTTAGGTCACATCCTAAATCAAGTAACTGCATAGATAGAAGATGCTATTGTTGTTTTTCCAATGTAAACACTAGTAGAGTGAACACTGATTACTACATTGTGTAATGTTTATCTACCAGTATTTATTTAATTTGCCCACAGATTTACATACTATACATATATATATATATTTCTACAACTTTGATTGTAATACAATTATACTGTATAAATTTGTATGTACTTAATGTTTTCGTGGGCGCCATCATTGACACCTCTAATTGACATTTTTTTTTTTTTTTTTTTTGTTGGTCTAGCATGGTGATGTGAGGCATGACCACAGACGAATAACACTCACGCATCAATGGATTTGATCCACAGACCTCTAATAATATGTGATGGTCGGGGATGGTGCCGCGCGCGGCGCATTATTAGGTATTTCTTTTGTGACGTTCAATAAGTGTATTTTGAGTGTACCTATGTCGAATAAAAATTTTGAATTTTGAATTTGAATTTCTCTACCTGACCAAATCAACTCAGCATTCTTTTCTCTAACCTAGTCTCTACATCTTCTTTCTTTCCAGCAGGCACCCTTATTACACTATTCAGTACCTATTTAGATTTCATTGACACTCTTACTTACTTACACGCTTCTTCTGCCATACCCAACTTTCGCTTCGATACATTCATATTGAAACGAGTAGCCCTTTATTATCTTTTCTTAAGTTAATAATAAAATTAGCTAAATAAACATATGTTAGTTGTCATAGCTACTTGCTCATTTCGGTGTCAGGGCTCTATATTAAGCCCATTACAGTTTGTAATTGTGATAAACGATCTGGATTGCTTACTCAGTTCGTCTTACTTACGCTTATCATCAAATAAACTTATCCATAGTACTTTACTTTGTGGTATTAGCAATTTATCTGACTGTGCTTCTTTGCAACGCGATATTGACTCCATATTGCAATGGAGCATTGCCCATTGACTCTGTTTCAAACCAGCCGAATACGGTATAAAGTCCTGCGGTAGAACAAAAACCACTATCATATGGTGGCTCAGTGTGCGCTAGGTTACGATGCTATAAAACTTTACAGGATTTAGAAATTTCATGCGACCACTTTTCTGAGGCCGATTTTTTTGCGTAGGCGGGTTTTAGTTTTTTTCCTTTTATTTTCATATATTTAATCTTCTATCAGTAATATGCCTCGAGCGAGTCGGCTTTTTAAATTGCTTGTCAGGTCGCGTTACCCGTTATTTTCTCGTTCACTGGCCTTTTTTATTCTTTGAGTTATTAATTTGACAAAGATATTATTCAGTGATCAGTGCGGGGCGACAGTTGGCATACCGGGGTGCGGGGTGGGGGGGTGGCCACTCACTCGCAGTCCGTCACTTGGCAGGCATTTAATCACTTTCAATGTAGACAACCTGGTGACAATTTTAAGTCGGACATAAATCTTTTTTATTCGTTCATTATTTAACGGCAATTTTTTTAGGGCAGGCTTTATAGAATCGCTCTCAGTAGAGTGCTCGAAATACCTGTACGTCCAGCAATAGAAGAGCGATTGAAGTAGATCATCATCAGCCCACCATGGTTTACTGCTAGACGTAAGTCTGTTCTTGATCTGTTAGACTAGTTCTCAGATATGCGCACTGGACTATCTTTTGCCTGCGAAATACTAACTTATTTTCTCGGGATGCAATTACTCATGACTACAAAAATATTAGAGATCCCTGTACCTAAATCAAATTTTATTAAGGACTTTCCTTTGCGTTCGTATTTAGCGCTATTTATGATGATATTTTAAAAACTTTGATTTCTGTTCCCAGAATTTTCAAGTCACAGAAGACAATTTAATAGATTATATGTTGATTAAATTACTTGTAAGCGAGAGGTCTCGGGTTCAAATCCCATTGCCACCATTTGCACTCTTTTCTGAGTCATGTGCAGTTGATCACTAACCGATGCTCTTACGGTGAGGTAAAGCATCGTGATCAAACATGCACATTAGGCGACTAATGTGTAATCATGATCGAATGTCAGGTTCCCCTGTTAACAGGGTCACGGAGGTCAGATGGTAGTCACTTCACTGTAATTACCTGATCTGCCAAATCCTGGATCATGGTCAAGGCGGACCCCCGGCCCTCGCGTGCCAGAACCTTAACGACATAAGATGTTTATTTAAATTACTACATATATGTATACACGATGTAAACATTATATATCTGTCTAGATGGAGAGTGCGCTGCAATCACAACAAATATGACAAGTTTGAAATGCTTGTATGCGTATTATGCACACATGTGTGTATATTTACTATTATTTGATATACGTTTGACAAATACTGAGTGATACCAGCTCTTGTTAGTTAAACCCATAAACGTAGAGAAAATCTGTGTTTTAATTTGGAGATATCTAAAATAATTTTTAATTTAAATTATTTTAATTGTGGTTTTGACGTGAATACATTAACGTCTTCTTTGAAGTGAATACGTACAAATGACCATACCCATACCTGCATCGTTGAACGTACGCCTACCGCGGCCTACCTAACGGTCACCATAAAAAAAAAGTAAAAAAAGTTTGCTGGTAGAAAACTCAATTAATAAGTTAAGCTCGTCTTTGTACATCTCTGTTACTGTACTGTATCATTATGTCATGTTTGTGTACAATAAATAATAAAGAAAAACACCGGTTGTGCTCTCGTGCACGAGGGTCCGAGGTCCAGCTTGACCATGATCCTGATTAAGTTTTGGCAGATCAGATACTTACAGTGGAAAGACTGCCATCTGATCTCCGTGACCCTGATAACAAGGGAACCTGAACAGATTAGATCATGATTACACATTCAGTCGCATGAATGTACAGGTTTCATCACAATGATTTCTCTCACCGTAAGAGAATCGGTTAGTATTCAACTAATGAACCTACATAGGATTAGAACCCGGTACCTCTCGCTTACGAGTCGGATACCTTCACCACTAGGCCACCGATGCTCATCTACCATACTAAACCAAAAAGTTGCTGTGGGTGACCTACCTAATGTACCTCCTTAGTACCTCACGATTAAATACTTTTTATCACATTATGTTAGCATGGGGAAAAATTAATAAACCGGCAACCCTGTACATATGATGTCAAATGGCGTTACATTTAAACAGTCAATATGTATGATGTTTCGTCTATATGTATTATGTGTGCAATAAACTGTTAAATAAATAAAAATAAAATTATTCTGTACAAAATAATTGAATGTACATTATTATAGTTATTTTATCTTTACTTCCCGATGATAGGGAATTTTTTTAGTTGTTTTCAATCATCTTTGTAATTCTTAGACACTTTTATCGCGCAAATCGTAATTTTTATGAGCCACGGAAAGCGTGTGTACCCTACAATGACAGTGACACGACTGTGCGGGTGGAAAAGCTTATCAGCCAACAGTTGACTGATATTTTTTTAACGTTTCTCTGCTCGAACTATCCATCTAGACAGGTATATAATGAAAGAGGCTGACCTTAGCCTCTGAACAAATAATGAAATCCTGTTCAGCTATTGTTACGGTACGTAAACCGTGTTAACATACCGCACGCAGCTGTCGTGGACCAACTAAATACTACAACCTTAATCGTAATACTCATTGCTGATTATCTCTTTGTGACTTTCAATAAGTGTATCTTGAATGTACCTAAATACATTTAACAAAAATGTTCAATCTTGAATCTTGTAATAAATAAATAACACAAGCAAATCGAAGGATTTTAAATAATAGATACGACGCAGTCGTGAGCTACGCTGGCGAAGTGCCTTATCCACCGTAAGGCACAAGGCGCTGCATAATTGCACATGCCTAACATAGCATTATTGACAATTCAGGTCGACCCCATAGGCGCGGTTCATAACGGAAATAGAATGGCTATTTCTATATCTATACAGTAAGCGATATTACAAACCAAATGTTATGTGTAACGTGACTACGCATGCCGCGCCGGGGTCACCGGGTGGCCGCCGCGCCATATTTCGCTGCTCGGTCACGTGCTCCAAGTGCGATACATTTTTCTCATGGAAATGGGCAATTAGACGTGTGACGCCATTTGCACTCGTAAATATAAAATGTATAAGTTATGAGTCTATAGTAGGTACCTATAACGGCGATACCTAATGAGATGGCGACAATTCATGTTATGTTGTTATGGTACATTGCGCTATAGCACTTGGTGTGATGGGACGCTAATAATTCAAATTTATAAAACATAACCCTCCTTCTGTCGCAGTCGGGTAAAAACATTGGCGCCGTTCGAACGTTACAGTTTACTAACCTAAGAGGCTAAGCTCGAACATGTGGAACCTACTTAAAATTCCGAAAACCAAAAGCAATAAACTCCCCAAAACGCAACGAGCTTAATCACAAGGGTCACACTGAAGCGCGATGAAAATAAAAGTTCGTATTTCAAAATGTCAAATAAATTCACGCTGGGATATCGATGTAGAAACAATACCAAGAAAGCAAACAAGCTAGCCTGAGAATAAAAAATCTATCATAAAAACCAAGGTTTCAGATACATTTAAATAAATCTGTATTCTAAGTCTTACATCTTAGGGATGCTTATCAAATATGATAGTACGCGGCAAACCATTGAACAATTTCAGAGACGAGCAAGCGAGACAAAATCAGTCGGTGGTAAAAGGCGCATACGCGGGAAGCGACGGGGTTGGGAGATTGCACTCCCCGCCACAAGGGATGATGCGCAGGCGTCGGTTGTCATCCGAAACAACCAAAGGACACCAAGCAACACAAGCAAAGAAGAACCTTACGTTAATTAGAGTAGACACTAAAATTGAAATTAGTAATTAATAATGGTCAGCGAGACAAATCTAGGGGTAGAGAGTTGACACATCCTATTTTGGAGCGGAGCGAGGAGGCTGGACAAGTAGTGGTGCAATTATTAAGATCAGATCTTAAAGTCTAATATTGTATAATTAAATTATATATTAATTTACTATAAATTAGAGTTCGTGTATATTTGCTGTCGGCGACAAAAGTTAAGTTGATACCTTCTATAGTTATGTATATGGTTAGGGTCTATACTGAATCTATCTGATTCATTACATTCATCAATTTCATCAATTTCCATTAGTATTCTCACTATCAGAGATTTCTTCAACACAGTTTAACCTAACCGAGATGGAAGTGAAAGTTACCTAATCAATCAATGCCACTTACATTTAATTTTAACGTAATTATTAACTATGAATTATCTCTGCGTGATATAATTAGAGCATGGTATTATATGAACAAAATATACCGAAGCCTATGTCTTCCATCATCCAATCAAGTAATTAATGTGTTTGATATATCTCTGTATGAGATCATCTTGATTAAATTCAACCAAAGCCTATGTATATGTATGTTTTGCGTAATTCACGTTAACGTTAATCATCACGTTAACTCGCCCCTCCGTGATATAGTCGTAATGTGGCATTATCTGAATAAAATGATATCAAACCTACCTATGTCTAAAATGCGACGCTTGGGAGTTCTTTATGTACTTATATTGAAATCATCATCAATGACGAATACTTCAAAATATATATTGTTTGATTGTATTCTACATAAATAAAAAAAATAATCATCTTGGCGTTAATGTCCCGGTTGTGCTCTGGAGAACGAGGGCCCGGGGTCCGCCTTGACCATGATCCAGGATTTGGCAGGTCAGGTAATTACAGTGGAGCGACTGCCATCTGACCTCCATGACCCTGCTACCAGGGGAACCTGACCAGATTGGATCATGGTTACACATCCAGTCGCCTGAATGTGCAGGTTTCATCACGATGTTTTCCCTCACCGTAAGAGCATCGGTTAGTATTCAACTAATGTACATAACTCAGAAAACATGGCCGGAGCGGGATTCGAACTCGGGACCTCTGGTTTACGAGTCGGATACTGTAACCGCTCGGCCACCGACGCTCTTCTTCGATTGTATATATTATTATATTATTATTATTATATATTAAATAAACTCATTTGCTTTAGAGAAAATCAATACAAATACCCATATAACTTCTTGCAATTTAACGCATGGCATGTTTCGAGCATTCGAGTTTTGATTCAGTAAGACTGAGACACCACAGTCGTTGCGATCCTTCATCTCGTGAAACGTAGGGAACTAGCTATCCAAAGGATCCTAAATTGAAAAAAAAGAAAGAAAAGAAAATATAAAGGGGTCCCATTCTCAGATGAAAAGTGGATGTGTTTTAAATATATGGATATGGGATTATTAAATATATGATAACCCTACGGGGTTATCAGGATTGACAGCGGTATATCAAAGGATATACCTAGTTATCTTGCCAGGCCAAGGCAAGCTTAGGGAACCTTGGGATCAGAAAGCTTCGACACCCACCATCGTGGTACTCCTTGGAGCACATGAAAGGAAGCAGGGACACGTTAAAAGGTCCTAGTGGCGGAATAATATCGGCTGGGAGACTGGCTCCTTTGTGACCCACTACAGGGGGCTCAACTTGCTGTCTTTAACTATACTTGTATATCACTTGACGCATGGCCATTGACGTAGTAGAGTTTTATTGCAAGTTTCTGTTATCTCATTTTACATAGACACTAGAAATGAATTAACATTACTGTATTTTTATTTCCTGTAATGTTATAAATTGATGCAATAAAGAGATTACATACATACCTACATACAGTTTAAGGCATTTATAATCCAATCATAAATCCTAATCTCATATAGCTATATAGACTGTCGTTGACGGCCTACGTACAACCCATTTTATATTGGACTCACACACAATGATGAGACCACTTCACGTGACGGGCGAGACTCCATCGACCAACGCTAGGTTTCTAGATCGACCCTAGGACCATGACATCTGGGGACGTAAATGACCAGGAGGGGGACCATGACAGTGGTACTTGGTATTTGTATTAAGCGGTTTTTTTAGTATACAAACTGGAAACCTTTGGAATTCGGGGTGTTACACTGGATATTTTTAAAAACTATTTGTCTATTAACTATTTGAAAGTAAAGCTGCATGGTTGCGGTAGTGACAGTTGCATCAGTGTCGGGCCGGACGTGTCTTACGGTTTGCTGCAGGGAAGCGTTCTAGGACTAATTCGTTTTCTTTTTACATAAACGATCTTTGTAACATGAACATTGTACACGCTAAAATCCTGTCGTACGCCGACGACACGGCCGTGATCTTCACTGGGGTATCCTAATAATTTGTTAAGAGTATTGCTCAATGTGGTCTGGCTAAAATATCTACGTGGTTACAGTGTAATCTCCTTACTTTGAACACCTCCAAAATTATATTTGTTTTGGTATTTATAATAGTTCTCAACCAGGTCGTGATTTCAATGTCAAAATACATAATTGTAGCGGTGACTTTGATAAAATCAACTGTAACTGCAATCTTCAAAAAAGTTCCTCATCAGTGTCATTGTCGATCAGAGGTTATCATGGTATCCGCACATTGAAAATGTCATAAAAAGACAGAAAGCTTGTTTGGATATTTAAAACACTTGGACACGTAATGCCAAACCGTCCTGGTGAATTGAAAGATACCCCCCTGTACCTTCTCAATCAAATATATATTTCAATATTATCTGGGGTAGAGCGGACAAAATCCATTTCCTTGACCTAGAACTAGCTCAACCAGCACAATTGAAAGTTATGTATTTTAAAAGTATACGATTTCCGACTGAATCAAACTATTAACTGTTTAATAACAGTTGATGAAACTCAATTAAAAACACACACAATCAGACACTCACGCACGCATACACCCACACGCGCACGCACACGCATACACACATGCACACACATACGCGCGCACAGTTTATTTGCTAATATTATTATATACTAATATTATAAAGAGGAAAGTTTTGATTGTTAGTCGGTTTGTTTGTTTGTATCTTTGTTTGTTTGTAATGAATTAACTCAAAAACTACTTTATCTACGAGTAACATAGGCTATACATTCTTTTTAATTAGAGATCCCTGGGATAATTGCTTTAATATACCCCAATAATATGTGGTATGGTCCACTAAAACCAGCAGGGTTGATCTAATTTGCAGTACATTAACAAATGCTAGAGCTTAGCGTATTACGCCACTGCGCCGGCCTAATATTGTGGATGCTATGAAATTATTACGCACAAATATTCCACCTGTATATATGTTTTTTAAAGCAGCTCCTGAATCAATAAGTGATAGTTCAAGACATCTGCGCCATTGATCGCTTTGATTCAGATGTTTTGTGGCCTCTCGAACTCAATACAACTGTGGGAAAAACTAAATATCAACATTATATCGCCTAAGATGTCCTTTGTGCCCAAAGGAACACATGTGCAAGTATCTGGGGTAGGAAATCTAAGTCTAACTATGCTCAAAGATTTGGACTTTGAGTCTCAAGAATTTGCTGCCAACTTGGTAGCAACTCACATGTTAGTTTAGATTAGAGTTTTTACTCACATTACAGTTTTTAGAGCACTTCTTAAGATTGGAAAACAAACTGCCTTAGACCAGGGCAGCGTCACCGTGAATTTAGGTACCTATTCCGTGGAATGTCTTAAACTCTTCAAGTGCATTCGTGCCTTTTACCTATCCTAAATTGTCAGTTCACCTGTTTTGCCTGTTAATTTTCAAGTAGTTTTTATAGAAAAAGGTATTTTGTTTACGTTTATAGCCCACGCGGACGAAGTCCCGGGAATTAGAGATTTCACAGCTGGAGGACTCAAAGGAAACCGAAGATTAATTACTAATAGTTTAATTTTAGTTCGATATTAGAACACAAGATTATTTTAAGAATTAAAATTATTAAGCCTACGACTCGGATCGAGGTGAGATCAGAAGTGACGCGATGGTGCCGTCGCGTAGAGCCGCTGCTTTCCAGGTCGTGCGCCGCACGAGGCACGGCGTCAGCGCTTTATTTGCGCGGATGAGATTTAGGACAACGCCGCGTGCCTCGGATCTCATCCGTTGCTTCCGTGGCCTGGTCCAGTCAACAATATGCATTTGCAGCATGATCTCGTAACACGGGCAACAGCTAGTATTTGTAAACATTGATTTATCTTTGTCTTTGTAGTTTATTGTTACAAAATGGAAATACTCAAACTGTAACTACCCTATAATTAACATTGGAAGAGCGGTGCTTCATCCTTTTTGTTTAAAAAGAGGCTCCAACGACATTCGTTTGAAGGTAAATATTGTGAAACTAGTAAAGTATTTATTTATTTACTTGGTGTCTGTCCTTTTTCGGAATACAATGGTTTTCCGAAACTGTGGTTAGATGGCATCTCATACTTCAACTGGGCAACTTCAGTTGCAGTTTGGAACTGATTATTTTCTGATTACTAGTATCAGTGATAACAGTAGTATCAAAGTTTGTAAATGAAATAGGAAACTTTAGGTCTAATTAATGTACTATTTGCGTAAACGACTATATGTTTTCTATATAAAGACAAAAAAAACAGTAAACTTCTTCGACGATAGATGGACATTTCTCTTGGTGCCGGCGGTGAATGACTCTGAAGGACTGATTGGAATCTTAAGAGGAAGAGCCACAGTGAAAGGGCTTAAGGTTTCGGCAGGTCAATAACGGAAATTATCGCTCTCAAGGTAGGTCCAAGTTCAAATTCATAGATTTACGACGCACCACGCGCCGACGCGTAGTTAACCGAAAGATTGAAGAAAGTATGTAAATAATCTACTTCGCGAGCGGCCCCACAATATTTAAAAAAATTTCGAGCTATACCTAACATTTTTATTTAGAAAAATAGCAATTCAGTACGTATTAAATACGTATTTGATACGTTTTATTAAAATTATCCCTGTGTATTAACCCAAATTCACGATTATAAACAACGATCCGTGTGAATAATAACAACGCGAGTGATAACAAGTGATCCGTGGCGGGTACAGCGGTGAAAGTCAAACAATAAAAAATTTATTTTCTATTCTATTCTAAACACTGCATTGCAAGCGAATCTCGTACTTAAACGCACTTCACAGCAGTGAGTACGGCGTGCACGGGTCTCCTTATTCTGCCGTCATAAGAAAGAATACAGTAAGTAAGTCGTGATTATGACAAAATTTAGTTATATACACAGAAATTATCGCTGAAAAATAGCGCGTCTTTCTGTATAGGTTTCGTTGCTGTATTATGTTTTTCGGCGATTTTGCATGTATAAACAATACAGTTTGTCTGAGTAACATGTTAAAGTACAGTATGTGGTTAAGTTTTAGTTAACCTACTGTATTATTTTTATTTATTTTATTTTATTTACTTAAGGAAAACCAACAGCAGTTATTACATTAAAAACAATAATAGCATTACATAGCCAATTATAGGCTTCTACTGATAAAACACACAATAAATAAAAATAAGTACAACAGTTGATGAGACACAACAACTTAAGCCTAAAAACTATCTTTGCTCGACTCAATTTTTAAAACAAACATTGCAGTAAGTGGATAACATACCTTACTTTATGATAGCTTCATGAATAAATTGAACTTTGTGAATCCTAAGAAAGAGTACAGTATGACTTCCTTACTGTATTATCGCTTAGCTCATTACGATTCCATTCAAATAGTTTTACTAAGGTACAGTACAAATTCCATACTGTATTATTGTGTAGTATATGTTAACGGTAACGTCACTATACTCTTAAAACAAGAATACAGCATATTTCCACACTGCACTTTTAAATAGTAAAGGTAATATTATTTCATTCATATTGAAGTCTAAAATAAAGTATGAATAAATTATACTGTACTTTTCACAAGTTTTAGTAGGTACTTTTACGGGCTGGGCGCAGGCGATCGCGAAGAATGAACAGTAACTAAACTTGCTTAGCCGACGGTTCGCCGTGGTAAGGAGCAGCAGGCGTTAGCGTTCGGGTCTGAAATATTTTTCCGCGGAAGTAGTTTACTGTAACTAAGGTTGGCATGAGCCATAGAGGTAAACTATTTTATGTAACAACAACTTACATTAGTAAATGTTTTAGACAAATTACTATCAAGGGGAAGATTTTAATAGACTTTTATTTTACATTATAGGTATTTCAATGATTTACACAAATAGAAACAATATATCACCAGGCATACCCTCATAAGTTGTGAGTCCTAACAGTCACGCAATTTGCTAGTTTGTACCTTGGTAACCACCGAACCACCATAATTATTTATGACTTCTAAAACCCACCATTTGGCCCAAGCCACAGAGATTCGGGGCCTATATCGCCGGACTCTTCGTTTTCCATGCGCATGGTAGGATGGTATCATGATCCTTACTCCAGCTATCCTTATAAGCCACTTGGCTTGGCGGCTCCTTTGGCGCGTCCAGAATTTCCGCTAAAAGGACGAGCGAAACAAGTAAGGGCTCAGCACTGAACCTTGTTGAAAACCTATTGTAATCGGAAAGGGATTAGTATGGCCTACGATGGTTTTGGGAGACGGCTCCAGTTTTAGCGCATAATCTTAATGTAGGCCTTGGGCACAGACATTGATATCAGAGTCCACCAGATTATCTCCTGAGTAACACTGTCGAAGGCCCTCTGCAGGTCGAGAAATGCAAAATGCAAAGGTTGATTGAAAGGTTGGAGTAGTGGGACTCCTGGAGGACCCTGGCGGAGTCTCAAGTCTATAATACGCGGCCGTCGGCTGCCTTAATGAACTCCTGGCTCTTGCTTTTCAGAGTTGACTACTTAATAGATAGTTCGCAACGTTTCGCCGTAGGCCGTCTACTAATTATCCGGACGTCCACGATAAGAACTCGGTGCTGTGCAGTGAGGCATTCCCCCTTGATGATCTTGTATATATGGCCAATGTCATGTCTTCTAATCAGCAGATAATCGATCTGTGATTGGTGCGGGCCACTTTTGGAGGTGATGAGGTGTTCGGGTATTTTCTGGAATAATGTGTTGACAACGGTCAAGTCGGTGGCAAGAGAGTTTCGGAGAATATCTTCTCCCTCACTGTTTTTCCTCCTGTTGTTCTCCCTCACTTCTCCGTCACAAATTATAGCAAGAACAGCTTCACCCTGCGATCAGCAAAGGCATTTAATTATATACCTGCTGATATGCACATGGACTTATTTTGTAGTAGCGTTATGCAAGTATAGTTAGTACGAAATACCAAATGCAAGTTTAGCACAGTGTTGATTTCGTGTAACTAACTACCCACACTAAACATTTCAATGTACTACATCCCACTTAAGTAAAATTGTGTAATGTACCTGTGGTGTCTCGTAAATGGCTGATTGAAGTTATGCTATTGTACATATCTTATTGTTGTAAACTATGAGACATTCGAAAACAATAAAATAAAATAAAATAAACGGCTTATTTAAAGTGTTACAATCTGAACAGCGCTCCGGTGTAAATCAGGAGCCCGGCACGCCCCGCGCCGGAGGCCCGCTCGCGCTGTCGTGGCGCCATGTTCCTCTAGATTTAGCGGCTTCGTACGCTAATCTCATGACGGTGGTAATTTTAATCTGCTCAAAGGTTTGCGGCTCGGTAATCCGCTTAATCTAATCAAATAGCGACATGTGCTGCGCACTGCGGCTTCCGGCGCACCACGCCTCGCTCGTATCTAGTTGGGTTGGAATGGGAACAGCACAACTATTCTATAACTTGGAGAAAGAGGGCACACAGGGAACACGACTCGGTTGAGCAGCATTCGAAAATTCAGGACGCCTTCTCGTCTAAATTACCGAAGTGTCTAAGACAAAGTCTTTGTCCAATCTGCTTGTTGTAACTAATGGAACGTCGCTCCCAGTGAACGGTCGCCCGCGATAGGTTCGAAAGAACGCTCAAAGCGGATTGAAGAGCTATGTCTATAGTATATTTGCAAAATAAAACTAGAAATTAGGAGATCATAGATAGATACATGACTCCAGAGTCGCCATTTCACATAAAAACTATATAATTCAATGCCAGTAATTAAAATAACACATAATTAGTTAATTTGTGGGATGTTGCGGTTGCACACAGCGTAACTGTGGTATGAGCTCTGTATCGATCTATAGTCAGTCAGAGACTTTCTCCTTTTAGATACACGAACTGGCATTGCATTGCTTAAAAACAATCTAAGTGTAGCTATGGCCACTGGCGCTGGCAGGCTGGCTGGGAGCGGACACACTGCTTTTGATTCGTCTACGCGGCATGTGCATGGTATTACCATGTCTCGATGCCCGGTGTCTCCTCCTCTTCCCTTTGCTTCCCATTAGCTTTTTGACGTTTGAAAATAGATTAATTAACGTAATACCAATTCGATAAATATTTTTACTATCATTTTCCATTCGGAAAGCTCCAAATAAAACCAAACACGACGACGACGAGCTTGCAAAATACTCTATTAATTAAAACTCCTATAATATCAATGAGCCGTTTTCAAGACAAGCTTCTCAAAAATTCACATAGATGGCGCGCTCTAAGGACAAAGAAAAAATTGTTACTTAGTTCAATGGCAAGACGTGGACAGCAAATATCATCTATGACGAATAAGCATACGAGGAAGAAACCTAGTAACCCCATGATTGTGGAGATTCAAAGTGTCGGCCGGAGGTGATACCTGTGTTTCGGTCAGGAAGAAGAAGGCGGGCTTCGCTGTCTCTAGGTGGTGATGTGCTAAGGGCACCCATAAGTACATGGCCACCTAAAGAATCATATTCCTCCAAATGCAATAGACCTTACAACAACATTATATGCATGTGTGAGTGTATGACCACGAGTCACACAATAATGTCATATTCACAAAGTAATATTTCTTTTTCGACTTTCATTTGACAATCATTGGTGTCACAGAAAGACAAAGTCAAATGCATGTCGAAATGTTTCTCTATTTCACACATGCATTTGACCATTCTCCAGTGGAAATGCAGAACAAAAATATTGCAATATTGTATGCATATCTTAATCGTTGTGATACTACCTTAGAAGGTAGATCGAGTTAAATTTTTTACCATACTAATGATAAAAGAAGTAATATTCATACTTTATCATATCCTAGAGCCTAGTATGATGTGTGATATAGGCTCTCTAGGCTAGGTATTCGGCATAAATAAAATTGGTTGGCAAAGTTTTCATAATAATAATTATTTATTTATAATCAATAAAGTTATGAAAGATTACGACAATATAACTTTACCTCACTTGCCTGCCTTCCTTGCCTGACTGTGTCACAAATAATTGCCTTTGACTTTAACTTTGCAATTCAGCATAATTTATGCTGATAACATAGGTATTAGAAATGTTGGTTCTGCCGCACTAAACGAATCCCTCTATTTCACTGCTTTCGTTTCATTGTTTTAAAATAGCAGTTCCTTTTGACAGGGCTGATAAGTTACAGTATATAGTCTTCTAGAAAAAAATGTATATTCAGTAAGAGTTCTGTTTACGTTAAGTTCAATTATACCATTTGACTACACTTACTACGCGCCGCATCTTCCATCCAACGCCTAAACAGACTAGATACAGGGTAAGGGTGTGCACGGCCAGATACTGTCTCTATAGTTTTATTGGATGGAGCTATTCGAATTTTATTATTTTAAGTCTTTTATTAGCAATAAACGCAATAACCCCGCAGTCACCTTAGCCCCGGTCGAACTTATTAATTTTTATATCTTATGTACAATTTATTAAAAGTATTTGAGCAAATGAATATGCGAAAAAGCCAATTACATTAATTAGCTACAACTATTATGGGAAAAATGTGAATGAAAAGCCAAAATAGCGCCTAGAATAAAACGAGACCGATTTGACTCGGTCCAGCTTGTATTGGCGAAATAGAAGTGAGGTTCTTTTGTAAACAGCCCGTTGTGATCGTGAATGGAAGGCCATTGAAGCGAAGGCGCGAAAATAAGTGCGGGGGCGGGGGGAGGGGCGGCTCTTGTTGCTGTGAACTGGAAACGAAAATTGTGTAAATAGCTTAGGACAAGTAATGCATACTTGATCTTTCAGTTGTGTTTTTATGAATAAACGCAGAATAAAAAACGTATTGCCTACAGTCTAGAGCACCTATCTCAAACTCAATCCGATACTCTGCTAACATTCGACTATCACGCGGGATCCTGTTATTTTTCCGGAAAAATAACATTCGAGATGAAAAATGTTTCATAATAGAAAAACAATTTTCCAAATCAGTTTATTTCATACGTTTCGAGATAACAGTAAAATGAAAAATATTTCTGTGGCATTTATTACTGGTGTAAAAATAAAAAACTGAAAGACATTGCGCCATAAAAAGACACGCGTCCGCGCCGCGGCGAACCAATCAATCAATCTGGCGCACGCCGCCGCCGCTGCCATTCCCGGGCCGCCCGCGCCGGTGCGTGGCCATTCGCCTTTTATTGCGCCGTAAAGGACGATCACACGAGGTTTTGACCAGCAAGTACGAGGCCCGAAGCTGGGAAAGTATTGCAAAGCACGCGGTGTGCAATCAAATTGTTCGATTGTTTGTGAGATTATATTATGCGCCTTCACCGATTCACTTTTGCTCGACAGGGACGTCGACAAGCGGAACAATGTGGTCTCTAACTATCTCTGCGGGGAAAAGGCGTGACGTTATGCAGTTGAAAGCGACCCGTTTTAGCCAACAGATATCTCGAGGCCTACCTCTAGTCTGCGCAAGCCGTTTTACTTCGCCACTTACTTACCTGCATGTGTTTGGAAGGAAATTGACAATATTATACGACCCTGTCGAAGGGAGGAAGTGCCTCGCGGCGCTCAGAGATCCCATTTCCGATAAAGACTGCGACCGGATTGATGTGCCGACCGTATAATGGTTTTCTTTCATAATCGCGCCAGATAATGTCGCGGTCGGGTTCGGGGGTTCATTAACTTAAATCCTTTAGTCCGCAAAGATTTCCGAGGAGAGCCCTCTTCAAAATTCGCAGGAGGTGATTATACCCGACCTGGATGGATAATAGGAAATCGTTAAATACGAAGCCAGCGCCGCCGACTCGGCCGCTGTTTAAATAAGGCCCCGCGCACTGACGCTTCGAGAAAAAGGATAATTACTTCTGTGTTTATCTTACTCGCTAAGTTCAAGTTCTTTTTTCATCTCGGTGGAGAGGTAGTGCGCTCCCCGCGCCCCCGCCGCCCCCGCCGGGCCGTCCTGAAGCTGGGCTCGCGGCTCGCGGTTCGGGGCTCCAGAGACGCTGAAAGGCCTCCGCCGCGCGGCTCGCTAACAACGCCGCGGGGGAACAATGCGAACAATATTACGCGTTTACCGACACGCTGCCACTCCGCCGTGCTACTTACATAATTAATAACGTCTCTGAATGGCTCCACGTCCGCGCCCCCGGCCCCGCCGCCCGCCCGCGTCCGCATTCCAATTGAAATTATTCAGAGGAAATCTATGACGGGCCGCGCATTTCCTCATGTGGGGGAGCAAACGACGCCACACAGCCTCCTTTGAGGTCACCTCTTATTAGGGGACGTCACCAAAGCGGATTCGCGGCACTCGGCGCGCGGCGGCCGCCCGCCGCCTCGCGCCCGCGCGGCTGTTTCGACTTCGAGACCTCCACAGATCCACATACCTTGCATAATGTAACGACATTCGATACCGTTACTCACAAATCGCATTGTTTCTTCAAATCGACTTTCGTATGATAAAATAGTATTACTTACATATTTTATTATGTGTATCCACTCTGTTCTGATTTGTAGCACGCTCTACGTGCACTAAGTAGCAATATAGTGTAGAGCGTGCTGAATGTTCTAAATTTACAAAATTGAAAGTATTCATTCTTAGAAGGGCTTGCCTGATCCCAATAGTACTACTAACATAGTGGTGTAAGGTAATATTATATTACTAACATTGTGGATTTTTATGATCTGATAAATAAATATATTTAATTTTAATTTAATTTAATTTAATAGTCAAGTAAGTATACTAGTCACGCTTGATTATGAATTTTAAAGTAGTTGAAGCATCTGCGCCGCCGATGTATTGTACGAATGAACTATTGCACTGTATCTTTTTTGTATGAATACCTAGATATAAAGGTTGTTTTAGACGTTCACTACTTTAAATTAAAATAAATAAATAAAATCTTTAATATCAGTGAAACTAATGTTATGCCATTTTACCTTAAGCGACCCACACCACATTCAGAATATTCATCGTTTTTTAGACATCTACTTGTCAAAATATTTTAAAGGAATAACATGCTTAAATATAGCTCTTTAAAGAATATGTTATTAAAAACTTATATTTAATGTTTGTATGAAATAGTATGAATATCTATTTACTTACTTACTTCGCTGGCTCAGCGACCAGCGTAATATAGAGCATTTCGATTTAATGTTGTTAAATGTGATACAAATTATTTTTTAATTATTAGGTAATGATTGTGTTTAAACAGTTTGCCAGATTTATAAGTGTCCATCATCAAGTTAAAAACATGAGCTGCAAAAAAAAAAATGTGAATTAATTATATAGCGAGCAGTTTTTAGTTAAATCTACAGAAAAACAATAAAATGGATACTTAAATCGAACAGTTTTTCTTAAAACTAACTTTTCTGATTGTTGTGACAGCGTTTCAGGACTAAACGATCCCCCACAACCAACTTCGCTCCTGTTGCGAATTAATCCGATCATGACAAATATGTAAACCAAAAATACCTATTACCTTATTTATAGTCAATGGGCAAAATACATATACCAGACAGGGAACGTATACTCGTATATCGTTTTCTGTTTGGAGTAGTAACTTCAAGGTCTCTGACCTTTTCGTTTTCCTCGGAATATTTTAGTTATTCTTTATTCGTCATTGGCCATTGCAATGGGGGAGAGTTATTACATTATGTATATCTTTTTGCCATTTGTTCCTACTCTGTTATCCATTCAAGATTTAATGTTTTCCAAAAGATTCTCAAGGGTATGATACATCGAACTCATTATACGTGAATAAAAAAATAACTTGGAGTGAGATAAGAGAAATCTGATATATCAAAGCTTATAGCAGTTACGGGTATGGAGTTCAATATACCTTCCATTTGCACTAAAGCAGTGTTTCATTGTTCATATGAGAGTACAAGTTTATGTAATACTCTTTTGAGGTGAAATTTCGTACTTTTTTACACAAGTCGATCTTAGTGCAGAGCCCACAGTAACCCTGTATTTCTCATTTTTTATGGAAATTTTTACTTTACTTTACTTTTACAGCAGCTTCTGCTAGACCAGCAAACACGGGTAAATAGCTCGGTATATAATGAAATCGTATATTCAGTTGAGCAATAGGCTTGCACTCTTGTTGCACTCCATTGTCAGTAACGACTTGTCAGTGAGACTTAATATTAAGTTCTGTAATTTTTGTTTTGTTATGTAATATAATTGGGTAATTTTGAAAATATGAAATATTTAAATGATGCAGTCTATCGTCTACACGGAAAAGACATTTTTTCTTCAAAAATGAATGAAGTTGTTTTAAAGAGCCTTCTATGTTTTTACTTGATCTTACAGCATTTATTTCTGTTTGAAAGGAAATATTTTATTCGTAGAATATTCAATGGCAGTTCATTTAAATTATATTTACAATTTTTTAGAAATGTAGGTCCGTTCTACCGTAGCAAGTTGGCCAACTTCCTTATTCATGTGGATCAATCCCTCTTGAAACCAGATCAGCTGGGTTATCTTTTGTATTATATAATTAACTATTCCAGTTTTTTTTCTAATTAGCTTTACTTTAATTGACTTTATGTAGCTAACAAGCTACATACACGTATAAGTTTTATCCAACCTAATATTACTTTAGAGTCCGTAAACAAATGGTTTATAGTAACTTTAAGATTAAGTGTGTCGTGTACTTTCTCCATTAATTGAACTAATAAAAGTGCAGCATTCCATTTTTGTTTTGATAACTTGATATACTTGAGCAGATTAAGGATAATTGTGCTTCACTTGATGAGTAAACCCCCTAAGATAAATGCCGTAGCCATTGCCGGTAGAGCTGGATGCATCAGAAAATCCTATGAGTTGTATGCTCGTGCTAGACTGTGGGGATTGGAATATTACTATCAATATTAATTTGTAGTATGCTAGATAGATTTTGTGGACTTTGGCCGTGTGGTGTCCGGCAGAGTAGAATAGCACCAACCCCTTACACTCGTGGGTGTCGTACAAGGCGACTAATGTTTTGGGGACAAAAGATCTAAGCGCCTCCGTAGACTGGAAAATGAGCAGCAGCGTTTTCCATTGTCATATCCTTATACACTGCGATCTCCAACCCACCTGCCGAGCGTGGAGATTGTGGCAATAACTTCCCTTATCGTGGGAGAGGTCCTAAGTCCTGCAGTGGACTGTTATGGGTTGTGATGATGAGATGAGATTTTTGGCAAATTGAAACCATTCTTCCTTAAACATAATGCAAGTTTTTTACATCAATGTGCAAGTCTAAAGCTTTCATGTTATAATTTTCTTATTGCAGGTCAAGTTCTGCGTCTATTTATTTGTAGGTATATATTTATCATTTTTATGTCGTCATATTAACATCGCCATGGAATATGTAGTATGAATTGTAGCATAAGAACAGTCATATATTCGATATGCCATCCCATCAAGAACCCGTTATTGCGCCATATCTATTATTTATTCCAACTGTGTCACGGCGATCTGCGCATGAAACGTAGCACTAGTAGCTCGTAGGCGGCGGCGGGGGGGCGGGCCGGGCGGGCGACGGCAATACAATGAACTGCACTAGGGCGCTTAAACATAATAGTTCATTAAGCACTCCGGACCAGTCGATAGTAAACTAGCGCCACTACTATTAATAACTAGTGTTACAGAGCCATTGAAGACGTGATCCGGCTCTATTCTCGATTTGGCGTTTCACGTTTGCGTTCCAACACGTAATTTTTGTTAATATGTAATTATATGTAGCTATATGTAGGTCTTTGTAATACTCTGCTATTATAGGGGTACCTCAATATACCTACTAGATGTTTAAAACTACGTGTGCTGTGCGGCACTTGCCCTTCCGACTTCCGGGTGTCGTACGGGTGATACATACCTACATACGGGTGTCGTAACAGGCGATTAACCTCATTTTTTTTAATAAGGCTGTCCAGGAGTTTGACCGCTACCTCACCTGGTGGTAAGTGACGATGCAGCCGAAGATGGAGCATGCCTGTCTAGGAACAGCCCATTCACTGTAGCCTTGAAGGCGTCCAGGTTATAGTGATCAGGGAACACAATCGCAGGCACCGTTTTCCATTCCTTAGCTGTACGCATTATAAAGGTTGAACCAAAGTCGCTCGTAACTGGAAGATCTATAACATAAGGAGGAAACGTTAGCCCAGATCGCGTTTTCCGATGGCGAAAAGGGGCCGGCGGTATGAGGTCGTGCAACTGTTTCGCACACTCTCCGAAATGCAACCTGTAGAAGACCGATAGACGCGCAACCCTACGCCGATGCGCGAGGCTCTGCAGCCGAACTTCAATCAACTGCGAGTCACAAATTATCTTCTTTGCACGTTTTTCCACTAAATCCAAAGCCGCCAGTTGATATTTGGCTGATACATTCCAGAGGTGGCAGCAGTACTTCACGCAGGATCGGACTTGTGCTTGATATAACTGAAGCAACTGCTTTGAAGTGTAGTATCGCCTGTCCTTCGAGAGGATACCGAGTTTCTTGGCTGCAGTCTTTGCTTTGGATTCGACGTACTGTCCAAAGTTGAGATTGGTTGATACCTCAGCACTAAGGCGCTGTAGATTGCCGGTAATTTCCATAGGTACATTGCGGAAAGCCGGACGTATATGGAATTGACTCCGTTTCGCGGACAACAAACAACAAACCTGTGTTTTGGTCAAAAAATTATTGGACCTCAGTAGTCTAGAAAATGGGTATCCCGGGGTTTCCAGTGTCTACAGGTATGACTGCACACTGTATGGTAAGCGATAATTGTCACCCATAATGATCTACGCAGGTTTAGGTTGCAGGCTCACTCTGAGGACGATTAAATGCCTCATGGCTATAATTGCGCTGGCTACCTTATCCTTCAAACCGGAACACAACAATGCAGGCCTGATTGCTTGGCGGCAGAAATAGATAAGGCGGAGGTACTCACCCAGGCGGACTCCTCAGGCTTGGCAGAGTCATACTATCTGATAAATAGTTATATACCTACCTAACCTACTATTAACAGCAAAACCATATTTTAAAGACCCTTAGGCGACCGAACTAGCACCTATGGTACAATGTTCTGTGTGCCGTACGTTGGAGACGCACTAAGTATTGCGGACTGACAGACATGGCGAAACTAGAAGGGTGCTATCTTTAATTGCGGAATCTTCAAATGGGTTGAAAAAACATCTTGGTGTTAATGTCCCGGTTGTGTTCTCGCACACAAGGGCCCGGAGTCCGCCTTAATCAGATCCAGTATTTGGCAGATCAGATAATTACAGTGGAGAGACTGCCATCCGACCTCCATGACCTTGCTACCAGACTGACCAGATTGGATTATGGTTACACATTTAGTCGCCTGAATTTGCAGATCTTATCACCATTTTGGCGGTGGTAAGGATAAGGTAGCCGCCAATGTTGGCAAGCGAAGATGGAAAAGGGTAATTACCCACCTGGCCGGGTGTTGTGACCAGGGGACCAAGGATCCGACGGTTGATCGTCAGAAGTTGTATATATGCCGCGGAAATTGACATATTTCGCTAGCGCGATGTAGGACGGTCAGCGCCATCTATGTGCGGATGCTTGCCAACCTTGTGTTGGCTTGTCTTGAGTTTCCCTATTGGAGCGATAGATGTCGCTGCAACCATGTTTTCTCTAACCATAAGAGCATAGGTAAGCATTCAACTAAATCTGTTCAACGGAGTCTGGTAGGTTTGCGGTCTGCTAGCCCCTATTTCTCCCCTGACGTAACATCCGTGTCCACTCCGGTCTACGAATCTCAACTTCGGTCAGTACATCGATTCCAAAGAGCTAACACTGCAGTATATATATGCTAAAATAAGACCACGTTAAGTCCGAATCGCTTTTTAAAAAAAAATCTCTGTATGGCAACTTATGCCAAGTTTTTTAAACGTCATAGAACGTAGTTCGTAAAAGTCATATCAAACAATTTGATTTCTGTAGGATTGTTTATTTTCGTGAGTTATGAAAAATATTTTTTAATAAATGGGCAAAACAATTTTCAGAGATCATTTTCAGCATGATTAATAATTTAGACAAACTAAAAGTACAAGTTCAAGCTAATAGTGACCAAATAACTTAATGTTTACAAGAAGGACTGACAAGGACACCTTTATAATTTTTACTACTGTCAGTCAATACGGACTTATTGTGGTCCTATTATACTGTCAGTCAATACGGACTTATCGTGGTCCTATTATTAAAATCTTGGTATCCTCTTGAAGGTTAGGCGGTACTTCTTCTAAACGCAGAGTTGACAATTACAAGTCCCAGCTGGACGAGCAACGAAACGGCACTCTATGGCGCCACATCATTCAACCAGCCGGACACGGGCACCGACCATCATCGCTGTGAACGGGGACGCTGTGTCTGTGACCAGCTCGATTAGCCATTTCCGAGAGTAACGAACTTATTTTATATATAGAAAAAGATAATATTATACAGGTTACCCCAAATTAATAATACCCCAAATAAATAATAGTTTGTCAGAATTCGTTTTCAATTTTATATCAAACAGCAGATTTTTTTGCTTGATTTCAGAGTTGGTGCCATAGTAATAGTTTTTGTTATCACGAGCATATGCATACCTATGGTATCCCTTTGTATTATCAATTTGAGGTCATCCTGTCTGGAGTTGAAAGAGGTTTCGTGAGATTGACCTAAGTATCATAAGGTACTTTGGGTTACATTATTAAACTAACCTAGTCCGCTTGGATATACACAGTCAGGGGTGTCAAACCCCCTACGCCTAATTATAATTTTATAAATGCCAAAATAAAGAAATCCATACACATTACTCCAAAAACCAGTACTAAAATTTATATTTTTTATCACGCGGAATATCTAGAATAGGATCACGATAAGTCTGCATTGACTGTCATCTTGTCGTTAATATCCCAGGTGTCCTCTCGCGGTCGAGGGCCGGGGGTCCGCCTTGACCATAATCTAGGATTTGGCAGATCAGGTAATTACAGTGAGGTGAATGCCGTCTGACCTTCGTCACACTACTACCAGGGCAGCCTGACCAGATTGGTAAGTAACTATTGAATTTTTTGTAGGTAAGTACTTATTTTTAAATTTTAAACAATCTAAACAGCTGGGCTAATGTAAATAGAAAAAGAAAATGTTTTTGTATTTAAGTACCTACCTAATGCAGGTAAGTGTAGGAATCACTGTGAAAAATCCACTGCTAACCAGAGTGTCTTCTAGGTTAGTGGAAGATACCGCCATAATTTTTACTTATTAAATCCCTATCAAACTCGAGGGCCTTAAATACAAGCGCATAATAAAACCTGTAATGCGTTATGGCTGCTAGACCTGACCGGCGCTGACGAAGCATGTACGCGAACTTCATGCCAATGAAATGACACTGCTGCTGGATGTGTGGCGGAACACGACTCGACCGAGTACATAACGAGTACATCCGTGGCAGTCTTGGCGGTAGAGACGTCGCGGACAAGATTGAAGAGGCGCGCCTGTGCTGGTTTGGTCACACGGATATGTGAGAAACCTGCCAGTATCAAGAAAGAGATCCCACGGAAGGTCCAGGAAGCAATGGATTGACATCGCCGAGTCGGAAGCTTTTGAAGAGAGGATGCTGAAGACCGGGCGAAGTTCTTTCGACTGTACAATTGGATGTGTTCTGGGGAACTATTCGTTCTGTTGCCCACAGCACAACTCCGCCATCGCATCACCAGCCGAGGGCTGGGTACTCATCCTCACTAGGTAGATCCTCTGTTGGTCATCACGCGAAAGTTCGAAAACGTTTCTCGCTCGTACTATTCGGATGTGGAATAAGTGTTTTCACCCACAGCGTTTCCTTTGGACTATGCCATGGGATCGTTCAAGAGGTATTTTAGAGGTCGCTTTAGAGGCGGGAAACGCATTAGTAACTCCCCTGGTGTTGCTGGTGGACCACTTTCCATCAGGTGGCCCGCTTGCCTTTTTGTCTGCCTTATAACAAGTCTTATTGGTATTAGCCACCTTCTACATAGGATGCTAGAATGAAGATGATGATTCTGATAACTTTTAGGGAATACAATAGAAACCCATTTGTAATATATATAACTACATAAAACATTTTTGGTGATAGAGTTACTTTTATTACATTAATAAGTATAATTAAGCTGTAAGGTGGTTTAAAAAGAATTCAGTATATTGTAACATACAAAAAACAAATAACTTAGAAACACTAACAATGTAAGTACAATGACTGGTAAGAAAATAGCAGACAATCATAACATTTGGATAACAATTCGTTCACCTTTAAGAAAATATACGCCATTAACCTTTAATAAGATAATTCTTCAATCAAATTGATTAAATTTCGATAATATGTATCAAAAAGTTACGGCTCAAATATCTGTATATTTCAGGATTTCTTTATTTGGTCACTGTTAGCCTGAACGTGTGGTTTTAGTTTGTCGGAATGATTAATCATACTGAAAGTTATTTCCCGCACTTCCTTTTTTATTGTTTTGCCCATTATTGAATTAAATGAAATCTAATGGTTTATTATGACTTTTATGAATGACGTTCTATGTGGTTTAAAAATCATGCCATAAGTTGCCATCTCTACGGTTGCCATACAGAGTTTTTTTTAATAATCGAGACAGACTTATCGTGGTATTATTCTAGTACTCGTCAAGACCATTCGAAAGAGCCCGAATAAGGTGGGGTATCTTCTTGCATTCAGTAGTTCCTATGGCCCACTTTCTGCCATCAGACCTTGAAAATCACCTAAAGTTAGAGATGAAATTAAATATCAAAAATGTAAACACACAACTGTCATCGCCAACGAAATGAAAATGCTGCGCTGGATGCGCGGAGTTACACGGCTAGATCGAGTACGTAATGAATACGTGGCAGTCTTGGCGTGAGGGATATCGCAAATAGGATCAAGGAAGCTCGTCTGTACTGGTTTGGTCACGTGTTGCGTAAGCCTCAGGGATACGTGGGAAATAGGTGCCTGAACCTGCCGGTACCAGAAAAGAGGCCCCGTGGGCGACCCAAGTGATGATGACTACTGTCAATGTCAAAGAGACTATTCAGGGGTATAAATCCTTTTTAACTAATGTATTTATTTACGAAATGGTATGCATCATGCACACTTTTCAGTGTGCTTTACAATGGCTGGTAAACTTTCGAAAACGAAACAAATCGATTACCCCATTCATTAAATTTATTAAAAACGTAATAAGTAATGATAAGCCCGATCACCCCTGATGAGGTGGAGAAGTATCTGGCTCATAGAAGACCGGAAAAGCTATTGGCCATGACGGTATACCCCCAGAAACTTGGACAACAATGGGGTCCCGAGGCGTACTCTTGCTCACTGAACTATTCATTAGGATCGTAACCACGGGACTTACACCTGACGCGTGGCGCGTAAATATTATTACGCCAATCTATAAAGGAAAGGCCAGTAGTCAGTAGTGCGGCAACTATCGAGGTATCAAACTCATGAGCCACACAATGAAGCTACTCGAACGGATTATTGACCAGAGACTTCGCCAGGAATGTTCTTTGTCGGAATACCAATATGGCATCAGGCCGGGCTGCAGTACTATGGATCCAATCTATGCCCTCAGAGTCCGTCAGGAGTCTCACTGCAGTAGGAATCAACCTCTGCATTACGCATTTCTCGATCTGCAGAGGGCTTCGACAGTGTCCCTCGGGTGACAATCTGGTGGGCTCTGAGATCAAAGTCTGTGCCCGAAGCGCACATCAGTATTATACAGGATATGTATGCCAACACTGGAGCTGTCGTCAAAACCATCGTAGGCCATACTAATCCCTTTCCGATTATTGTAGGTGTTCACTAGAATTTTGTGCTGAGCCCTTACTTTATTTATTTTACCTAATTTTAGGAAATTCAGGACTTGCCTCCTTGGCTTATGAAGTACGCTGACGACATTGTACTGGTGAGCAAGCTTAGTAGAAGGATGTGCTAGAAAACGGTGGTTTGAAGCTAAATGTCGCCAAACAGAGTATATGGGCAGCTGCAGCGCGGATCCCAACACCATCCGTATAGGTAACAAAGCTGTCAATAGAATCGTGGACAAACGGCCTTAATTCGGTTAAGACGACATAAACCTTTTCGTTACTGTCCAGTTATCTGACTTGGTACTCAGAATGATTTTAAAGACGTTTCACGTCGACAAATTCCGCCCCAGACTGATATTATACAGTTGGGCATGACTGACGAAGTAAATTTTTCAAAACATCGAGTTATCGATTGTTAAATGCCTGTCTTTTACGAGTAATAAACAAATGAAAAACCAACTGATCCATACATTCCGACTCATACACGGACCGCCAGGGTTTTAGCTCACGTAGTAATCATGCTACCGAAATAAGTGTCACCCTCGGGTCATATAATTGAATATGGCGCTGCCGCCCTCGTTAGTACCCACCAACACCGACACAAAAGCAACTTTCCGAGTGCAAAATTACCAACTAATTCTCCTTTATAGGTAATATACAAACGCTAACACCGTTAACACAATAAAAGTTTCCGCGAAATCCGTCGGGTTTGTATTCGTCTTTTCCGCTCCCCTCGTAAATATTCAACGCGCCCTGACAAAGAAGAATCAATGCTCGTATCAATGGTATTCGAAAGGGAGCGGAGGGAAAGCGTGAAATAGTTCCAGTGAGACCGCGCCGCCAACTTTTGCATTAAAGTTATGTCGCGGCCGCCGCCTGCGCGCACGTTATTGCTGAACTTTGAGCCGAAATATAATCATATTCCTCGAGACGAGTGTGACGTCGCCCCGACACAGTGCAGGGAAGAAACAGTAGCCGGGTTTCATATAGCACTGCCTGTAAACGAATAAAAATTAATTAAGATCACTACTTTTTGTGAACAAAAGATATCTTTTGGCAGGATTGATCAGGATCTAAGGGTGAATGAATAACCAAGATTTTTGATGTATTTCTTGAGCCCTTAATCTTGATATCCATATGTAGGTCAAAGACTGGGCAAGACTCGCCCATGGGCGAGGAATGGCCGTTAGAGCGTATTTATCGGGATAGTTTACGTAGATATATAGGGATCTCTATGGTGTTTCAAGAATGTATTATCAAATTAAAGCCTTGTGGCTTTTTACAATTGTGACCAATCTCATCAGGCCGATCCGCGTGAGATGCGCCGAGGCTTTTGCTAGTTGCCACTTATGCACAGCTTGACTCCCTATACATTGTTTACAGAACTTTCTGTACTCACGTTTCTACTTTCTGGAGCTTTCACGCAGCTGCTCAATGCAGCAGGGTCTATACTTCTTCGCTCTTGATTGGATCTATCTTCAGTTCTTGGTCAAAGGTCTTCGCGGCCGCAGGCGAAGCTGACGCCATCCGCGAGATGGTACTCCTATCACGTTCCGTTTTTAATTCAAAATAAGTCAAGGCCAAAGAGATTGACTAACAGGCTCATGACCGTCTCCGACATATATGTTACTGTGCCGTATAAAGATTCCCATCATCACCGTCATAATAATTTGGTCGCCGATTGAAATGATATACCAATTTTCCTGCGAAAAGAAATCTTTGGTTCTCTCGTACAGTCTCAACTACAACTATCATGTCATAGTTATAAGTTGATGCTGCTGCGGTTTTTCGTTAAGAGCGACAGTTACCGCTTTCCATCAGGTAGGCTGTCGGCTTGTTTGTTACTGAGCAGTATAAAGAAGACTCCACATGTTGGCCCAAGCGTTTGGGAAAACATTTGCCGAGACTTTATCGACCTTCTACATTCTCGTCAAGTAGGGATGTGATAGTCATAAAAAAGTGACGATCTTATGTAGAAACATCAATATTTATCAGTAACTCCTTTGCCTATTATTACTGTACATTTTGGACCATTTGGACTTGGGATCAACAGATTTAGATCAATATTTGATATGTACTAGATTTCCTATGACCATAACTAGTGATGGGCGCCATGTCTATGGAAACAGACGAGACAGGGTCAACATGTGCGAGAATTCACGAATATAGGCCAATACTCCCTGTACATTCTCGTTTGACCAAGTCTCGTGGAGTTTTAGCCAACATTGCAACGTGTGAAAAAATTTAACAAAAATTATCTTCTTTATCCGTTGTTTCTATTCACAAGCAAAGTCATCATACATATCCGCTGAAATATCTATATGCTTGAATTAAGATAATAATTTTGAGCATGCTGCGTTTTTGTTCCCTTTGAGTTCCACCCTTTTGTGTAACACAATTTATTTTTTATGTACTACGACAGACAAACAGGCATGCGGGCCACCTGATAGAAAGTGATCACCCCCACCTATAGACATCAGCAACACTAGGGGCGCTACCAATGCATTCCCCGCCTCTAAGGAAACCTCTAATATACCTGTTGATCGATCCCATGTCATAGTCCCATGGAAACACTGTGACTGGGAGCTGATTCTACATCCGAATCGTACGAGCGAGAAATGTTCTTTCGAATCTTCGCGTGGATACCACTGGAGTACCCAGCCTGCAGGGGGTGGTGTGATGGCGGAATTGTGTTGTGGCCACCAGATCAAATACTTACAAATCACAAATCCTCAGAAAACTCCCTATTGCTGGTATAAATAATAAGCTGGTAGAACACACCAAAGTCCCTTCGGTCAGCCAGTGGTTCTAACGTACAGAATTATCTGTACGGAATCCAAAGGATTAAGCAGGTCGGCAGTTTCGCTGGCCCAAAGATGGAAACAAAATCCATATTTGGCCGCACCGATGCCTTATACAGCAACGGACGCTGCTCTGGGTGAAGTATCGCTTTGACCTGTTAAGCACGCCAAGCTTTTACGAGGGTAGTTTAGCCTTACCTTCCACGTGACTCCGAAACTTCACGCTGTCCGATATGTCGATACCAAGGATCCCGATTATTTCTTACACGTAATTGGGTGTTACTTGGAACAGCGGCACCATGACAAAAATATCTGTGTCTTTGAGGGGTTGAATACGTCCAGGTTCAGTCTGCCCCATTGAGCAACTTGCTCCAAGGAGTTTTCAATCTTTGACTTGTGTCTTCTTCGGTTTTCCGACGCTTTGGAACGAGGAATATTCGATCGTCCAGTATAACGAGCATCTCCAGTACTGTCATCCGCATAGCAATGAATACTGGAGATATTCAGCTTATCATTAATATGCAGAAGAAACAGTGTACTCATTAATAACCTATTCAAAAATTTGAACCGATTTTAATAAACTTTCAAGTAAAAAATCCGTACAGAATGGAATCAGATTGAGTGGTGACTCACAAAGTACCGATAGGCTTTACCGACACTTAAATGGAAGGGCCAGAACGACGCACTCCTGTTAACGAACTCTTCAATTTGCCTTTCTTGTTGTAATTTCCTGATGAAGTAACGTATTCTGATAGAAGCCAGTACGATATAGACACTTGTCACTTACCGAAGTGACATAGGGGTGACAAGCTTTCAGTTATCTACGTGGTCGCGGTCTTCGGGCGCCAAGCGGGGCTTCGTTGCGCCCGCGAATAGCACCGTACCACTCTGAAATGTTCTCTTAGTGCTCATATACACGAACGGTACGTTCTCAACGGCATACAGTCCGTGTATAAGCACGCTTATTGTTTACCTAAAGAGAATAACTTTAACATTATATTATTGGGACAGGCAATAAAACAGTCACATACAGCAGGCAGCTCGGCAACATCGCGCCCTAAAAATATTTTCACCGCGCAACTAACTACATCAAAGAAGGGTTAGCACCTTCACAATCGTTTATCCCGAAAACGATTTATTTCTTTTCTGTGGTGGTTCACCAGTAAAAGAGATTAACTCATTGAAGAGGAAATTGGAGCAATACTTTTGTGCGTCGCGCTGTTTCGTTCAGAGGCGCCGAGGCCGGCCGGTTATTCCGTGTCGGGTGTATTTCTACAAGTGTTAATGGTGCAAAAAGTGTGGACAATTTGGCCTGTAACCTATTGTTACTTAGTTTTATCAGCAAGATATCTACTGCTGCATTAGACTTTCCCTCCACCCTCCATCTTCTTTGGATTTATGCGTTTTGCATTTACCTTACTAGGTCGTCTATCGAGTGGAGTAGAACTAGAGAGTCGCACTAGTTCCTACTCAACGCTTGACGATATGCGATCACCAATCGGGAAAAACGCCGCTCCATCGGCTATCGATTCAGCAAGTCATGTGATACTATGGTTTTTAAATTTCAGAAAAACACTCAAATTACATATTGGTTTTATAACATAACTATGCGTTTCCACATTTTCTTATTCTAATATATAGCACAGGTATATAAATACGAGAACAAAAGTTACAATGTGATCTCTGCCTGCCCTGTGGCGTGGCGTATATAACAAGAATTAAGGAGTCCATTAAATCGAAACGAATGATTTTTAAACATCCAGATTGGCGTGGCAGGCCATAACTCTCATCTAAAAAATATAGAGGATGGATAAAGAACTAAACTGAAAGTAACGCCAAATACATTCTTTATTTAAGGCGATAATTTTTTTAATAAACAAGCAAAAATCTATTATAATTCACTTTTTAGCACTTACGTGTCAATTATCCTTATTCTATGCGAAACCCTTGTGCACGACCTCGCCTATTAAAAGGGGGGCGCGAGTTCAAATGGAGCGGCGATAGTAAGAGTGCATTCCAACTAGTGAAAAATGGAGTTAAGCAAAAATATTGGGGAGTTAGCTACTGTAACGATCACTATGTACCATGAGCTCGTCACCGTACAATTTATTTATATATTGTATGTTTATAGTTGATAGACTTAGAAATGAATAGGCATATCATACACAGAGCAGTGTGTGGTTAAAATATGTTTGCTTATCATGATTTCTTTTAACAGTACTCTTAAATACTTAACCAAAACTTGGTTTTGTTATAAACTTAAACAATTTATTTGACGTTAAGAGAAATATTTTACTTCAAAAGCACGTAATAAATTTACGCTATTGATTAGCTGAACGACAGGCAGAATATCGGGAATATTTTAAATGTTGGGCGACAAGTTATGGGACCCACGAAAAAATACCCACAACTGATAATGGTGTGAATATATAGATACGTTTCAACGAAATATCGAAATTAATAATTGAATTAAAGTTCAACCAAATATTAAACGACTCTAGAACTTAATTTTAATCTACTTGTTTGATGACTCAAATTTAATTGCTTCATGGAAATTAAACCTCGGTATTAATCTATACTCGATCTAATTTAACATTACGTCGAGTTTATAGTACCTAAAATGTCATTATATTGGCTACTGATACTTCCCTACACTATAACTTTTGGTCTAAAGGAATTCCACATCGAATTCATTTGCTTGCGTTTTTTAAATTTAATCGACTCGTTGAATAAATAAAACGTCGTGTGTATTACATGCCTAGCTGTTGTAACATTTAACTATTTTCGGTTTATCAGGAACAGTTGGTAAAATTTATGGATGTGCGAACGTTATAAGAGCAGTCGCTAAGACCTCATATAATTATAAATATTTCATTTTTTGTTTGTTTAAAATATTGGACTGTGGGAATTTTGAAGATAAGTAAGGTGGTCAGGGTAGTCAGCCCCTGGGGCACGTCGCGTGAACTTCATTGTATCCATATCCGTAACTAAGACACCCCAGGTTTTGCAAATTTCCACGGGAAAATTCATTACAACTCGCGTGTGATTTGTTTAATTAATTTGTGCTTTATTACTTAGTGTTATTTTCAGCTTGTGACGTTTATTTCGTTCTCTATCTATGTCTTTATCTCCGTAGTGTCAGTGATTTGGTTTGTTTTGGTTTTACATTTGTTTCTAAGTTTCGAAAGCTAATAATAAGTTACATTCTCATTACTTTTGTGGTAGTTAGAGTATTTATTAGGGCTCTTAGAGATTTCAATGTAAGTGTGAAAGGTGATTAAAACACAAATTTAAAAGAAACAGATTATCAAATTACATATCATCAGTACTCACCCTCACTAAATAAAAAACTTTTAAAACTAACCTGGGACACAGTTTCAGATGTGACATCGAATACACTCTAAGAGAAAAAGTCGGCGCACGAACCCGACTTTGTCTTCGATGGCCTAGGCGCTCTAACTAAGTCTACGTCTAGGTTTGCCGCCGAATTCTGGTACGATTTAGACCCATGTTCCGTTTAAGAACCTATGTGCTTTCAAAGCTTTAATGACATTTTCCTACGGACATGAATCTCGAGTTTGGATCGAAACCTGGTCTGAGTCGCGCAAAAAACAAAAATACTAATTAAGTAATAGGCTCTTCTTGACTCGTTGCCTATCGAGGCAAGAGTATTTATGCTTGACGAGACTTGATTTAAGAAATTATAGGGTTTCGCAAAAATAGGGTTAGGGTGGCCACAGAAGAAAGAAGAATCCGTTCGCCGTTTTGAGAGCTGTCTTAGAGCCGTTTTGAGCCTAAATCTTGTTTGATTTCTTGTGCGGAATTTATAAATTGTATGTCTATTTCGATTTGCGTGGATTACATTTTAATCAACTTATTTACGCGGATTTTGATATTTGATTTTACTTTTATTTATGTGAACTGAATCTTATTCATGCCGTTGATTTACAGAGTATTGCTATAAACTTACATATCCCTTGTGACGTTTTTCAAAATATATACACAACGTAATGGGTCCAAAAATTTAAATCGATAACAATCGATCGATGGTATTAATATAATTTCTGTATCAGCACGTCCTTCGCGTCGTGCGCGCATCGAGCTCTATTATGGGTCAGTCTAAAAACCAGCGCTGTGTTTGGCTGCTGCCATTCATAGCATTAAGCTGAGGCTGGTCCAATTTGGTCCGATGATGCATCGCCCTGCTTCCTTATTGTGTACTTATTGTGTTAGTTTTAAGTTTTTTTAATGTGTTATTGGACCAAATAAAGATACGTCTATGTCTATGTCTATAACTAGACGATCACTCGCTTACGGCCAAATCACAATTTGTAAAATTATATTCATTATGTCTATTCTTTATAGGTAGATACTCGTATGTGTATATTTATACAGATAGATACGTATTACGGTGATTGAAAAGTTACACTACCTTCATGGTTTAGATTGGCAAATTTACACGAAATTTACCCGCTATGCTACGGTGACGTGCGCCACGGCGCGAATTAAGTTAGGGGCGGCGGAGTAATTAATAAAAATAATTTATTAATCAGGCAGAGTTTACACTTGGTTTATTAAAACAATACTAACTTAAATCTAAAATACAGTGTTATTTATACCTAAAATAGTGCAGTGTTGACAATAATAAATAGCTTATGATGTTCGTTGATTATGATGACTTGGTGCTGACGAATGATAGTTGTAAGGGGTGCTCAACCTTAACATCTCCCCCCTTAAGAGAGAAATTATCCGAAGTCGTTGAAGATGGTTTCGGAGAATTTCGGTTTATACATTTTGTATATAATCTGAATTTAATTATTAATGATATAATGATAATAAAAATTATAGAATAGAGTAGAATAGTCCATACACTTATGTTTTTCACCACATACATATAGTCGTCCGAAAGACTTTCACTGACACTAAACTTTGCACTGTTGATAATGTCTTTGATATTACTAAAGTCCACGTTTCGCAGGTTGAGTCGTTTGTCTTCTTGTCTGATGACGTGACGTACTTCTGGTATCTGTACAAACGGTAGTTGAAGATTGATCGTTGAGGCGTTTGTCGGTGTGTTTATGACGACATCTTGTACCTGTGTTGTGCAGTGTTGACTTGGCCATATCAGAAATGTCCCTTGTATGTTCTGTTTGTAAACTTCGTCCTTACAGTGTTCCGTGATGATTAGTCCTGTTTCGGAATAAATAAGCCAACAGTTTCCAACTATCCTCTGTATTTTTTCTTTTTCAATTTGTATCATATGCTGGTGGCATCTGCTGTAGTTGTCTTTCAGCGTCATTATCTCCTCTATGCAGGTTTCGGTAGGATACTGTGCTAGGTCGTCTCGTGAACACAGGAACTTGTTGTCCTCGACTTCTTCACACGTTTCGCTACGGGTCTGTATTTCAACCTATTCACCATTAGCTAGGGGTGTTTGGGAATAATGGTAACGGTTTTTTGGATTAAGGGGTAATATATGGGAATGGGAATTATTTTATTATAATATATATACGTGTTGGGTTCTATTAGTGGTACTTCTAATACAAAAATTAACTTATTTCTATCAAGGTATGATTTTAACAAAATATTACGTTCTAACTTAACTAGGTTTTCCCTTTTTACCGTGTAAATTAAATTATTATGTCTCTCAATTTCTATAAGGACTTGCATAAGTTCTGTGGAATTTAATATTGACTGATGTAGGGTATGCAACTTGCTGAAGGCAATAGCGGTTTCGGTTTCTTGTCATACTCCATTCTTTTGCACTGTTCACACGAGTTAATTATAGCTGTTGCTGTTTCTTTCATGTTCGGCCACCAATAATGTCGTTTGATTTTCGTCAATGTTTCATTAATACCCCTATGACATGCTTTACCTTCGTGGTACTTTAGAATGACCTGACGTTGATTTTCCTCTGACTCTGATAGATTTACCGTACGCTCGGTGCATTCTGTCAAATTTAGTGTCCCTTTCTTGTATAACCTTGTGACAACTTTTGAAAATGGTGCCCTAAACCTTGGGTCTTCGAAATAGATGAAATATTTGTGTTTAATATCTACATACTCTTTAAAAAAGTCTTTCACTAACTTTCCGTTATTGACGGGCAGAAATACTTCTACGATTCTTTGTTTGTTATTAGAAATATCGTTTACTGTGAGTTTATCTCTAAACCATGTCTGCACTATTATTTGTTTTGGTTTGCAATCAATTGCCTCATTAAGAATAGGAATTCCTTCGTGTTCCCTATTAGAGATTGAATTTGCAGTTGCCCCATCGTCTGAATCTGAAATTTCTATGAGCTCCATTTCGTCACTTTCGGAATCTGAAAAATCTATCACTTGTGTTTTAACACTCCCAGTGTCTGAAATATCCCTTGCTTCTACTTGTGGTCTGGGCTTTCGCAATTCTTCAATAATTTTCTTGACACGATTCTCGTCTGCATCTACATTTACTAAAATTGAATCTAAGTCGTCTTCTAATGCGTTAATCCTAACTTGAGAAAGGGCGTCAGCATTAGTATTTTGCTGTCCTTTCTTAATCTCGATGGCTCTTATATAAAAATTTTCCACCGGTTCACTATACGAGACAGAATTTTGACTGTCTTCCGTACATTGTTGTGAGTTACACGGTTGAAAATCGTTATTATTTTCTGTGTAATTAACACGTCTGGAATTCGCTGTGCGCATCGTAACATCGGTATTCGACCCCGACGGTATAGGTGACGCATAATATTGCATCGGTGCATTGTCCGCAAAGTGCTGACGCTGTGCTTGTACCGGTGGCGGTGCTGACCTATTAACACGCGGCGAATTATTAAAAGTGTTTTCATTCAATCTATTATTAGCCTGCTGCTGTTTATTATTTCTAAATTGGAATGAATTGTTTGGCGAGTTCTGCGCACTGTTTTGCATGTAATTAAATGCATTATTTGGTGCACCTGATACTCGTTGTGAATTGTCGTACCGTGGAGGGTTATATTGGGCGGACTGATTTGACCTTACTGGTTGATTGCTACTTGAACTGTTATTGGGTCCATTCCTGTTTGAATTGATTCGCGGACCGTTCTTCGCATCGTATACTGTTTGGAAGTTTTGTTCCTCCAATACCACTTTCAAGGCCTCCTCCAGAGTAGGAACATTTCGCAAGCGTACTAGCCTAACTAAGTAAGCCGGCAAGTTGAAAAGAAAAACATTCAGCGACATATGATCGTAAATGTGGTGTTTCGCTTGGCGTAAATTCACATCATTGATGGTTTCGTTGATTTTCGCGAATAGTATACTTCTCAAATGTTGGATTCTATGGCAAAGATCGCAATAACTTTCGTTTCTATTTCGTTTTAATGCTTCCAATTCCATGGCCAAACAATCTTCGGACCTTGGATCACCGAAGTTTTGGCCCAATAAACGTTTTAACTCATCCCATGTATCAATGCTTTCTCGTTCCCCAACTAGTTTAGCTGCTTCCCCCGAGAGCCTACTAGTTATAACATGAAACAAGTACTCATTTTGTAGGTTTCCCCCTTGGAAACTGTTTAGGATGTATTCGCATTTCTTTACAAAAAGTGGTAATAATCTAGTGTCCCCATCGAATTCTGGAATAATCTTGACCATTTCCATGGGTACTCTCACAATATTATCCATCTTGAACGATGAGAAAAATTTACCTATCAAAAACTAAAGACTTGTAAAATCTACTACTAATAATACCAAACTAAATTGTTATTCAAGAAAATGTGGATTCTCAAATAACAGCCTACCTATACGCTTTTGTTATGACGTTTTCTAATTCCTAACAACACGTATAAGTATTATGAACGGAAGGAAGTGCGGAAAGACAAGGAATGGTGAAAAGGTATACTCACAATCCCGTCGCTCCCATGTCCTTTCGGAATATTGCTTGTTTGCCGAAGTGTCCTCTGGTCCTGGTCTTCTCCTGGCCTGGTCCTGGTCCGTTGCTTGGTCCTGGTCCTGGTTCTGGTTCCCGTGACGTCGTTGCTTGACTTCTCAGGTACTACGTTTGCCTCTTCTTAATGTATTTATTTGTTCGGTGGTTTCAACTTAACCGTAGAAACGGACGATGAGTATGTATTCAACTGTTGAAATCCTACCGGCTGCGCCAATTAAGTTAGGGGCGGCGGAGTAATTAAATAAAAATAATTTATTAATCAGGCAGAGTTTACACTTGGTTTATTAAAACAATACTAACTTAAATCTAAAATACAGTGTTATTTATACCTAAAATAGTGCAGTGTTGACAATAATAAATAGCTTATGATGTTCGTTGATTATGATGACTTGGTGCTGACGAATGATAGTTGTAAGGGGTGCTCAACCTTAACACGCGCGACGTCGCCGCGTGGGTTGGCGGCCGTGCCCTGGCGAGGTCCGCCGTCGGCCGCGGGACCAGCCAGCCGCGGCGGCCCGGGCGGTCCGGGCGCCGATCGCGGCGCGCACTCTGATACTCGCGGAGCGGAACTATGCGCAGATTTTTGTCGAGAGAACTTGCTGTTTTTTTTGGAATCACGAAATTCCACGATTACATTTATGGCCGCATATTTACACTCGTGACCGCTTGCAAACGATTGGCATCAATATTTAGTGAACATAAGGGAGTGCCATTGATGGCAGCGAGCCGCCTTCAGAGATGGGCGGTCACACTGGGGGCTTATAATTACAAAGTCAAGTGCATTCGATCCCAGCAAACTGCGTTGCTGACTATTTATCGAGAATTTCGTCTACCGAAATTCCTGAATATACTTGCGTCGACGTGTACATAAACTTTATTAGTAAGACGGCTCCATTGTGTTTTAAAGAAATAGATAAGCATGCTTCGCAAGATAGTGTCCTTGCCAATCTTATGAAAGCAATTAAAACCAATTGGCAATATTGCAAATTGGGAAAATGGCTTAATTACGTTTCGTATCGGACCATTAACGTACTTCGTTAACTTTGACAACAAATATTTCAAAAAGCATGTGGATCAATTACCAAGAGAGCCTTGCGATTCCAGGGTCGAGGACCGGGAACTCGTCCGACACGGGTCGTACACCCATTCGAGATAGATTGCGTCCAAGTAGGATAAGAAAACCTATTGAAAGATATGGTTTCGAAAGGAAATGAGAAATAAGTATACAATACCTATCTATGTTTAAAATTTTTTCTTTTTTTGATTTCTCGCTCTTTTTAAATTTTTATTTTATTTGTAAGATATATAATTGTTATTTTTTATTTTACCTAGAACAATTTTGTTTGTCGTAGTTAGGTGTAGGAGCTACATTAAGTCCTAAATTATAAATTGCAGCTTAGTTATTGGCACTACAACTTGAATATGTATTTGGTTTAAATAGAATTAGATTGCTGTTAAACTGTGAAATAAATAAATAAAATAAATAATAAATTAAATAAACATTGTGAGCCTCCCGAATCATTTTCCTACATTATTTGTATAAGTGTACCTATGTACCTATATATTCAAACCTGTACTTACCTATCTACTCTGTGTAACGTACAAAGATGTTCTGTGTTTAGGTATGAATTGATTTATGGACTGTTCAATGAATTGTGCCTATCTATGGAATCCTATGACAGTAGGTTGTTACGCGTTGTCGAAAGGGCACCTTTTGTATTGCGTAAATACCTACTTATCGTATAGCGTACGTCTCTTAATTCACAATGGAGTGAATTACTTCAGTTCAGTTCCTTCTTAGTTTTGTCTATAATTCAGTTGACTGTCCTTTGATTAAATCGACCCTAATTTCGGTTAAACTGCTCTCCAATAGTCAGTGATGATTGATTTGATATCAATTATTGGTCTGATCGAGACAGAGTAGGCAGTTTATCTCTGAATTCGATCCCGAACGTTGCCCGCGGGGTTGCGGGGCGGAGCGGGGGCGGAGCGGGGGCGGGCAGCGGGTTGCGGGGTGCGGGGGCGGCGCGGTGACGATCAGCCATTGCCAGTGAGCGGCGCTCATGAAAACTTATCTCCCGGAAATCAATTTACATTTGTAAGATAAAGATCATTCGTTAATTAAATTATATCCGAGATTAAAACAAAACCCGGGACCCGCCGGCGCTGAATATAAACGTACCTAATGAATATTCATTAGGACGCTTATGAAAGTAATTAAAAGTTTACGTTGTTTTGAACTCTCTAACAGGGAAGATGATACGTCTGTTTGTGCGTCGCGCGTAATTGCCGCGCCACCTGCTGATCCCACTCACGCGCGGCGCGACGTTCGCGGCCAACGCGCGACGAAACGCCTTCCCGGTTTTCTTTTAAAACATTAATTAATCTATGCGCGTCGTTGATGTACCCGACTTTGGACGACAGGTCGAAAACATTTACAAAATTGGCATGTAAACTACGGTTAATATTTTTACTTCGACGGGCGGCCTGAAGAGTGCATTGGGAACTTCCACACCATTTCGAGTCCATTGCAAACGTTTTCATAAAATTGTCTCAATCTTGCTAGATACGTGCTGCAAGTGATGTTTTGGATACGAACATTCTCTAACTTAACGAATGCATGCAATACGAAAATATACCACAGACGTATCACAACCACAGTGGTAAATAGTAAATTCTGTCGTGGTTAGAGAGCAACAAGCTTTGATAAACCCAGCCGGCAGTTGACCGGACGCGGCGATTGAACCGGAACGGTCAGCAAGCGCCCGCAACAAAGTCACCTCACACAAGGACTTTCTAAACTAAGCAATCCGAAGCAAGCTCGTATTAATCAAATATGCATTTCCGAATTTCAGCTCCGACCTATCGTGTTCCGTAACGGGGATTCGCAGCCGGGGGCTCGCTGCCGCCGGTCCGTAACCGTACCCGAAACTATCGGATATTCGAAATAAGAAAGTATCCGTAACCGTAACCGAATCCGATATAAAAGTTTTTGATTAATTGGAATAGGGGTGGAGTCTAAATGTGATATGTTGTGACAAGTTTTTGATTGCCATTTGAATAAATAACACTTTAAAAAGTGTAGCTACAATTATTACTTACGTGACTGGTCGTAGTACTAAATGATAACCTAGAAATAAAATCAAATTATTCATCTATTTGTATTTTAATTCGGCAATTCCTACAAAATCTAATATCCGAAACTGAAACTATCCGAAACAAACGGATAATCCGAAATAATTTCATATCCGTAACCGTGTCTGTATCCGGTATATTATTATTACTATATCCGTATCCAGATCCGAAATTGCATAACCATACATCCCTAGTTAATATAATCTCTTTGTGCAAAAATGTAGAAAAGGACTTCCTTGAGATATGATTTGTAGAACCTGTCGATCTACCATCGGATAGATTGTGTCCTTACCTATGAAATTTCTTTGGCAAATACACATTTATTCAAATATTTTTAACAAATTAATTTTTTTAATTTATATGCGGTGTGCGGCAGGGGGGGTTAAGCTCGCCTCTGTTATTCAACCTCTACATTAACGAACTTATCGAACGACTGAGCAGCACTCATGTAGGCTGTCATATTGACGGTACCTGTGTCAACAACATAAGTTATGCAGACGACATGGTGCTGCTCAGTCCGTCGATAAGAGGGTTGAAAGAGCTACTGGCAACCTGCGAGACATATGCGGAGGTACACGGATTAAAATACAACTCGAAAAAGAGTGAAATTCTAGTGTTTAAAGCACCTAGACAGGAGTCACGCTGTGTACCGCCGGTATGTCTTAACGGCGCAGTACTTAATATAGTAAGTCAATTTAAGTACCTAGGGCACATTGTCACTAGCGACCTACGGGACGATAGCGACATTGAGCGCGAGCGCAGGGCGTTGGCGGTGAGGAGCAATATGCTCACCCGCAGGTTCGCTCGCTGCACGACAGACGTCAAAGTGACTTTATTCAAGGCGTTTTGTCAGTCATTTTACTCGAGCGGCCTGTGGGTGTCATACACGCGCCGAGCCTATAACGTCCTGCGTGTTCAATACAATAATGCATTTAGGATGCTGTTGCGACTGCCGCCGCGCTGCAGTGCGTCGGGCATGTTCGCGGAGGCGCGCACGGATGGCTTTCACGCCCTCATGCGCAAGAAAGCAGCCTCTCTACTGCAGCGCCTGCGTGGCAGTCGGAACACCATCCTAAAGATGATAGCCAATAGGCTTGACTGCCCTATCCAAAGGCATTGGATAGAGTTAGCTATAGGCCTCAAATAGTGTTACCTACAAAATTATCTTACTAATATTACTAACATAACATATAAGTACAATTGTTACTAATACAATACTAACAAGTTATGGATACATGGTCTGAAATAAATATATTTTAATTTTTAATTTTAATTTATATATTTATTATATTTATATTATGTTACAATTGACTAATAAATTGCTACCATAATATTTTTAACTGAACACAACAAATCAAAATTAATACTTAATTTCGCAAATAGAGTATGTTTACATGCCAGAAAGACCCTAACATTTTATAAAAAATATTTTTTTCATGATTTTGTAAGGGTTTGAAAATACCCCTTTCATTGGTCGTCAGTTCATACATAAAAGAGGATCGGCAGAAATGTATGGAGCCCAGCCTATAATATGGCCAATAACGTTGAGCAATATGTCGTTGGAAAGGATTTTTCATTTTCTACAACTTTTACTACGGCGACAACTCTCGAATCGCTGCGAGAAAAAGGTTATGGTCAATTAAAATAAACGTTATTTTATACTAAAAAATTTGGCCTGTTATGACCAATAATGTCATTGGAAAGGATTTTTCATTTTATACAACTATTTCGACAACTCTCAAATCGCTGTGGAAAAAATGTTATGGTCAAATACAATAAACTTTATTTTGTACTGGAAAATTCAGCCTATATGACCACTAACTTTGGGCGATATCTCATTAGGCTCAACGTTATTAGTCATATAGGCTGGGTTGTCGGGAACCCCTTTATATCGTGTATGTTTGCAAGGCAAATCTCTGGTAGGAAATAAAGTGTGACGTAGCCTAGTATGGTGGTGTGTGGCAAAGAGAGCGCTCCCGGCCTCGGGTAGGGGGCTCATTTCCGATACATTATCGAGACCGTAAATTGCCAACCTCCGCCCCCCGGCGTCGGTCGCACGCGACGCAAAGCAGACTCTTTACAAACCTAGTAGTAGTATTGATGTTTTGAATTTGGCCAACTAGCCGTGGTTCTTTATTGCGTATTCTACTGCTATCATTATTATGGTGAACCTTTTGAGGAATGAGCCGTTTTCAAGAATTGCTTGCTAATAATTCCCATAGATGGCGCGCTCTAACGACTGAAACATTATTATTATCTCTTATTTTAGATTTATTTATTTATTTGTTCCTACTTTGTACAGTACAGTTACAAACATACACAAGTTAGATCTGTTAATTCAACGGTTTTTGATGTAAGTTGGCCGTGTGGTGTCCGGCAGAGTAGAATAGCACCAACCCCTTACATTCGTGGGTGTCGTACAAGGCGACTAATGTTTTCGATGCAAAAGATCTAGAGTCTCCGTAGGCTGGAAAATGGGCAGCAGCGTTTTCTCTTGTTTGTCGTATTTAGCACAATGCGATCTTAAACCCGCCTGCCAAGCGTGGAGATGGTGGCAGAAACCTCACATTTCGTGGTGGAGGCTCTAAGTCCTGCAGTGGACTGTAATGGGCTGGCGTTTTAATGCCGTTTAATTTGTATTGAGGCAATGAATTGTGACAGTCACACATATGGTTTGCCATAAAACAACAACAACCCCCCTAGTCAAGGATTGCAATAATGTTTGGGTGCTATTAGGAAGCCAATCTACTGGGGACCTTCTGGTGTATGCCGCACAATTGTGGAGTGAGGCCATTGAGATACATGGCGAGGCCCTTGCGGTGTCTCTTGATATCTCCAAGGCCTTTGACAGGGTTTGGCATGCGGGCCTTCTAAGCAAGCTTCCTTCATTTGGTATTCCTGTTGGCTTTTGCACCTGGTTATCGGATTTTCTGAGTGGACGTTCAATCCGTGTAGTTATCGATGGCTACTCGTCTAATCTTGAGGCTATCGACGCGTGAGTTCCTCAGGGATCGGTACTGTCCGCGACTTTATTCCTGCTGCATATTAACGATCTGCTAATGGTACCAGGTACCTTTGGGTATGCAGACGACAGCACAGTAACGGATAGATATCTGTCAGATGCAAAAGCCAATAGGGACGATATTCAGTATTGTCGAGAGGATATGGTTGGTCGTTTGAACAACGCTCTTAAGGCAGTCTCTGATTGGGGTGAAGCCAATCTAATGACGTTCAACGCAACCAAAACTCAGGCGTGTTTGTTATCCACCAAAAGGAGTCCATTCCATCTTACTCCAACTTTTCGGGATGTTCCTGTGGAAATTACTGGCAACCTACAGCTTCTAGGTGTTGAGCTTTCTACCAATCTCAACTTCGGTCAGTACATTGAATCCAAGGCAAAGATTGCATCAAAAAAACTTGGTGTCCTGTCGAAGGTTAAGCGGTACTTCACTTCAAAGCAGTTGATTCAGTTATATCAAGCACAAGTCCGATCCTGCATGGAGTACTGCTGCCACCTCTGGGATGGATCAGCCAAATATCAACTGGCGGCTTTGGATTCGGTGGAAAAACGTGCAAAGAAGATGATTGGTGACCCACAGTTGATTGAAGCTAGGCTGCAGAGCCTCGAGCATCGGCGTAGGGTTGCGCGTCTGTCGGTCTTCTACAGGTTACATTTCGGTGAGTGTGCGAAGCAGCTGCACGACCTCATTCCGTCGTCCCCTTTCCGCCATCGGGAGACGCGATCCGGGCGAGCGCTTCATCCTTATGTCGTGGATCTTCCAACAATCCGCACGAGCCGCTTTGGCTTGACTTTTATAATGCGTACGGCTAAGGAGTGGAACGCGTTGCCTGCGAGTGTGTTCCCTGATCAATATAATCTGGATGCCTTCAAGGCTAGAGTGAATAGGCTGTTCCAAGACGGGCATGCTCCATCTTCGGCCGAATCGTCACTTACCAACAGGTGAGATGGCGGTCAAATGCCTGTCTTGTTTAATATAAAAAAATAAAATTAAAAAAAAAACTTGAAAACGGCTCTTTGTGTGTCATCATCATCATCTTGGCGTAAAATACTGGTTGGGCTCCCGCGCAACACGTGATGGCCCGGGGTCCGCCTTACTGCTTTTCTTAGTCAACTTAGTGGTGAGTCCGTTGGCACGCATGTCACTCTTAACGACGTCCAGCCATCGCTTCTTGGCATGGCGAGATATCTGTTCCCCACATAATTTGCCGGTCTGCGCAAGACGTGGCCGTACTATAGAAGGCTCTTTGTGTGACATGATGCGCATCTTCTATCATCGAAGCGTACTGTACGGGTCCAGAGGAACTTTCTCCCACGAACTCGTAGGCTGTGGAATGAGCTCTTTCTGAGGTTTTCATAAGTGAGTACAACATGGCGTTATTCATGAAAGGTGTGACGAAGTTTTTCATACTTCCTGCTCGACAATGTCTAATTATAAGTCACGCAATATCAACGTAAAACATGTCATTATTATCCGCAGGGAGGTAATATTGTATGAAGCTCCCAAAGAGAAGTAAAGTAATTTAAATTCGGAACATTTAAATTTGTTCCCACACATGGTGACTTCTATCTGCGGTTGGGTAGGGGTAGGGTAGTAGTTAAATTAGGGGTAGAGTAGGGGTAAGATAGAGGTAGGGTGGGGGAAAGATATTGGTAGGGTGGGGGTAAGGTAGTGGTAGGGTAGGGATAAGGCCGGTGTTGGCGGCGCGTCCGCGTCGCCTGCTGCGGGGCTCGGAAAGGGCCCCAAACCCGTTAAGGGCATCTCAAAAAAGATGCGTGAACTCCGTGACTCGGAGTGTAGTACTGACGGCTTCGAATCGGATGCCTCTGAGGTGTCCACAGTCTCGGCTTCGTCTCGTGCGTCTCGTGCGTCAGCTCGAAAAAGAAACCGAGATGCGCTCGACTTGGATGAGGTGGACATCTTTGCTGTACCTAACCCTGTACAAAAGAAGACTAGGGCGATGTCATCTTTGCCTAGTCCGAAGGAACTTGGTGACGAGATGCGGCATCAGCCGTCTGTGGACCTTACCAGCAGAGTGCTGGAGAGCCTGGAGACGGTTGAGGCTGTAGCCAACAAATCCCGGAACCTCCAGGGGGGCATGGTGCGCCAACTGCGTATAGCGGTGCGTGTGGTAACGGCGGCGGTGACCGAGATGACCCAAAGATCTACTGGGGATACCAGTCACTTAGAGCGGGAGAATGCTTTGCTGCGGGAGAACGCCTTGCTACGTTCTCAGCTCGAGGACCACAGTGGCAAGTTGGCAATGCTGACCAGTGAACTGGCCCAACTTCGTGGTCAGCATATGGAGGCAGCACCTTGTGCCCCCAAAGCTGCTGACGATGTCTTTATAAGTCAAATTAAGGCTATGATTGAGGGCAAGTTGGCACATCTGGAGGCGAAGATATTCCCGGAGGGAATTATCAGGCCCCCACTGGGGCAGAAGGTGGCGAAACCCGCTGAGCCTAGTGGCCCCAGCGTTGTAGGATCGGCCAGAAAGAAAAAGAAGAAGAAATTACGGAAGCCAAACCAAACGGCTTCAGCGGTAACTGCTTCGACTTCTGCGTCGACGCTCGGAACCCTGATTGAGCCTGCGGCGCCGCCTCGTCCAGCCCCGCAGTCGCAGCAGCAGCCAGCGCAAGAACCTGCCTGGACCACTGTGGTTCGTGGAAAGGCCAAGGTAGAAGCGGCAAAAGCCCAGGTGGCCAATGCTGCTAAGCCAAACGCTGCACTGCCTAAAAAGGCGAAGAAGGCCAAACCGCCAAAGCTGCCGCGATCTACCGCTGTAGCCGTCACGATTCCGGAGGGCTCCAACATCACATATGCCCAGGTGATGGCTAAAGCGAAGGAAAAGATCCAGCCGGCAGACCTCGGCATCGGCGAAATACGCCAGAAGAGGGCTCTGAACGGTGGCATCCTGCTGGAGATACCGGGACAGGAGTGCGCAGCAAAGGCCGATAGCCTGGCCCTCAAAATGAGAGAAGCCCTTGCTGACATGGGCGTGTACATCACGCGGCCTGCGAAGAAGGGGGAGATCAGAGTGATGGACTTGGACGAGTCGGTCACCCCACAGGAGGTGGCGGCGGCTGTCGCCGCAGCCGGAAGTTGCGACGTGGCTGCCGTGCAAGTAGGAGAGATTCGCGGTCTTCGCCCTGGCTCTATGGGCTCGGCTTGGGTCCGTTGTCCCCTCTCTGTCGTACACAAACTGGCGGCCGCAAAAAGGGTACGGGTGGGATGGGTTTCAGCCAGATTGCAGGTTCTGGCCTCGAGACCATTGCAGTGCTTCCGCTGCCTGGAACTGGGACATGCACGCCATTACTGTACTGGCTCTATTGACCGGTCTGCCTTGTGTTACAAGTGCGGTACGCCTGGACACAAGGCGGCCAAATGTGAGGCACAAGTACCTAGATGTCCTCTATGTGCAGATCACGGGCGCCCGGCTGATCACCGAGTCGGCAGCAAGGGCTGCAAGCCCCCCAAAAAGGGCGACAAAAGAAAGACGGCGGTCGGCTCTAATGTTCCGGCTACCTCGGACATGGGAGGTGGGGCCACGCCTGATGGTGTTGGGACCAGAGCGGGTAGCGCTAGCAACCCGACCCAGGAGGCAATGGAGGCCTAACATTTAGTGCCACATACAAAGTACTCCAGGGTAATATAAACCACTGCCGCAGGGCGCAAGACCTTGGAGTCATCTCGGGGCCATACAGAATCCCAGTCCATCCCCGCTGGTTTGGAGATGACACTGGGAACGTTGCGTTATACTGGGGAGGAGGGCGCGGAGGCCCCGCGTGCGCGAAAGTGGCGTCAAGTCCCGGCATTGTAGTGGTTGAGTGGAGCTCTCTCTTCGTGATGGGATGTTACATCTCTCCCAACTGCAATCTCGAAGACTTTGAGGAGTATCTGGGTCGAGTGGAGGTGTTTGTACACAGATACAGATCTCACCCGATACTAGTGCTGGGCGACTTCAATGCCCGATCTCGGGTTTGGGGAGACGTCCGGGATAACGTACGGGGCGAGACTGTCCTTGAATGGGCGGCCGGTCTCGACCTCCGATTGTTGAACAGGGTCTCGGTTAGCACATGTGTCAGATCGCAGGGTGAGTCAATCGTAGACCTGTCCTGGGCTAACCAGGCAGCTGAGTACTTGGTGTCGGACTGGAGAGTAGCAGAGGAGGTTGTAACCCTGTCTGACCACTTCCATATAATCTTCGCCGTTATCCCTGACCGTCCTGTCGCTGCGGCGATACAACGAAACGGTGTGCAAGCATGCTGGGCACTTAAACGGCTGGACAGGGATAAATTGATTGCTGCGGCTCATACAGCTGATTGGTTACCTGCACCTGACCTTGAAAACCCCTCTGCAACCGAAAGGGAGGCGGAAAGGTATAGAGCTAGCATGACCACAATATGTGATGCTGCTATGGCCAGGGTCAGGTCTCCTTCAAAGCAGCCAGTTTATTGGTGGTCGGAGCACATTGCTTCCCTTCGTAGGACGTGCCTTGCCTCGCGCAGGCTCTTCACTCGTACAAGAAGACGGCGAGCGGCGACTCAAGCCGAAATAGATAATGCCTACTCCGCTTACCGAGCTGCCACAGTCGCCCTACAGTCGGCAATAGCGGATGCCAAGTCTCGCTCGTGGAACGATCTTCTCGATGGCCTGAATAGGGATCCATGGGGACGTCCGTACAGGATGGTTTTGGGGAAGTTGCGCCCTTGGGTTCCTCCTTTGACGGAAACTCTTGAACCCCAGTTTACCAAGAGAGTGGTAGATACCCTTTTTCCACTTGAGAGATGCCCTGACGTTTCTCGTGCGACATTGGCAGTAAAGGCTTGGTCCGAGAGTCTGGAGGTAACGGAGGGAGAACTGACATACGCGGTGAGACGTCTTGCTGCACGAAACACGGCTCCGAGTCCGGACGGGATTCCTGGGCGAGCGCTAGTCATAGCGCTTGGGGTGCTAGAAGAGAGGATGAGACGCTTGTTTAACGCTTGTTTTCGCCACGGGTGCTTCCCAGCACTGTGGAAGGAAGCAAGACTCGTCCTTTTGAAAAAGGAAGGGAGGCCTGAGGATTCACCCTCCGGGTACCGGCCCCTTTGCTTGTTGGATGATTCGGGTAAGTCGTTTGAGCAGATCATCGCCCTCCATATCAATAAGCACCTGCGGGAGACCGGACCGGACCTATCGGAGAGCCAATTTGGTTTCCGGCAGGGTCGCTCGACAGTAGATGCGATCCTTCGAGTCCGCTCCGTGACTGAAGAGGCAGTCTCCCAGGGGAAAGTAGTTTTGGCTGTCAGTATTGACATCGTCAATGCGTTCAACTCTCTCCCCTGGGGTGCGATTCGAGGCCCTCGTCCGGCATCAGATCCCATGTTATCTCCGTGCTGTAATAGAGGATTATCTTTTCCAGAGAAGGATTCGTTACGTGGGTAGAGACGGCCAAGTCGAACAGAGAGAGGTCGTTTGCGGGGTTCCTCAGGGGTCGGTATTAGGCCCTCTGTTGTGGAATCTCGCATACGACGTGGTGCTCCGGACCCAACTCCCAGCCGGCATTAGTGTTGTATGCTACGCAGACGACACTCTGATATTAGCCGAAGAGGAGTCTTTTGAGAGGGCTTTACAACTAGCATAGCTAGGTGTAGCTTGTATCGTGAGGAGAATCAGTGCATTAGGCCTGGCAATTGCGCCTCACAAAACAGAGGCACTATGGTTCCACGGACTCCCTCGGCGAGAGAGCTCTCCTGTTTCTGTGGTGCGGGTAGGAGAAGCGGAGGTCCAGATAGCGCAAACTATGCAATATCTGGGCCTAGTATTAGACGGACGGTGGTCTTTCACAGATCATTTTGACCGCCTGGTTCCCCGGATTGAAAAAGTAGCGGGTGCTCTGCATGGGCTGCTACCGAATCTAGGGGGACCGCAGGAAGGAGTTCGCCGTCTCTATGCGGGTGTAGTGCGATCCATTGCGCTTTATGGGGCGCCAGTATGGTCAGATCGACTGTCAGGCGCTCGGCGCCGCGTGACCAAATTCAACGCTATGCAGCGACGCATTGCCATCAGGGTCGCACGGGGATACCGAACGATTTCGTACGAGGCGGCAACTGTGCTGCCGCGCTTTCCACCTCTCGATATCCTGGCTGATATGGATGCGAGAATCTACCGTATCCTTCGCCAAAGAGGTGGAACCGCTACTAGCGAAGAAATAAGGGTGAGGGAACACAGGCGCGCAATAAACCGCTGGCGCGAGCGTCTCCATGAGCCGCGTGGTGTTCGGCAGCGGTTTATTGGAGCCGTCTTGCCATATTTTCAAACATGGTTGGATAGGAAAGGTCGGATGACTTTCCACATGACCCCGATACTAACCGGACATGGCTGTTTCGGTGAATATCTCAACCGAATAGGGAGGGAACAGACACCACAGTGTCACCATTGCGGTTCGGACCAGGACTCGGCGCAGCACACGCTAGAGGAGTGCCCTGCTTGGCTCAGTGCGCGAAGCGACCTGGTCCAAGAAATCGGCTCAGACCTCTCCCTGCCTGCAGTAGTCGCTGCAATGCTGGGAAGTGCTGTAGCCTGGGAGGCCGTTAGCACCTTCTGCGAGACCGTCATGGTCCAGAAGGAGTCAGCGGAGCGGGAACGCGAGCGCGTGGACCCCGCGAGACGACGACGACGACGAAGAGCTCCGACTAGTAGCGGAGTCTCTGATGTGCGTCAGTCCACGACAGGGTTGCTGGCAACCTCTGTTGACGGGAGGGGGCACACTGAAGTGTAAGCTCCAGTGTGCCCGAGCCGTGTAGCTCCGGCTAAGAATAGAGCTACGGTCTTCCCCGCCTGTCGTAAGAGGCGACTAAAGGGGGTCATCGGAGTTGCGGTCTTTTGTGGTGGGGGCTACAATGTCCGACCAAATGACTCCGGGGACGGTATCGGCTTGGGGTGGTCATCAAGTCGATACACACCGGAACGGTGCAGAGGCAGGTTTGGACAGTACACAACCTGCCTCGCGATGGGCCTTCGGACGCGGTGTTAGAAGGGCTCCGGTTGCGTTCTATTGAGATCCCGGAGCCCATCGAACTGCACCGAGGTGGACCACCGTGGAGTTTTTAGTGGGTAGAAGTCCCACATAACCCAGCTCTTCCCCCGAGGGGCTGGGTACCTGGATAGCAGGTATTCTCCACGTAACCAAAAAAAAAAAAAAAAAGGGTAGGGATAAGGCAGTGGTAAAATATGGTAGGGATAAGGTAGGGGTAGGGTAAGGATAGGATAAAGTAGCGTGGGAGCGGCTACCTATCACATGCAGCATGTGTCAGCGCTCACTTAAAAGTGTATGGCGGTGGCGTGGGGGCCGGGTCGCTCTTTTCCCTCAAATATGGTTGAATTGGCGATGGCTGGGCCCTGCGTTATACTCGTGAACGGGTGCTGCCTTGGTGGACTGGCTCACTCTTGCTGTAGTTTTAGGTGTTTTTTCTTAATCATACCAGACATACCTATATAATATGTTGTTATTTTTGCGACACTCGACTCGACTACTTGAAGTTGCGGGCGTAACTGAATGGCGAGTAGCGGGCAAGTAACTGTCTGGCACGTAGCGGAAGTTTATGACGTATATCTTCACTTCACACTTACACACCTTGTATATGCCTATATCTATTACATTATTAAAATATACTATTTTATTAATTAAATATATTATTTTTTGAACGGAAAAACGCACGTAGTAGGGGTAGTGGTCCGGACCTCACTCCGCGGGACCCGCGGAAGTCCAAGCCGCGGCTCATGCTGAGTGAGGTCCTTTTATCGACCGGGAGGGCCACAGCACGGCAATGCCAAAGTGTTTAATTTTAAAAATTATGTATGTAATTTTTTTGTTTCAATGTTGTGTTGTGGCGTCCAGTTGATAATAAATTATATATTTATTTATTTATTTAATATATTGAGCGCGGTCCGGCTCTGCCTGGCATTGTCGGGCACGGTCCGGTCGTGGTTGGCGTGGGGTGGGTTTGCTGCGGCCTAGGGGCGGCCAGTGTGTCACTGTGTGCTTCCTTCCTACTTTAATACCCCCCTCCTTTTTTACGATAAATAAAGAAATTTTGAATTTTGTATGAAAGCTAGTGATGGGTCGAATGTGATTTGGGCCGAACATTCGGTTAAAATTCTAAATTCGGTCGCACTTCGCCCTGGTCCATTACTCAGCGTATTGGTAAAGGTAAACCCCACACCCGCTGGTATTCTGTCATGGCCAGACTTAAGACTAAAAATTAACAACGTAAAGTTTACATATACTACTAAGTTTACGTATACAATTAATATGGCACAAAAAAATTAGAATAAAATTTGAGTATAAAAGTATTACTAAGAATATTAGATAAATGAACATCACCAGAAACCGTGGTCTAGCTAAACCTTCACTCCAGCGACCCGTGAATGGTTTAGCAGCAGCCAATTTGCGCATTCCTTGCGGAATGTAGGAAGCTTGAGGGATTATGTTGCTCGCACTGGAGGTGGGAGGTCGTTCCAGATTCGGCCGCGGCGTCGAACACTTTAACATGGAAAAATCTTATGGCGTTCTGTTTTTTTTTATGTCATAATGTGGTATGCAAATTCAAAATTTTGTGGGTATCAAAATGTGGGTATTTCAAAAGTTGCATATCTCGCTAAAACAGCACGCTAGGAGATTTTGGCATGTAAGGTATTTAAGGTTGTTTGTAATTATGTCCTCTGTGAATCTGCAAAGTGTCCAGATTGGCCGTCCAAGTTGAACAAAAAAATCACAACAATATAACATTTTAAAAGAAGTCTTGATGGGGTTAATCCACCACTAGTATGAGTTGATAGGGTGCAAAACGATCTGCAGGGGATGATAAAAATGATAAGACCGAGTTGCACGAGTGCGGTTATAACACTGATATATTTGTCATACAGAATTGTTAACAACGTATTTGGGGCAATGCATACTATGCAGTTTGTGGCGTTCGACCAGGCGTAATACAGTCATACGCATAAATTCTTATACTTGTACAGTGAACCTGTACATCTTGGCCACCAAACAAGAGACAAGAAGTAAAATTATGCTAAAAATAAGATGAGGACTACTGTATGACAATGATAAATGAATTATAAGCTAAATGATATAAGAAGGTATTATGGTACAAGGTGATAAACATTGTTTGCTTTAAAGCTAGGTACTTAGAGTCTCTAGAATTTACTTTCTACATTTGTCACTTTAACACTTGGGAACATTGATCGCGCGAACCCAGGGGAGGACCCTTGATCGACACTTTGCACTGATTTGCTTAATCCCCTCCGCGCACTAAAACCTACAGGGGCCGTGCTCAAATCGATATTTGGCACGGATTTGCTCATTTCACTAGCACTGTATCGCACTTTACGCATCACTTTCACTACTTCACTATCACTGCATTCCGCTGACGCGGCCGGCTCGACCCGAACCGTGGCCGGCGCCGTCCCTGCTCCTGAATGCTCTCTCGATGATGTTCTTCTTCTCAGTCTGATATACCAAATTAGGCCTCCAAGTAAAATTATAAGCATGATCGTTAATGTGCTATATGATATCGTGTATTGATGCACATCATGTACACTGAGTTCTTGGGATGATTGTGCATTCAAGTCGTCAATTTTAGTTTTTACATTTTGCCAAATTTTGTCATGATTTGCTATCATGGTGATATTCGTGACGTCATACGGTAGTGACGTATTCGTTAAACTGTTTAAAATAGACTCCTCTGGAACGTCAATATCTGGCTGTATATGGGCCTGATTTATGTAATTGTTATGAGCGAAGATGGTAAATGTAGAGCTCTTGATAGCGCAACCTTGACCTACAGTAATAAGGCCACTGCCTTTTAGCACCTTTGCAAATATGTCACTGGAACAAAATATGCGTATATTGCACTCTTGGCAGCAAGAATAAAGCCAGACATTCGGGCGCTGTAACTTGATCCAGCGTTCCTCGCAGGTTGAAATTCTAATATCGCAGTGGGGATTTTCATTTGATATCATAAGATTGTCCTTTAGTTTTAAGTCACAGATCGAGTTGTTTATTTTTGTGTTATAAATAGGCTTATTAAGTGAACATAGCAGTTTACTTGAGGACGTATGCATGCATGATTGTAGGTCAGTTTCGCTAATCCACACAGCAAGGTCTCGTTGTAAGTTAAATGCAACGTACGGCAGGTTTGATGTAAGATATATCATTTTGTTATTGTTATATACAGGTACGCTTATAATGCGGTCTAATTGATATGATTCGTAGCTCACTAAGGGGACTTTTAATTGTATTAGAAGATAGCTGTTGTGAACCTTGGCGGAAACGTGAAGCAGTTTATATAGGTCTCGGATGTCATCTTTATCGACCGGTAGAGTTAGGTCACCTTTCAGATGACCTGATATGAAATTAAGTTGCGATTTTAGCTGTTCTGGATTAAGGAGCTGCGGGTTGATATGGCCTTGGGCGATGTCTGTTACTGTATCTATCAGGGTATGCTGAATGCGTCGAATATTTGATATTATGATATTCGCAGTCAATGCTGACGTCACGATGGTCGTTGCGGCTTGTTGTTCTGATCGGAATGTATAAAAAGTTCGCAGATTCTCCTGTATGAATGAAAACTGTTTATTCATGACATCTTCATGGCGACGTAAAATGTTAAATTCGCTTTCAATAATAGTTGTTTGGTTTTTTATTAAGGTTTGGAGATGATTTTCGTTTAATTTAATTTTTTCGATGTCATGTTGATATTGTTCAGCGAATCTGTCGTCTAGGACACCAAACAGAGAGTTGGCTATGTATCCAACGCCGTTAATTAAACCTCGCTTTCGCCTGTTTGTACTTTTCCCGTGTAGTATGGAGTCATAGTGTTCAATTTCCCGTAGCTCGTGGTCAAGTTGATACACAATGTATTGATATTGCTCACCAGTGGCAACTTCTCTTAAATGTTTCACGTAGCGTTTTACGTTATCCAATCCCAGCCAGTATGTAGACATGTTATAATATATGATAAGTTTCCAGTCGTCTTTAATGTATTGCATGTCGGCTATCTTGTCAAAGTAAAATGTTTTGTTATGCCGTAGAGGGGTGTCTTGTATATTGGAATGCTCTTGTTGTACACTCGGTGATATTAAAAACATGAATAGAAGTAATGCAGCGCTAAAAAAGTTTTTGAATGTACATCGGGGTTTTCGGCGTTCTTGTCGCGCTTGCCCGTGATCTGTGGACTCTTGACTAGTATTGTCAGATGTTACGTCGTTTACTGGTAAAGCAGACAATTTCGTTATGGGTCGTTTAACATGTTGTTTATTTTGGGTCTTTAAGGTGACGACTCGCACATGACCGTCCGGTCCCGGATGCAGTTGTATTACACGGCCAAGTGGCCATTTCCCAGGTGGCAAGTTTTCATCTTTGATAAGCACTATGTCGTTGATATTGATATCTTGCTTAGTGACTCTCCATTTTGACCTAGATTGTAGTTGTTGAAGATATTCCGATGACCAGATTTTCCAGAACTGTTTGTTGATATTTTGAACAAGTCGCCATCTTGTCGTTAAATAGATGTTTTCGGATTCAGCCTGAGGTCTTGACAGTAACGAATCTCCGATCATGAAGTGTCCTGGGGTGAGGCAGTCATCGTCTGCGTTTTCAGTCAGTGTGCACAAAGGTCGCGAGTTTAGGCAAGCTTCTATCTGGTATAGAAGAGTGATGAACTCTTCGTAAGTTAGTTTTTGTTCCCCAATGACCCGCTTGAGATGATATTTCATACTCTTCACGGCAGCCTCCCAAAGTCCACCTGCGCTCGGCCATGATGGTGCGTTGAAGTGCCATTCTATATGCATATTGTTGGTGTTTCTGATGATATGGTTATCTTGAATAGTTGATATGATAGCCTGATATTCTTCTTTTAACAACCGGTTCGCTCCTACAAAGTTCGTGCCATTGTCCGTGTAGATGTGTTGTGGTGTTCCACGACGAGAGATAAACCGATACAAAGCCGCTAGGAAGGCTGCGGTGCTTAGATCTGATACTAACTCAAGATGTACAGCCTTTGTTGATAAACATATGAAAACGGCAATGTATCCTTTGTGACTTCTGATTCCACGACCTTTACTTGCTCTTAAATCCACTTGTCCGGTGAAGTCAATCCCGGTGTGAGTGAAAGGACGTGAAGGAGTGACGCGTGGTTCTGGAAGGTCCGCCATAAGTTGTTGCCTATTTTCAGGATTAAATCGTCTACACTTTACACAATGTCGCAGCTGTAACTTAACAGTGCGAATGCCGCTGATAATCCAATACCTTTCTCGTAAATATGATAGAGTTAATTTGAGGCCGCCGTGTAAGGTAGTGATGTGCGCCTGGTTGATAATGAGCTCAGTAAAGCGGCTATGATTGGGCAGTATGATGGGATGCTTCGCTGAATGACTAATGAGAGAATTTCGTAAGCGTCCGCCTACTCTAAGTAAGCCGTTGTCATCGATAAAAATCGATCCGGCTCGAAGGACCAAAAAACAATGATGGGGTTAATCCACCACTAGTATGAGTTGATAGGGTGCAAAACGATCTGCAGGGGATGATAAAAATGATAAGACCGAGTTGCACGAGTGCGGTTATAACACTGATATATTTGTCATACAGAATTGTTAACAACGTATTTGGGGCAATGCATACTATGCAGTTTGTGGCGTTCGACCAGGCGTAATACAGTCATACGCATAAATTCTTATACTTGTACAGTGAACCTGTACAAGTCTAGATACCCCTAGATTTTCTTAATACAAAAATAATCTACCCCTTTGGGAGCCAAAGTCCCTCTGATCAGCCAAGTTAGAACAACTTGCTTGTCAGTATGGGATCGTCGACAATTCGTACGCCTCTGTATGGAGTCCAAATAATTAAGCAGGTCGGCGGTTTCCTCGGCCCAAAGATGGGAACAATACTCCATATGTGGCCGCTAACCTGTGCCTTATACAGCAACAGGCGCTGTTCTAGGGTGAAGTATCGCTTAGACCAGTTAAGCACGCCAAGTTTTTTCAAGGCTAGTTTAGCCTTACAATCCAGGTGACTTTGGAACCGTACGGCGTCTGATATGTCGACACAAAGGTTCCCGATACTTTCTGAGATGAAGAGGGGTGTTCCTTGGAAACGCGCAGATCTGTGTCTTTGAGGGGTTGAATTCCACCAGGTTCAGTCTGCCCCAGTAAGCAACTTACTCCAAGGAGTGATTAATCTCTGACACAAGTCTTATTCGGCTTTCCGATACCACGTAACGAGGTATAACGAGCATCTGCAGTACTGTCATCTGCATAGCAATGAATACTGGGAATATTCAGCATATCATTGATATGCAGAAGAAACAGCGTGGGAGATAGCACTGAGCTGCATCCGTCGACAACGACTTGGATGCTCCGTCCAGACAGAGAGCTGGATACCCAATTGCAGAGTCCCTCGGGGATACCGTACTTCGGGAGTTTTGTTAGCAGTGCCCTGTGCCAGACCCGATCAAATGCCTTAACTATATCAAGACTGACATCCAGAGCCTCCCCCTTGCTCTCGACTGACTCAGCCCACCGGTGTGTTAGGTACACAAGACGTACGTAAGGGGTACTGGAAAATGCAGCGTGGGTGGTGGTACTAGGTGGACCGACGATCTGGCAAAGATCGCAGGTACCAGCTGTATGCGGAAGGCACAAGACCGGCCTTTGTGGAGATCTCTGGGGGAGGCCTATACCCAGCAGTGGGCGTCTTCCGGGTGATATGATAAATAAATAATAATAAAAAAATAAAAATTAAAAAAATTATACACAAAACTGGAACTAAGTTATACCATTTGGAAATGTTATGTCAATGCCAATAACTGCGACTCTAACACCGGGTCAGTTAAGTTTGTGGCACTGTAGGTTGGAATTCAATAGTGATGTGTTGTGACATATCGTTTCATCGTGTTGTGATACATCAAATCAGGTTTTTATTTATTTGATTGCTCTTTTACTCGGAATAAGAACGTTCTTTGATCGTTTGAGCATTTTGTACGGATGGCAAGGTCAGGGATGTCCAGAATAGCATATCCATCGCCATCTTATCAGCCGCTGAACATCCACAGCTCGAAACAACTTTTTGAATGGATATTTCAGTTTGACAAAGTACCTAACTGAATTCACTTCGAGCAAAAAAACTCGCAACGTTATTTGCTCCCTTTCAAACAAAAGTAATAGAGCGGACTTTTTGCTGGTATTTGATAACATAAACGAACCGTGGTCCCGCCGGAGCTCACCACCACACTCGCATTGCATACAGTAAATCAATTAAAGTAGGCAAAATTTTACCTGGTGGTATTTTTATTTTTTTTAATTTAACAATGGCTAGAAAATAGATAGTGAGATTACCCGTACTGACCCACATTAAGGCTATAACAAACACAAACGAGTGAAATATTAATTCTCAAAGAAATGCAAACATAAATTTTTTTTAATTCACACGATTGAATTACACATCCAGCTTAAATGAAGAAATAGTCGACAGCAAAAGCGACAAGAGAACATTGAGAGAGTTACACAATACAGTTTGTCTATTCCATCCTGGGGGGTCGTTGGTGCTAAGACTGAAACAAATAGTTTGTCTATTTGAGCTTTGGTAATACTTCGTCATAAAATATATTTATTTACGTAACATATCCATCCGTGCATGTACGTGTGCAAGAAACATAAACAAATACATTGATTGCTTTAAAGTTAATATAGGTATAATAGGGCCACAATAAGTCCGTATTGACTGACAGTAATACAAATTATAAAGTGTGGATATGGCAATAATCTGGGGATAATCTCTCCTTGTCAGTCCTACTTGTAAACATTCTGTTATGTCACGATTAGCTTGAACTTTTACTTTGTCTAAATTATTAATCATGCTGAAAATTATCTCCTGCGCTTTATTTTTAATTGTTTTGCCAATTATTTAATAATATTTTTCATAACTCACGAAAATAAACAAACCTACAGAAATTCGGGGGACTTGGGCCAAATTTTTAATCTTTAGTTAGGATTAAGGTTTTTGTTAGAGTAAGGTTCTTTTTCAATATTAATAATTGTTAACATTTTTATTTAAATAAATAATATCAAAGTATAACCTACAGAAATCAAATTGTTTGTTATGACTTTTATGAATTACGTTCTATTAAGGATAAAAAACTTGGCATAAATTGCCATATCGAGATTTTTTTTTACAAGAGTACTTAGAGGCTATGCACACTGCAACACAGCACCGGCTGTTGTGCGAGACGTGTGTTAGTGTTTGACACAAAGTTTTCTATGACACATTTGACACGAGTGCTCTGTAGTCAGTATTGCCATGGAGGTATTCTGTAATAATAACGTACTGAATTAATTGCTAAATCCAAAGTGTTAGTATATATTGGCTGAATCCACGGACTGACCCTAATGAAATGTTCAAAATATCTAATGCTTTGTAGGTGCTTTGAAATTGTGCAATATATAAAAGCCAAACCCAAGAGTTTCATGTACCAAAGCTGTAGTATCTACAAACCGACAAGAATCAACAATACATCATAAACGTGGCGTAAAAAGGAACTTACATTCCGTCTATTTGAAAGGTCCATTTTCAATATGGCGGCATGCACTGATTGGAAAATTAACGAAACCCCAAAGCGACTCAAATCGGGCTTACAGTTAGCTTTAAACTGTTATGACTCGCATACTATTAGGCTTGATGTCCACTCGCGCGGTGCAGTGCACTGCGCGGCGCGCCGCGCGGTGCAACGTCACGGTGACAACCAAAGAAACGGTGGTGTTATTCTGGTTTTTCAAATTAGGCAACGTTCGCAAGAGGGATTTTAAGTTAGAAAACGTTTGCACGAGAGCTTTTACGCGCGTTATTTGAAATGACTCGCATAATTATTGACCATATGTCTTCTCGACTGTGTGTTCACACACAGACGTAAAAAGTAAATGGAGACTCAAATGCAACCAAGAGAAACGTACGAAAAGGATATCATTTATTAAAACACTGAAAGTGGATTAAAACACTTTCAGTGCCGGCCCGAAAAATATTATGCAATTTTTAGATACAGCACACAGTTTCTATAATTTTTTACTATGGTGCCAAACCTGTACGCCCACCACCACCACTATGTACCACTGGGCGTACAGTAGGTACTAAGTATGCTATTTTAAAAGCCTATAACAATCGAACCGTCGGACGTGCAGATTTGACGTCATAGTAAATAATAGTAAGAACTGCTTTCTTTATTGGAAACGAATAATTTTGTTCTGGCATACACTGATTTTTGATCTAAAAATGTATTCAACGCGTATGTTGCTTTTTTGTAACTAAAAAGTCATAAATATGTAAAGAAATTGGACCACCTCGATTGGTCTTCCTCGAATACTATGATAACTGTTCCTTTTTACCCGACTACGAGGAAGCCAAGGAAGGGTAGCTTTTTTTTTAATTATCAATTAGCTTCTTCTTCGTTTTAGGTTGTGGCTTCCGCTATGTAGCGATTTTATCAATAGGCTTGCATTTTACCTTAACTCACCTGATGGAAAGCGACGATGGGTAGTGAAGTTAACAGTCTATGTATGTATGAAGAAGCCACAGAGATTTGTCAGGACCGTAGCGAGTGGAACAATGTGGTATCTGCCTATCCCTACGGGAGAAAGGCGTGAACGAATGAATGTGCGTCATTGTTTGTTGTATCACTGAATGTTGATCTCGACAAGCACTATCATTTCTATTTAGGAACTAGTGTTGTAGGACCATAAGTTTTAGAGTTATTACAGTTTTAAATTTGACGGCTGTCATCTGAAATGTAGATCTTGACGAGCACTATCATTTCTCTTCAGGAACAAGTGTTCTAGGAGCGATCGCTTCAAAGTTATCACAGTATTAAGTTTGACAGCTGTCATCGGAAATGTAGATCTTGACGAGCACTATCACTTCTCTTCAGGAACTAGTGTTCTAGGACCAAAAGTTACAGAGTTATTAGTCTTAAGTTTGATAGCTGCCATCCGAAATGTAGATCTCGACGAGTAACAGCATTTCTTTTTAGAAGCTTATGTTCTAGAACAAAACATGCCTTATTTATTATTCGGGAGGAACTGAGAACAAAATGACGAAACGATCACGGAAGCGAAACAACTACCATAATGTTGCAGAATCACAAAAAGGGGCGGGGCCCCATCACTCATCAGCGGTCAAAATTTCTTTGACAAGGTCGAATTCCTATTTCATTCATACGCGTTGAATCTGTACTAAAAAAGAAGACCGATATATGTGTGTAAACTGTGTCACATTAGGAGGAGAGATTCGAACTGTTGGTAAAAAGAAACAGTCAAGTGTGACGTCTCATGTTGACATCTGCTGACATCGCGCCGCACACTGCACGATGGGGCCAAATTGGAAAAATGTGGACAAAATTCATACAAACTGACATTTCGGGCTTGGATTGCGGGTTTTGCCCATAGCCTCCTTCATCTTACAAGCCATGCTGTAGCACGGAACGGCAACGTCGCTGTGAATCGATTTATTCAATGTTTACATGTCAATGTGCGGAAAAATTATGAATTTTATGATGATAAATTAAAAATATATTGATAAAACTGTAAATTAACACGTTTATATGGACCATCTACGAAGGTAAATAAAAGTAAATATATTTATAATTGCGCTAAAATTGGATAAATACGATTTTTAAAAAACAACCCTTGACTATTTTTGTTGTTGTTTTTTACTTATTTCATAAATCAAATTCTATTTGATAATCGTTATCTTACCCCTAACAGATGCCAAGGCGTTGTTGCATATGAAAAATGCAAGTAAAATTATGAATAAACCTTAAAAATGGGAAAGAAGCTGTGCCGAAGTTTTGCTTTCCGAAAGATGTAATTCTATTAAACAGACAGACTTCTGCTATTCCCCAAGCATGCTGGAGTCCCACCGAAGGATCTTTACTGTGCAGCAAACATTTTCACATTGTAAAAGTTATCACAACTACTTTAAACCACGGTCTTTGATTATCCACGATGATGGAAACGTTGAAAAAGTAGATAGGTACAATAGGTAAGTAAGTAGTTAGTTTGTATATACTTAGGAACTTAAATTAAACTGTTTAAATGTATTATACCTAATATTTAATAAATTTGGCACTATTTTGACTGGCATAGATTATTTTATTTCATAATAGCTTTTAGCCGCGACTGCGTACGCATAAAATTCGGCCATAACGTTCCGGACCCGTTCCCGCGGGAATCACATTAAATATCAGAATAAATTATAGCATATGTGTTATTCGGGGCTATATGCTATATAACTGCCAAATTTCATTTAAATCCGTTCAGTAGTTTTTGCGTGAAAGAGTAACAAACATCCATTACGTACAAAACCAAATGCACTTTATATTTCGCATTTATAATATTAGGATAATAATTTTGCAAGTAGGTAGATAGGTAAATAGTACAGGAATCTATCCAATTTCATATTATTTAACTAATGTTTATACTTATTAATATACTTTATCACTTAAATAACTAATAACATTAAACGATGACGACCACGATGATAGTTTTACAGGCATTATCATATTCACTAAAATTAAAAAATGCGACGTTGTCAAACTTCTACGCATGGCTTGTAATATGAAGGAGGCTATGGTTTTGCCCCATCATGCAGTAAGCCGCGCGGCGCGCTGCACAGTGGGACATTTCGTCACCTGTCAATGTACTTACATACAAACTGCTCAGCGTGCAACAAGTTTTGCCACATTGTGCAGTACTCCGCGCGGCGCACCTCTTCAATGTAGAATAGAATAGAATAGAATAGAATACGTTTTTATTCACACACAACAACACATCACAACATATTATAACATATTTAAAATTTAAAATGGCTCAAAAACGCTTGAATCACTGACCTGTAACAATACAAGTATTATTAGTCTCAGCGCTTAGTCCTAGAATACTAGTTCTAGAGTACTCGTCAACATTTACGTTTTATATGACAGCTGTCGAACTCAAAACTGTAATAACTCTGAAACAAATGGTCCTAGAACACTAGTTTCTAAAGAGAAATTATAGTACTAGTCGAGATTTACATTTTGGGTGACACCTGTCAAACTTAAAACTGTAATAACTCTGAAACAAATGGTTCTAGAACACTAGTCCCCAAAGAGAAATTATAGTACTAGTCGATATCTACATTTTGGGTGATAGCTGTCAAACTCAAAATTATAATAACTCTGAAACTCATGGTCCTAGAACACTAGTCCCCAAAGAGAAATTATAGTACTAGTCGAGATCTACATTTTGGGTGACAGCTGTCAAACTCAAAACTATAATAACTCTGAAACTCATGGTCCTAGAACACTAGTCCTCAAAGAGAAATTATAGTACTAGTCGAGATCTACATTTTGGGTGACAGCTGTCAAACTCGAAACTGTAATAACTCTGAAACTCATGGTCCTAGAACACTAGTCCCCAAAGAGAAATTATAGTACTAGTCGAGATCTACATTTTGGGTGACAGCTGTCAAACTGAAAACTGTAATAACTCTGAAACTCATGGTCCAAGAACACTAGTCCCCAAAGAGAAATTATAGTACTAGTCGAGATTTACATTTCGGATAACAGGTGTCAAAGTTAAAACGTTATAAGTCGGGAACTATTAGTCCTAGAATACTAGTTTCTAAAGAGAAATGATAGTACTCGTCGAGACCTACAATTCGGGTGACAGATGTCACACTTGGAAAATGTAATCACTTGGAAAGTATTGATCTTGAAGCTCTTTTTCCCATGAGTCTATGTTTACCAGTAGTTCCACGACTACCAGTGATTTGTTTATCACGATCTTTCGTTTCTTGATAATATTTCGTAATTTCGTATAGCCGCGTATTTTTCGTTTCATGTTCTTTATTTCTCTCTTTCGTATGGAAACCATCAAAAATACCACGGACTAATTCGTCAAATTGACAAATAAATTAAAGTCAATCACTATCATTATCTAAATGCCTCATTCTGGCTATAATCTGAAGTAGTAGTACATCTGAATACTTGCCCATCTACACTAATATTATAAAGAGGAAAGATTTGTACCTATTTTTGTATGTTTGTATGTTTGTAATGAATAGGCTCAAAAAGTACTAAGCCGATTTAAAAAATTCTTTCACCAATAGAATGCTACATTCTTCCAATTTGACATAGGCTACATTTCATTTTGAAAAAAATTAGGGATCCTTGGTAAAATTTGAACAATGTAACCGAAGGTGTAGAAAAATGAGTCTTAAAATGTCTTTCGTCGAATGCGCTGCCGAAACTATTAGCGAATCTACACTAATATTATAAAGAGGAAAGATTTGTACCTATTTTTGTATGTTTGTATGTTTGTAATGAATAGGCTCAAAAAGTACTAAGCCGATTTAAAAAATTCTTTCACCAATAGAATGCTACATTCTTCCAATTTGACATAGGCTACATTTCATTTTGAAAAAAATTAGGGATCCTTGGTAAAATTTGAACAATGTAACCGAAGGTGTAGAAAAATGAGTCTTAAAATGTCTTTCGTCGAATGCGCTGCCGAAACTATTAGCGATAGAACAAAATAATGTACAACAATATTGAAGAACATCATAATGTCTACAAAAAACTCCGCGGTAGCATATGTCCAACTATTGTAGTTATGTCACTACAACAACTTTTTTCATTTTAAACAATAATGAAAATGCTAACCAAATTCAAACCATGCTATTTATGTGTTTATATTAATCCTTATCCAAATAAATTATTTTATGGTCAAGACCATTTCACTACCTATAAAATAGTTTTTAAATTATTTAAATTGGACTTTCCATTCAAAAGATATTACGAATTAAAAAATTCAAACAGTAAACAAAACCGCCATAGCGCCGTGGCCGTTGTTTGCGATGCAGTCTGAAAAGCGCGCCGGGCATCGCGGCGGGCGGGGTGGAGGGGGCACTGAAATACAGGAGTGGGGCGTGCACGTCTGTAAGATAGGTAGCCCGCGCGGTCGGCTCCTTACGCAGCGGACGCTACCGATATTGAACATTTAGATTTTTCCATAGAACACATTTCAGATAGAGCACATTTTCTTTCTATCGATTAGGAGTTATTTTCAAAACTGCGCATAAATTACTTGATTAAACCTTGACAGTTTATTTTTATAGCAGTGTCACACTCTTTTTAAAGCACCTATTTAAGTATTGTATGTATTTTTTTATGAAAACATCTATTCAATAAACTGTTCATATTAAAATCAAATTAATTCTTATTTATTTTACTTGAAAACCAAAACTTTCAAACAATTATGCCTAAAAAAAAAGGTCCCAATTATCTCAACATAGCTCCCAAGCGAGATTAGCAAAGATTCGGCGTGTTGGAGAATAATCTTCAGAATATTCTGATCGACTCGAAAGTCAAAGAGAATATGCATCACAATCACGGGCCAGAGAATCTAGCGCCGAACGCTCGCAGCGACTTGCTGAGAATAGAGAGCGAACCTCGCAAGCTCGCGCAAGGGAAAGTAGCGCCGATCGTTCGATTCGTCTTGCAAATCATGTTTTATAAACTGACAAAACATTGTTATGATCTATATCTAAACATAAAAATGGTGTCTGTACATGGAATATATTTACAAAAATGTAGTTTAGGGCGATGAAGGAATAGTAATAAAAATTTTGTCTGTCTCTTTGTACACGTTAATCTCCGAAACTAGACAGATTTAAATACTTTTTTATTGTATAGCTATTAGATAAGCCTGGGAAACATATAGGGTATAATTGATTTTGGAAACAACAGTTGTAGAACCATAATAGCCAGCTAAACTATATATAAGAAATATGGAAATGGCCTGCAATGAATTTTGATTTTTGTACAGTACATTACGTACAGGCACAGTTTCGTAGTTTGGGGTCTAACTTAAAATCTGGGCCAATTTGGGTAGAACGAGATGAAATCAAATATAAACTGATAATAATGTTGTAAATACATATATTATATCTGCACAATATCACCATCGCACCACCCGCCGTGGGCTGGGTCCTCATCCCTATTACGTGGACCCTCTGGTGGTGTCCACGCGAAGATTCGAATGAACGTTTCTCGCTCGTACGATTCGAATGTGGAATGAGCTCCAAGCCAAAGTGTTTCCTTTGGACTATGACATGGGATCGTTCAAGAGGTACATTAGCGGTTTCCTTAGAGGCGGGCAACGCATTGGTAGCACCCTGGTGTTGCTGATGTCCATAGGCGGCGGTGACCACTTTCCATCAGGTGGCCCGCATACCTGTTTGTCTGCCGGATAACATAAAAAAAACATCCTATTGCTAGAAGAGGGCGACGTTCAATTCAAATATTAGGAGGTCGGGCTGCAGGTCAGATAAGTTTTTGGCGCTGTACTTTCTACATAAAAAGGCATCAATTAGGCCGCTGCTGTGAAGTGAGGTTCTGGGATTGTCAAATAGGTGTTCCGTTATTTAGTACTCAAATTATTTTCGCCTAAATAATATAATTTGATCTACACTCATAGCGTAATGTTCCAATTACTTATTCGAAAACAGTTGTTTAAGGATAAATTTTTTTCACGCCAGCCTATAAAATTTAAAAAAATTACTTTTCGATACAGCATTTCCCATACTATTTTCATTACAGCTGTATCGTAAAATACTTTTTAATCATTATGCAACACTTTTCTTTTTTAAATTTTTGTCGGGCGCCGGGACACGGCGAAATGTAGGCTGAATACCGATATGTCTTCAACAAATTCAAAATTTAAATTTTCCTTTTTATATTTGTGTGTAATTATTTTCCCGCTAAACGGTATATTTTTTTTTAAATTGTTGTGATTTGTGTATGTGAATGTTTTTTCTCGGTTACGCTTCGTATGATGAACAGACACTCATGTTTTAATACCCCCTTTTATATGACAGTTGCATAAACTACTATTATGAAAATATCATAACAATTTGGACAATTCCTAAATATTGGTTTGTATACACATAAAATAATACATATAAAATTACACATATTTCCAAATTTCGCCAGAATGACGAATAAAGGGCCCAATCTTGTAACACTAGAGTGGTCTATGGAAATGCAGCTCTGGAGTTGTCTATGGAAACGTACGGTGATGCGGATCCGCAACCACGCGCGTGGATGCGTTTTCCGCAGCACCGTACGGTGCTGCGTTCCAGTGTGCGGATCGCCTTAGCGTGGTCTTATTTTATACTTTAAAGGCCTATACGGTGTTAAGGCATTTAACTGCACTGACTGCACGATAGATGTAATTATGTTTGTTCCTCTGTGGCGTTTTATAAACGTCGATTTTGATAATTTACACGTCGTTTGATTCACTTCAGCTTGGCGGTGCGAGTGTCTCCGAATATTTCAAATTCAAAATGGCAGATTGTGTGACATATCGTGAGGCAAATTTTTTTCACCGAAACCCCCAGTCGAGGTAAGAAATAATGAAAGGCTTTTAGTATATTAGTGTAAGAAGGTAAGAATGTGTCATTTCGCCGCAGATCACGAAACGTGAAACCCTGATTCTTCTGTTCAGTGCCGCCGATACGAACGGACAGAAGAGAAAAAAATCTCCGTGAGGATGTCAGTAGTGCGGCCGTAAATAGATAATATTAAATTTACGATTCAACTAGAAAGAAAGAAAACTACGTTGCACGAGTTATGGCAAATTGGCTAAACCCCTGTCTCCGTTCAGCAGTTAAAAGTATTAAAGAGATATTACAACAAAATGTCATGTGCGCCATCGTGATTGCGCTTAGAGTCAGCGGGGCGGCCGCCGCGCCATATTTCGCTGGCCGGTCACGTGCTCTAAGTGCGACACATTTTTCTCATGTAAATGGGCAATTACACGTGTGTACGTGCATTCGTGTCAGGCTCAGTTCATAACGGCCGTGGCATAGTCGGTACAGGTAGCAGAGCGGTAGATAGCGTGCCGGAAGCGACGCGCCCGACATTGTTGCCGCGAGCACCCCGTCGCCGCTTTGTGTGCAACTTTTAAAAAACTCGAGCATTATTTATTACACAGCCGATGCTTTCTAGAGTCGCTTTCGATCGGGAAATTAGTGCGTCACGGTGACGGCGCCCCGCGGCGTTCGTCGCTGATGAAGAATAACGCTGGTCGTGGTCGGTTCGCGCGGGAGTTCTCGGGCGCCGTCAGCTGCCCGTAGCCGGATCGCGCGGCTCAGGCTCGCAGTAACGATTGCAGCGTGTAACCACGACGCCGCCCGCCGCAGGTGACACGGCGGGGCGGTGGGTGGGGGGTGGAGGGGGCGACGGAGTTTCTGTTAGCCGGGAAGTGCTCGAGTGCATGTATTGTGTAGTTGGCAAAACTGTCTACTGCGGAACTACACATTGTCGGAGCGGGGAACCGCGGCGTCTGGATTTGGCATCTCTCGAAACCGATTCACCTCGGTACGAATACATGTTATTATGTATTTGTACTATTATGTAAAGTTAGAGAGTGCACCTCTGTCTCTACCAATATAAACTGACAAGATTGTGTTAATGAAACAGATTATTTTTGTTTGCGACTGGTGTTGTATTTATTGATCACAAGATAAACAAAATACGTGTCTAACAATAAATGAGCTCTATCCACTTTTAACGTGATGCCGACTGGTGCCTCGCTTGGCGGAAGTCGATTAGAATCGAGTTTACTATTATAAATTTAAATATTGTTTTGACATTATTAATTTAATAGTAATGGAAATTGTAACATATAATATACTATTGTACACCCAAATTTGGGTAAACTGTTATAGTTCTGCTATAAATCAAATACCACCTACAATGTACCTACTACAGTTTTACAATAAACGATTTCTGATTTCTGATTTCTGATTTCTGATTTATCTTACGCCGCATCATCCACCACAGTCGAGTAAAGCCTCAGTTTTGTGTTAAAAAAAGTGAGTGCAGAGAGCCACGGTGTTTGTTTACCATGACAATTCTCATATCTGATCAATATTGGAGAACTAGTACAAACAAGGGGTGGAAAGTGAGCGGGGCACGCGGTCCGGTGGCGAGCACGCTGACGGGAAAATAATGATGGCCTCCATCAATCTGCGGCCGCAATCTGCGCCGCCGCCAACGCCGCCGCCGCCAAACGCAAGATTAATCCCCGGTGCCGATACAGCGGCCCGCCATTTATCGCGAGCGGAAATGTACACGCGACACTAATTAGACGCTTTCAGAACGCACCGCCTCGGTCGCGGTGGTTGGACCCTCGTGAATGGGGAGGACGCGTGGCTAAGTACTACGCTGTTGTTAGGATTCGGACGCCGATGTTACTTGGGTAGAAACTAGAAATGCTCCGCGCTCAGTTGGCATGTCGCTTAATTGAGCGGCCTGAGATGACATCGCGCCCGATAATGATCCTCCCGATTGCGGTGGACGAGCGCTTTGTGGAAATAGGGTCCGGGTGCAGGCTGGGTGGGTACCGCCCGCTAACAATATACGCTTGCATTGACGTGGTCTGGTTAGTTGACGGATCATTTAGATAGATAGTCTAATTTCAGGGATGAGAGAAGGCAAGTCGGTTTCGTCCTCATGGTGAGGACGCCCTATTTTTGAGCGGTTTTATTACATATTATTGTATGAAACTTAATGTTAAAGTCGAAGGTGGAAACACCGCTACTATTTTCCACCGGGTGGGCTGTCCGCTTGTTTGTTACTATAGTAGTGCGATACTCACGCCTGGCGCGGCGCCGCCACTCCGCCTCGAGCACAAACAATGAAAACGAACAGTCACCGCGGCAACCATTAACGTCGCTTTAAAAAGTTATTAAAGCAAAATGTGGTGCTATGAAATTGAAAACTGTCGGCATAAGCTACTGGGGAAGTTTATAACAGTGAAATAATAGCTAGTTTTCTGCCACACCGCGCTGCCCGCGAAGATCTCGCGGCTCCGCTCAAGGCGCGCTATGTGGCACTGTCAGGCCGATTTATACTCTGTGTTCAATTTGTAGTTGTTTAGTTATAACACGAGAAAACTAAATAATGCTTTTTCTATGTTCTTAACAATTGACATAGGATAATAATTAGCAAAAAACTATTTTTAATTGTTAATCGTAGGGCGTGCAGGATGTAAATAATTATATATCTATATGTTTAGAACTGGACACCCTAAGATATCTTTACTTAAGAATATTTATTAGTGACGGCACAATAGGACAGAGCAATGAAAGATGTGCTATCGTTATAGTAACGTCAATGGTGTAAACGTAAACTCTTGGACATTGTAATAGTTTATTTAACTAATTAAGTTAACTGTACATATGTTGTTCTAGTTACCATTATCTAACTATTGTACAAGGTGTCTCAAAAGAAAGCTTATATTTATTTAGTTTACTGCGTGAACGCAACGAATCCGAGGGGCGCGGGGGTTATGTCAATCGGTAGGCTGGCTCTTGGGAATTTAGTCGCTATGGAGCGTTACTCAGGAGCAGACCGCGCGTTGTGCGTGCGAGAGTTTTACAAAAACGGTGATTCGGCGACTGTAGCGCGTAGGGGATTTTGCAGTATTCGAGGTTTTAGCCATTCATATGATGTGCCAAGCATTCCTCTCAATCGAAAATGGGTCAAAAAGTTTGAAGAGACCGGTACAACGATTTAAAGCTGCACCCCTACAAAATTTAATTGGTGCAAGAATTAAAGCCCCAAGATGCCAGTCAAAGGCTTGACTTCGTAAATCAGGCTATTGAGCGCTTTTCATCGTTTACCAACATTTTGTTTTTGGATGAAGCTCATTTTCATCTTAATGGACACGTAAATAAGCAGAATTGCCGCTACTGGAGTGCAACGAATCCGAAACACAAGCATCACAAACCCCTTCATTCGCCTAAAGTGACCGTATGGGCAGCGATGTCGGCGCGAGGAATTATCGGCCCTTACTTTTTTGAAGACGAAAGGGGCGTGCAATAACAGTGAATTCAGAGCATTATGTGGAGATGTTAGACGACTTCTTGGTGCCTGAACTGCAAAACTTTCCTGGCTATAACCAAAGAACAAGGTTCCAGCAGGACGTAGCAACGTCACACACGTCCAATACATCTCTGCCACGAGTTCGTGAACTTTTCTCGGGCAAATTGATCTCCAGGAGAGGTGACATAAATTGGCCTCCACGCAGTCCTGATTTAACCCTTATGGACATTTTCCCATGGGGTTATCATAAATCTAAAGTTTACGCCAATAAACCGACTTCACTGGCGCGTTTGAAAGAAAATATCCGTCACGAAATGGCATCCATCACTGAGTCCACCTGCCGAGCCGTCATAAGTAATTTTACTGTTCGATTAAATGAGTGCCGCGAACGCGAGAGTCTACATTTGGACGATATTATTTTTAAGAAATAAATTCCCAAATTGTGTATTTTAATAATCAATAAACATTTTTTCGATACACCGCTTTCTTTTTTTTGTAATCGATCCACAAAATATATACTTTCTTTTGAGACACCTTGTATATCCAAAAAGGATAAACTGGCCCATTGGCTATGTTATTGCAATAAAGTACTTACTTACTATTTATGTGCTGCGCGTGTATTACAAACATACGGGTATATCGTCGTTATGTACGTACTAACGTAACGGAAAACCCCACCGCTACCAGCCCTGTTCAGCCAGGTTTTAGAGCTGCGACCCAAAGATTTACTGGCTTTTGGCACTCAGACATCCCCGAGGACGAGCTATGCTCTTTTGGAACCTCTAGGAAATAATACACATCTAACAAATATGAGCCGGAAGCTCTGTCTGCTTGTAGTTTCTTAACTGTTTCAGTACCTGGTCTTCCTAATGGGGACAAAGTACAAAGTAAACATTGCAGTGCTCCGAGTGCTTCCTTCATTAGTGTGAGGTACCGCCTTCTCTCAGCTCAGCGAGAAAGAACCTTTGGTTCAGTAACCCTTCAAACTTTTGAGCGGGTATTAATACTCTGTGGCCCGGGAGGCTGCGACTTACAGTTGTTAAAATGTTGCTTATCTTATTACATCGATCGCTGTAGACTATAAAGCAAAGCAAGCTTGGCTGAGATCGCGTGACGCTCCGCCCGCCACTTACCCGCCAGCTTGGGAGCTTCCGTTTGCGCCGCTCAAATTGGCCGGCTGTACCTACCTAATGGAGGCCTGCACACACGCCGCCATACACACAAGGACCTATAGAGAGCTATGAAGCTAACCTTTCGCAATATGTGCACGCTTATATTAAACTGCTTATACAACATGGAGATGTTCAAGAAAGGGGTGAAAAGGTTTTTACGGGGTCGACAACGCGTGGGTGACGCCCCTGGTATTGCAAACGTCCATAGGCTGCGGTGACTGCTTACCATCAGGCAGGCCGTGAGCTTGTTTACCATCAGGGTGGTATTAAAAAAAACTAGTGTCACACTACACGATGTCAAAGCAAGGTATCAAGTCAGGTAATTCTGCTGCAATATAGATTTTTGAGTCGGCATTTTTGTAAACAGTTTGTGTAAATACGCCCATGTTATTTAGTTACTAGCCGTTCTCGGCGGCTCTCAGCCCCGCGCAGTTCGAATCGCTGCGTATGGGTGGTAATTCATCATCATCACAGCCCGAAACAGTCCACTGCAGAACTTAGGGCCTCTCCCACGAAAGGGGAGGTTATTGCTTGGCAGGCGGGTTGGAGATCGCAGTGTTTAAATATAACAATGGAAAATGCTGCTGCGCATTTTCCAGACTACGGAGACTCTTGCTCTTTTGTTTCGAAAACATTAGTCGCATTGTACGACACCCATGAGTTGATACCTGTTGATATAGGTGATAAGCGATGATAAGGGTTGGTGCTATTCTACTCTGCCGGACACCACACGGCCACGGGTGGTAATTGGTAGTTGCTTGTATTTTTAAAGTCGCCTTTTTTACTTTAGATATGAGTATATTAAGAGACATTTGGCGTATGTTACACAATAATTTACTAAGCCATCTCCAACCTCTAGGAGCCCAAACTTGGCACGTTATGAAAATATTTCTTGGAATTTTCGAATACAGGTGGCGGTATTGGTGTAGTATATTTTTAAAACCGGCTTGTGAGAAGCCCTTTCATTTGATAGCAAACACGATGGGTCTCGGAAAAAAATATATCAAATCCCTTACCAAAAATTGATTACGTCATCACTGCTGAGAATATTTTTAAGAACTTCCGCCCAAAAAGATTGTTTTAAACTAAAGTACCAAATGGCTATCCTGTAGATCGAATAGCGTTTTTTTTAATTGAAGCCCGACCACTAGCGCTTGCGACGCGTTCGCCTGGAGGGACCGAAGCCTGCCACCGGAGAGAGTGCTGTCCATTTCGCACTACCTGGGGATCACGTGTAGGGTACCTAGAGATGCGGACAGCATTGAGTCCCAAAATGTAATGTCTAATTAATTTTAATTTGTTTTTATTCCCCATGATAGGCGGTTAAAGCAATATATTACAGGGAAAGGATAATGTTTTGAGTGCTTCACTATATTTATATTCTGTGCTTATCAGCAAGTACCGCGAGGGCGAGGGCATACGCTGCGGCAGGTTATACATAAGACCAAAGAGTCGGCCATTATGCTTGGGGTTTGTGGACTATGAGGAAGCCTTCGATTCGATTGAAACACTGGGCGGTGCTCCAGTCTCTACGGCGGCGCCAAATTTACTATCTAGTGTTTGTACGAAAACGCCACTTTGTCTTTATCATCTTTAGGTTCTAGACTGGGACGGACTTGGCATCAATATCAACGGCGAGTACCTTACTCACCTCAGATTTGCTGACGATATCGTAGTCATGGCTGAAACCCTGGAAGACCTGGGAAAAATTCTCGATGACCTCTGCAGCGCCTCTCAACAAGTAGGTCTTACAATGAACACGGACAAGACGAAAATTATGTCAAATGTCCATGTTGTGCCTAGTCCAGTGATAGTTGGAGGCACTCCACTTTAAGTTGTTGACGACTATACATATCTAGGACAAATAGTCCAGTTAGGTAGGTTCAACTTCGAGAAAGAGGTCAATCGACGAATCCAACTCTGTTGGGCAGCATTCGGGAAGCTACGAAATATATTTTAGTCCCAATTACCGCAATGTCTCAAGACGAAGGTCTTTGACCAATGTGTGTTGCCAGTGATGACTTACGGAGCTGAAACGTGGCCGCTCACTGTGGGCCTCATAAGAAAGCTCATTATTACCCAAAGGGCAATGGAAAGAGCTATGCTCGGAGTGTCGTTGCGCGAGGAATCAGAAATGAGGAGATCCGCAAGCCAACCAAGGTCACCGACATAGTCCTAAGGATTGCCAGGCTAGAGTGGCAGTGGGCAGGGCACATAGCTCGAAGAACAGATGACTGATGGAGCAGTAAAGTTCTCGTATGACGACCACGTACCGGAAGACGCAGCGCGAGTAGACCTCCCACAAGGTAGACCGACGACCTGGTAAAGATCGTAGGTACCAGCTAGATGCGGAAGCCACTGGACCGACCTTCGTGGAGATCTCTAGGAGAGGCCTTTGCCTAGCAGTGCGAGTCTTTCGACTGATATGATGATGCTAATGTGTCGCAGGAACCGTCAGCACATCTTGAAACTGTCCAATTCCAATAAAGTGGACCCTAAAACTTCAAATTATAAGCATCTAGATGGGGATCATGCAGCACAATCCCCAAATATATCACAAGTAAAGGAAAAGAGCAGGTATATTGCTGACTGTGTGGTGTTTCCGGGTGTTGTGGTACGCGTCAAGCCGGAACTTCGTGTCGCGGATGTCGCGACACGGAGTTTAAACAATGCCACTGGGAATAGATAAACTGTAGGTAGGTACATTTATTATTATTCTTTTTTTATTTTTTATTCAATAACATTATTTTTTTTAAGTTTATTTACGCTTAGTTAATAATTAGTTCTTTGTTTTTGTTGTTGTACCTAATTATCGTGTCGTGGTGCCTACGTGCAATAAATGTTATCTTTCTTTCTTTCACATTCAACAGGCCAAAAACCGGGCGGAACGGAATCGCAGTCAAAACTACAAGAAGCGCCAGGATTGTAAGGTCTCCAGACCGATTTGTTTGCGAGTAGAAACCTACTAAATAAGCAATATAGCATCATATATTATAACAGATATATATGTTACAGTCGAAACTCTTATTCAGTCAAAAGAACTTTTAACTGAAAAAACCAGACAAATGTAGTTTTGACTGAACAGGTCGGTCAAAAGTAATTTGGTCTGAAAATAATTGTTTTGACTGGCGCTCTTAGTCAAAACTACCACAAAATAAAGAACGGCCCGCCCCAAGCAGAAGGTCCACTGGAAACAATGCGCCATTTCCGTCACGTACACATTGACGTTACGTTTACAGGCATTCTCAAGCAGTTTCAAGCAGTGCTCGGTCGCGATTGTTAACTCGAGAATTCGTTGTATTGTCAACTTAAATTGAATATTGTTTAACTGATGGGTGACCATTTCAGACTTTGAGGCTAGTCGAACTTCAGCACCGCTACGAGTTCTAATGCCGATGGCGAAGCGAGGTTGACCAAGGTCTTCTGCTAGAGACCCTAGGACTAATTGAACAGTTTCAGGCACCACGTGATAGTTTTTAACAAAATAAGAAACCGTAATGGCCACCTTAATGGTTTCTAGTCGGAAATGCCTGTCTTGTCTAATATAATAAAATCGCTGACCACCTGCCTTCTCCATTATCAGATCAACTGACTAATACCATAATATTGCATATTCATCAATTTACATGTGTATGAATTCTCAGTGTCTGGTGATGTAATCAAGTGGCAATGAATTTTTAAAAAGTGAATAAACAGAAGTTATTATTACGCTTACTAAAGCCCCGGAAGACGCAGCGTGGGTAGGCCTCCCACAAGACGGACCGACGACCTGGTAAGGATCGCAGGTACCAGCTGGATGCGGAAAGCACAGGATCGGCCTTTGTGGAGATCTCTGGGGGAGGCCTATGCCCAGCAGTGGGCGTCTTCTGGCTGATATGATGATGATGAAAGGCATTATGTCTGAATCTGGTATGGAAAATCTGATACACTTGGAACACAATCTGAACAGCTTGGGAAGCCATTATGGTCCCATTATGGCAAGGATTGGATATTGGTCCTTTGCAAGGGACATGTTATTGAGAACGATCTTTAAAATTCTATTAAATACTTTAAATACTCTTTTCGAAATTCAAAATAAATACAGTAGCAACCCTAGCGAGTCGGCAAGTTTAGGTCATAATTTTCGAAGACGACGGTTGTGGATCTGGTCTTCTGTTAGTTCTCTATTTTGTGAAGCTACTTTTAACCACAAAATTACAAATTTACTAAATATTTAACACTTTGTGTTGTCACGTCATGATGGAACTCCATTATTATAAATTAAATCACTTTTTGTACACTTGTTCCACTTTATTATACAATTTTCATTATTTATTTTTATTCAGGCAATTGCCTGAAGATGAGTAATTCGAAACCAGTTGCAATTTAATAAAAATTGTATAATAAAGTGGAACTAGCGTACAAAAAGTGATTTAATTCACAAATTAACTAGTTAGTACTGTTATGTAAACAGTAGTCAACTGCGAATTTTTCGAATTGTTCTTTTGTCATCATTCTGACATCTTTCATATCTACTAATACTCAAGCTCTTTACACTCAAACACAATTTTTTACATAAATGTACCTGCAGATTCACTAATCATATTTAGTTGATAAAACTTTTTATACGCATGTCGTAAATTAGGGCAGACTCTACGAGTAGCATTGGAGAGATCCATCAGAGTGTATTTTCGGGATAGTGTGTTGAAAATAAAGATCAACCGAACAGTTTAACAGTGTATTGAGATAATAAAGCGTTATTACAATAAAAATAGCAAACAATGAAACAATAGAATGAATTTAGGATAATTTCAGTAGCAGACATAATGTGGGACTACTAAACCCTGGGTCGGTTGAAGACCCGCTACCAATCATGGCCTCCTGATGGCCGAAAACGTGAGATGCGCCAGGAGCTCTTTTTACGTGCGCCCTCATACAAATTGTTTGTAGTCCCTTCTGTACTCGGTACTCACTGTCGAATGCAAAGTGTTCGTTGCGGCCGCGCGCCGAATATGACGTTTCTGAGTCAAAATGATGTCTAGGTTCATGACCGTCTACGACGCATTTATTTGTAACTAGCTGTTGCCCGCGACTTCGTCCGCGTGGAAATCGTTTTTAGGGCAGTTTATATTTTTCCCGAGCGACTACTTCAAACGACCTCCCTAATGTATAAAAGCTACGGAGTAATACAGAGAGGCCAAGCTGTTTCATCTCGTTCTACCCAAATTAATTAGATAAAACATGGCCCAGATTTTAAGTTAGACCCCAAACTACGAAACTGTGCCTGTACGTAATGTACTGTACGAAAAATCAAAATTCATTGCAGGCCATTTCCATATTTCTTATAGATAGTTTAGCTGGCTATTATGGTTCTACAACTGTTGTTCGAGTTTCCAAAATCAATTATACCCTATATGTTTCCCAGGCTTATCTAATAGCTATACAATAAAAAAGTATTTAAATTTGTCTAGTTTCGGAGATTAACGTGTACAAAGAGACAGACAAAATTTTTATTACTATTCCTTCATCGCCCTAAACTACATTTTTGTAAATATATTCAATGTACAGACACCATTTTTATGTTTAGATATAGATCATAACAATGTTTTGTCAGTTTATAAAACATGAGCCGCGCGGCACTTTATTTCTTGACATTGACTCCCCTCCCGTACCCCGTGCTGCCTAGATAGCTGAGCGGACTGAGCGGCGAACACGCGACTTTTTTCTAATATTTACATTTTTAAACTCGTGATATCTTTCGAATGGAATGTCTGAATTGAATAGTTCAAAAAGTTATATAAAGGTATTGAAGCAGTCGTGAATATGAAGTAATTATTGTGACATAACTATAATAGGTAGACATATACTGTCGCGACACTTTTTGTAGATAATGATGTGTTCTGCAAAGTCGTAGTACATTATTTTGTTCTATCATCAATAGTTTTCGCAGCACACGCGATGTAAGGAATATTTTGGGTATTTTTTTACACCTTGGGTTACATTATTGGAGTTAATGATCCGTAATTTTTTAGAAAATATAATATAGCCTATGTCACCCGGGGATAGTGTAGCTTCCCAACGGTGAAAGAATTTTTGAAATCGGTTCAGTAGTTTTGAAGCCTATTCAATACAAACAAACAAACAAAAAACATTTCCTCTTTATAATATTAGTATAGATATAGATTATTATCAACCTCCTTAATATTTATGAGATTTGACTGATAACACCAGTCAAAACTACTTTTGACGGAATCAGTTAGTCTAAAGTACTTTTAACCATAGAGAAAAAAAATTATATACAGAAGCAGAGAGTACATTTAGAGTTTAAATACGAGACAAAATGTCACACATCTCTATAACACACACTAATTCAAATGCAGGGACGAAACAAGGCAGCCCATCTGCAGCAAAATATAACTACGACTTTCTACTCATAACGAACACAAACAAATCTGACTTGTTGTTCGCTCCAGATGACTATGCAATTTTTGTAAACTTGTCCTTATATTTTAATGTTGTCATTATAATAAAAGGTAAGGTGTCTAGTGAATCAAAGCCATGGCCTGATACCTACGACCGTCTTTTCGATCTCTCGATCCTACATATCGTGAATCGGCAGTGCTTGCTTTTGCAAAAAGAAGGGTTATGATTTTGACCGGTATTAATGTTTATTTGTTGCCTCATAACTTCTAAACTAAGTAGGTACCTACCTACTTACTTATAGTTAGAAGCGTCTTCATTGTTCACAGGTTGGCCTATGTGACTTCACAATATGATGCCCTCTAGAGGACATAGTCATGAAAAAAAAATAATGAAAAGGATAGATACATAAATATATTAAACAAGCAGCATATTCTTTATTTTCAGTAAAAATTCATATAATGCTGGTGCAGCAGGATAGAAGGGACTTGCATCTAATTATTATCTTGTTCTTCAAAATGTTTACAACGCAGCACTTCCAATTTGCAACCCAGACATAACCATGTCTGGTCTTTAGGAAACCTAGAAAAACAAATATTTATGTAAATAAACGTAAATACGCGATTAATCCGTTGTTTCATATAATGTCTGAACATTTAAAATGTCACCTAGGTACATTTTTGGTATGGAACCCTGATACATATAAAGTTGTAGACCGCTATTCACAAGATTTGAGTAATAAAATACTATACAATTAATACTAAGTCCAACCCTGTTAGCATCAAAATATTTTCGTACCTATTTAGACACCGAAATATTGCTCAATTTGCCAATAATTTTAAATCTATCTCTAATGGCATGTTGTTTTAAGGTAAAGCATTTCAATTAATGCAAATTCACACTATTTCGATGCATATTTTTGTCACAATTTCTAAAATTTATTTCGGATCGCCTCGACCACGAATGTTTACTTACCGGTGAAAGGATAATCCAGGTGTATTTCCATACCTTGCGCTTTCACATAAATGTGCACTAAATTACACACAAAATTACAATCTTTTAAATGGTTTAATTTAAATTTTATTAGGAAATTATAAAATTTACACCGATGTTTCAAAAAAAACGTCAGGTCGATAGGCCCTCGAGCAATATGTCGAACGTTCAAAACCTTGCGCACGTCATTTTCCGTGAACTTATTCCAAGGGATGAAAAAACGGGATAGCAAGATTCATAATCATTGTAGAGCGAGCGACCAGGGAATATTTGTGATTTGTGTTTAGTCTGTTATGTCTGTGCTTTTAACTAGCTCCGTTGGCCAAAACTAGTTTTAATTGTAATTTCAGTCAAAAGTACTTTTGATTTTTAACTGGTTAATAGTATTGACTGTAACATATATAAAATACAAACAACATTCTTATTTCGTGTCTGAGTTTGATCCTCATTTCTGTTTGTACGAACATTGTTTATAATATTATAGTAGTAAGAAGTATAACAAAGCCTTTCAACAAATAGGTACCTATGACTGTTAGGTACACAACATTTTAAGTAATGTCATGTCTATGCCTAATCTCATTTCATTGTCATAATATCCACCCAGAAATGGGATATGTATGTACGTGCAACCATAAACGTTAAACTCATACCTACTTACTTGTTATGTTCTCGTACGCGTACATTATTATTATTAGTCAGTTAGTAGGTTAAAATACATTTTGTCTCTCGAAACAAAAATTAAGTTTTGTAAGTTTTTTCTCTTAATTACATATGTAATTTTTTTGGTTACTTACCTATATTATGTACTTATTTCATGGAAGGGCAAATGAAGTGTATAATTTAAGTTGTTGGGGGAGATGTTGTGGGTATTTATAAAATACCTAAATAAAAGGTAGGTAACTATTGGTCAATAAACCAGTCGTCGAATAGAACGTATTTAATTTAGATGCCCCGCTACAACATGGATGCGGTTGGAATTGGAACTATTGAGAGGGTTTAAGCAGTTAGTTTTGATACATGTAGTCGAAGAATTTACAAATGTGTTTGGGCTAATATCCTCATCATGTAGAATACGGTATGGAAAGGTAAGAAGATGCTCCCAGCTCTCCGTGCCATTCTTGGCTGTAGCCCTTTGAAGATCTTGTGCAAGGGTTTGGGCCACAGCGATTCTCGACCCGCGGGGTGATTGTTTTTTTTTGCCTAGCCAGGCATTTGACCGCCACCTCACCTGGTGGTAAGTGATGATGCGGCCGATGATGGAGCATGCCTGTCTAGAAACAGCCTACTCACTCTGGCCTTGAAGGCGTCTAGATTATAATTATCAAGGAAATGATGAAACGATTCTTTTCAAAATCCGTTTAATAATTTCAAAGTCAGACACCCGTTCCCAGAATGGGTTTAGAGGGTATGTAGGGTCTGAAACGGGAGCAACGGGAACGGGGGCCGCCGAAGGGACAGAGGCGGTAATTACGCTGCGGTCTTTGTGTGACTTGCCTATGTGAATGTTTAGGTCCCTCTATCCCTTAAAGAAATTGAACTGGGGTTATCTGGGACAACACACCAAATTTTTTAGTTATCTCAAAAGTGCGTCATTGGCATGTAGGGACATCGGAGTATTCACAAAATTTAAATCTAATAACGAATGGTTATAAATAAAATAAAATAAAAACAAATAATATCATAGTAAACACATGTCAAAAACGAAAAGTCAATCTGCCCCAAATCACTGACAGAGCCATAACGACGTGGCGACTTACTACCACTGGGCGAGTCACGCAGCAGCGCATAGGCCCTCGAGAAATCTCCGAAACTTTTAAAAACGAATAAAAGCTATCGCCAGACGGAGCTCGTGCCTTGACTTTTTTTTTACTCTTGTGCTCTATGACGTAGGATAATCTACGGTGCCCTCACAGTCTATAATCCGGGACATACATCTTATTGATTTATTGGATCCAATACCTACTTACATGCTGTTCAAGCAACCACAGGTGTTGACACGCCCGCATGCGTCGCGGCGGCTGCTGTTTGCTTGCATGGCTCTCCCGCAATCCCGCAATAGGACCACGATAAGTCCGAATTGACTGACAGTAGTCAAAATTATAAAATGTGGATATGGCAATAATCAGGGGATAATCTGTCTTTGTCAGTACTTGTCAGTCCTTCTTGTAAACATTCAGATATTTGGCTTGAACTTGTACTTTTAGTTTGACTAAATTATAATCATGCTGAAAATTATCACTTTAACTACCTTTTTAATTGATTTGCTCATTAATTAATAATATGTTTCATAACTCACGAAAATAAACAATCCTACAGAAATCAAATTGTTTGTTATGACTTTTATGAATGACGTTCTATTACTTTTAAAAAACTTGTCATAAGTTGACATACAGAGATTTTTTTTTTATAAGTTATTCGAACTTAGCGTGGTCTTATTATAGACATGTTACAAACAAAATATGTGGGAATAAGTAAACATATTAACTCATTCCATAATTATTGTACTGTCTTTTCAAACTTGAATAAGCACAGTTGTTTCTTTTATTTATCATTCCGCTTAATAAAAGAAACAAAAACAAATACAACAAGAATAAGAAAGGTTTTTATTTACAATAAATGTGGTAGACAGTTATTGGGTACATGTCAAAATCGTTTCGTATCACACATTTAACCAATTACTCTTAGTAACTGAGAGAGCTATTAAAATTTAATTACAATAAAAAGAACATATTTTTCATGCAAGTACAATAAATTTAATTAAAAATTGAAGATTAAAGAGTCAGTAACTACAACAACACTAGATCCATCTATCGTTGAAAACGACACGTTAAATATTCTTCAACACTGTAAAAACAGCTGTCGGAAAAAAATTTGCTCAATGTCCCGCGAAAACGTGTCACAGGCAAACTCTTCACCTCACCCGGCAGTTTGTTGAATAGTTTCACTGCCATATTGTAGCGATTTCTAGCAAAGCAGGTGGTGTTAGATGGGATAGCTACCAGTCGATTGGAATATCTTGTAGAGAATGCACATGTTCCAGAAAGTTTTGTGAACAGCCCCAAGTTCTTTTCCACAAACAAGCAGATCTCGAGGATACAGCAGCATAAATTTGTGATATATGCATTGCTTTCGGTACGGCGACTACCAACTGACTCGCACAACCGTCTGTCAGCAAGGAACCACGAGCAGGTGAGGTTCGCTTGAGGTCATGAGATGGTAGTAAACACCAGCCTCTACCACATCTTTCCAACCATGCTTGGGAACGCCCACCGGGCGATCTAGAAGCCATATATTAGCGAGAGACTCCGCAAAATAGGGGCAAGAGGCGTGATCGTCTGTCGAAGATCAAGATCCACTTTGGGTCGATGGACCAGCCGAGTAAGTATTTATTTGAGAGCGTCAGTTGGCAGGCACGGCCCCGCCGGGGCGCCCCGCCGCGGGTCCAGTAATGAATAGAACCATCTAATCGCCGCCGCCGGGCCGGGCCGGGCCCGGGACCAGCCCGCGGCGGGTCCCGCATTAATGCCTCGCAGCGCCCGACAGCCGTCCCATTAATATATTGTTTACAATGGCGCGTGTCGCTCCATTACCATATCGCTGTATAGAGAGGTCGCCCTCGGCCCGACCGCAGCCTTTCCCTCTCCGCAATTATTCGCAACTTCGAAAGCCGCAAAGCCCGAGTATTAAAACCGAATTCCCTATAACTTGCTAAAAGTAAGTATTTAAACGCAATTCCAAGAAGTTTATCGCGGCTGTTGCGAACTTTTACGCAAAACGACTTGTTCTTTAACGGTTGTTAAAAATCAGTTTGTCATAAAAATATTGTCAAATCCTTCGTCTCGGATTCGGAAAGTAAACTGGGAAGTTGTTTTTGGAAGGCCATCAAAGCCCTTTTTATTTACTCGTCGTGGGAACAGCCTAACACTGCCACCCGGGGGCCCTGCCTCGCTGGCAACATCGCTCGAAGCCTACGTAATTGAAAAATATAAGTATGCTCCTTTTCAAATAAAAAGGTTGTCATGAAACCTATAAAAAAGTCTTGCTCTTTTCCAAGTGCGGTAATAATGTTATAATCGTGACATTTTAAAGACGTGACGACAAGGATCCAAACGATACCGTTCAAAGTTTACGAGAGGGCGCGGGCGGGCGCGGGGCGGGGGGCGCGTGACGGACGATACTTCATGAGCTCTTAAAACGTCGCGTTTTGATTTATGCGCTGCGGATACGATGGAAATATTGCTCCAATAAAAACGGCTTACATTTTATACACGGATTTCTGGCGGAGATAGCGTCGTAATACCGCGAAGGGGCTCCCGTATATTCTTCATCAGGCTACGTGCCCGTGATATATAGGTGCCCGCGGGAACATGTGCCAATAAAACATAACAGCTACTTTGTTAGGCGCCGCTCGCGCCGCGTAGGCCCTCTACGCGTAGACCCTCTACGGCAATCGTCCACAGTTTTCATCATTTAACGAGATGTAGATTTATACGCACCGTTGCGGTTTCACTGTTATTTTTTTGCTCCCCAAAAAGACAAATGTACGTAAAAGTATAGTGATTCATAACAAATGTCCTTTTTCGGATATTCAGTTTCAATATCAACAAACGAGGGAATCCGTACAAAGCCCGGCGCTGTTTGATGTGGCCCCTCCCCGCACCGCCGCCCCCGGAGAATCCCCGGCGACACAAATATGTGCTCACGCTTACCGAACCACCGTGTGTGCAGTGTTAATCATCCAGCATATTATGTAGAAACACTAACGGCTGAACGATCAACCTAAAGCCCTCTTTATAATGTCGTTACACCGGTTCTAGCATGCTACTGAACAAAAATAGAATTCGATGTTCGCCGGCTTAGTCAAGGGCGGCGCTTCCCGCCTCGCTCCGCCCCAGCCCGACTCGCGAAAGACAAAAGTTCAGGGATTTAGAATAAACAAATGAACGACACTCGCCTTAACAGCTTCTGTTTAATTAATCCGCCCCGCGGGTTGTGAGTGACGGGTAAAAATAAAACTTGCTCAGACATTTCGACGCCGGCGGCTGCCAGTGGTACAGGAAGCAATTTAAATTTATAATTGAATTTCCATAGTTGCGGGTAATTAGCGGTCGAGGGCGCGCTGAGACGCGTGTGAATACGACTGTGAGATATGGCGGTTCGCGATTACAGCGGCGTTCGGCGCGGCCGTTCCGCGTACTACCTCCTACTGGCTCATTTCTCACGCCCGAGATTTGCACAGCATTATAATAGCAGTTCATATTTCTGTAAGCCACTAAATTGCTTTGGAAACGGCGCAGCAATTACCGCGTTGCGGTCGCGCCCCGCGCCGGCCTGCCTCGCCACAGTGCGAGTCTCAAGTTCCCGGAGCCAACATCTAAGCTAATTTTTAATGTTGAACTATGTAATGTGTTGTTAAGGACCTAAGTTGCGTAAGTAGTAGAGAGAGAGAGAGAGAGAGAGAGAGAAAAGAGTAAGTAGAGTAGTAAGACACGGCCCCGTGTATTCCACTTGTCTCGAACCTATAACGGTCGTAAAAACTAAAGGCGTGCGGTGTAACTGATATCAGTTGTGATGTCGCTCCATAACGGAGCGATGAAGATCAAACTACCGTGCGGGACTCATCCTACCCGATAACCGAACTAGAGGTGAACACCTGTCGTGTGTAGTCTCGTTGGTCTGAGCTAACACACTTTAAATCCACGCAAAATCACAATGCCGTATGATGGCCCAATATGGGTCACTCTGTCCTGGGGCCATATTGGAAAATTCGAGGCGCGCACAGAATCATCAACAAGCTGCTGGCTCTCAACTAAAGAACAGTAATCGCGAGCTTTTTTACAGCGCACGGTCAAGATGTAAAATGATCCCTATCGAAGTATTTCTTTTACACTATATCTTGGGGTTCTCCAAAAGTCATGTCTACGGGTACCTCTATGGCCGCGCCGCAGCCGCTCCTCTTAGGTTGCATCTCTGGACGACGGGGGCCGCTTTCTATTAGGACCGCCTGGCCGTGTGCCTCCTTAGGCAATTAAAAAATATGGATCACTTGTCATCGTTAGCAAAAACGCAAACGCACCGAGGAATCGAGGGGCAAGAAGTATAAATTGATGGTATATACGTGGCTGCTCCACTGCTTCGTTACTTCACTGTGGCTCGCGGTCCGCCGCTATTCTCGGCCGGCACTCGAACCCGCGCCGAGGGCCCTCCTACTTCGCTGTGACTGTGTCAAAACCTACCGACGAGATACAGGAACGGCTGGCGTAAGCACCAATTCCGGCGAGAGCCAGGACGCTAACAAGAAGCCTGCTCTGAAATCGTTGGAGCGTGGACCGGGCAATGCGATTATCGAAAATAACAATTTCAGCGAGTTCGAGATATACTTGTAGAACAAGCTTTTTTTTAAAAGTGGGGTATATACTCAGTAAGCTGATAGTCCACCTGTTACCCTCTAAAGGATGTAACTGTCGCCCATGCCGTACACTTATGTTCCAATTATGACCGTTGGGTAGTACGTTCATGGTTCCAACGCAGCGCCGCAGGTGCGCTGTCACTTACAGACAAGCATACAATTCTTAGTATTTATACATACTATAAAACCTAGTCGCTTCACGCCGTCTGTCCCTATATATCTACATCTATGTCCCAATGTATCACGTATTTATGTACACTTAGATCTTTTAAACTACGCAACGAATTTTATTGCGGTTTTATCAATAGATAGAGTGATTCAAGACGAACGTTGACAGGGCTTCGATTCTGGTACGGAAATCGTCTCAGTTGCAGTAACATTACAATTGCATCGCATGTCAAACGTGCGATTGTTATTCAAATGACAGATGTTGAGTTGCAACTTTACTTGAGTTAGAACTTTTCCACAATACGTTTTCTGGTACTTTAGTTGCATTATGGTTGCATACTTAAGTTGCATCTTTCTTAGTTGTCAAACCGCCTTCAGTTCTGTCAACGAAAATGTGTCAAAGGTGTGATCGAACAATGATTTAACTGCAATGTTACTCTGATGTTACTCTGATGTTACTGTGCTCGAGCTCGGAACTCTTGGAGTTGGAGTTAAACTAAAGTTGCTACTTTACTACTGTCAGATGAAAGTATTTCATCAAACGTAATATTCAATACGATTTTGACAACGCAAGGCACTGAATTTTTGCTTATTTATAATTACATCATTCAATAAGAAGAAAAAAGTGCTAGGAATCCAGTGGATAGATGAAGCGGCGGTGGCGCTCGGTGCAAATCAGACCGAGGTGATGGAAAAGGAACTCGGTCCCTAAATAGGGCTTTCTCCTAATCAGAATCTGCTTTTGTCAAGCGCTACCGCCTCAATAGAGAACAAACCATGGACCTTATTGATACAGCCGCTTCATACTTTCCTTCGCCAAGAAGACAGGATTGATAGGACGTAGAGACAAAGGTATGTAACTAGTGTTTGATGCCAAAGGGAGATACGTAGCTCTTTTATGTTTAAAAAATCACTAATAATCTTAAAGGCTATATAGGCTCCTTTTTCTCAAATTTTCGCGGTCTTCGGCACCGTCGCATCGTCGTAGTCTATCGCTTCTTCCTAATACGGGCAGGTTTAGGTCCTTAAAATAATGAAATAATCACCTTGCCGTTAATGTCCCGGCTATGCTCTCGCTCACGAGGGCCCGGGGTTCGCCTTCACTATGATCCAGGTTTTGGCAGATTGCAGTAAAGCGAGTGCCATCTGACCTCCGTGACCATGTCAAGGGAATATTGGATCATGGTTACACATTCAGTCGCCTGAATGTGCAGGTTTCATCACGATGTTTTCCCTCGCCGTAAGAGCATCGGTTAGCATTTAACTATCTACATAACTCAGAAAAGAGTCATTAGCACATGGCTGCAGTGGGATTCGAACCCGGTACCTCTGGCTTGCGAGTCGGATACCTTAACCACGGCCACCGACGCTCTTTAGGTATAGTCAGGTTTAGGTCTCTATTTCCTATATATCCAAACCAGCGATGCCGAGCCTCCTTAATGTTATTAGCGATGTCTTTCGCGCCAAGGTTTTCATGAATGTAACCATTACGGCCTCGGTCGAGTCGCGTAACGCTAAACACCCACCGCAGCATTTTCATTTCGTTGGCGTGAAGTAAACGGACGTAGTTTGTCAGCGCCGGTCAAGTCGCGCAGCCATGGAGCACCACAGAGATAATGATGCTCATGTATAAAGACAAGTTAAGAGCGTCGGTGGTCGAGCGATTACAGTATCCGACTCGTGAGCCAGAGGTCCCGGGTTCGAATCCGCTCCGGCCATGTACCAATGACTGTTTTCTGAGTTATGTACATTAGTTGAATACTAACCGATGCTCTTACGGTGAGGGAAAACATCGTGATGAAACCTGCACATTCAGGCGACTGGATGTGTAACCATGATCCAATCTGGTCAGGTTCCTCTGGCAGCAGGGTCATGGAGGTCAGATGGCAGTCGCTCCACTGTAATTACCTGACCTGCCAAATCCTGGATCATGGTCAAGGCGGACCCCGGGCCCTCGTTCTCGAGAGCGCAACCGGGACATTAACGCCAAGATGATGATGATGATGTATAAAGACAAGTTCCTTGAGTTTGATGTGGATAATAGCTAGTTTTCTACCACTCCTTTCCACGTATTTGAGTAGAACGTGAACGTGAACTCAAAATCCAGTCTGTCAGTACGATGACCAGCGGGCATCGAGAGGGCATCAAGTACAACACAGAAAAACTAAGGCCTCAAGACAGAAACCTGTTGAACATCTACAGTAAACTGGAAGAGGTTTTATAGACGAAACTAATACCAATGATTAGATATATATTTAATTAAAAATCATTGCTAATTAATTTCTTGTTCGTTTTAGGTGCTCGTGTCACAGTGACACAGGTGGTTTCTGGCCACCGGCAGCTACCAAACTGTAGTAGGTGATGCCAAGAACGACAGTGTCAGCCAACCCAGCTCATCTATTGTATTGTCTAGTAGTTCATCATATGCTGCATTATGAACCCGAAACCACTGGTTAAATTCTAAACGCTTGCGGCTACCTCCATAATGTGGCTCATGCGGCGATGATGCCGTACGAGCCATGTCAAGACAGGAGTGGGTAGAGGATAGGCGGTTGACCAGCGGCACGGCGCGGCGACGGGGCCCGAGAAGAGAGGCGCTGTGCGAAGAATGGTGGACCTGCAATTAGGCCGGGAGCGACAGCAGAGACTTGTTCAAAAGCTTTAGAGGGAGAAATCCTAAGCAGCTCATAACAGCCCTCTGCTGGAGTTAGCCACCAGCTAAGCACTTAGTACTATCTATTTTTGTATTTTGTTTAAAACTGTAATTATCTTTTTAATGTTAATAATGTGTAATATTTCTATTGAAAATAAATATTCTACATTAGTATTAGCTTTGTAATTAGTAATATACCTACGTAGTGTAGTTTTGAGTTTAAATTTAATAAAGTTACTTCGCTTATCCATCCACAACAAATTGCGCGCGCAAAGTATGTGACCAGAAAATACTAAACTAAAAAATAACAAAGTTGCTCTATAAAGCGGTAATTGGACATATGATCTCTACTATAGGGCTGTTGATTTCGAGCCTTTACCGCGCCGCGGAAACATGCGCAAAGAGTTATCCCTGGAGAGTACAACATGGAGTTCTTTAAGAAAGGGATGAAAAGGTTTTTACGGGGTCGGCAACGCGTGGGTGATGCCCCTGGTATTGCAAACATACATAGGCTGCGGTGACTGCTACCATCGGGCGGGCCGTAAGCTTGTTTGCCAAATGTTTTTAACAAAATTCAAATATTATGTTCCTTTAGACTAGGTGTTCTATCGTGTGAAGTGTGGAAAAATACGTTGTTTTTTATCGTAAGATGAGGGAGTGGGACTGAGCCGTGCGGCCCGCGCTCCTGAATGTATTAATTATTATTACTAAAAAAAAATATACCTATATATAAATATTATTAGTTTTAGAAAACATGTTGTGTATGAGATTTGGGGTTAAAACCTATGGTAAAGGAAATACTATGTGGGAGACATAAGGCTTAAGTCATCAGTAATAAGAAACCCCGGGTTCGATTCCCGGCCGGATAGAAATTGAAATTATGAATTTTAATTTCTGTTACGGATCTGACTGTTACATCTCTTTTCAAAAGTAATTCGGTTCACAATACGATTTTTTCCTAGGTGTAAATTAACTTTAAAAAACATTAGAAACACGAAGTTAAGAATTAAAGAACTTGAATCTGGAGGTTTCATTTACATACAAATTATGTGTTTTGTCAGCTCTAAATTGCTCATTTGACTAAGTATTGCCGAAAATATCGATCAGACTTCAAAAACGAAAAACATTACTTTTTTTATGTCGGTTTAAAAGGCGCAGTGGACAATATGGCTAAGATATTAGTCGCTTCGTATGCTATCCAAGGTTCCCCTAACACCATACGACCCAAAGGAAAATGATTTAAAAAATTGCAAAATCCAAACTATTATTTATTTTTATTTACAAGTTATTTATTTATTCTTATAGGCACTACCTTAGATAACAAAATACATGTTATGCGTAGATATAGTTATACAATTCAGCACTGATAACAGCATTGTACATTAGTACAGCATTCTTTAATATGTATATAACAAGAAACAACAAATTAGATTTAAAAAAAACAGGAAATAAAATTAGGTATCTAAAATTTCAGTTTTAAGTTTTAACAGAGGTACTTTAAACATGAATTTGAATCTATTTAAATATCTATAAATATACTCTGAACGTAACAGGTAGACCAGAAAACAAGGTAGACCATTTAAATCATCAAATTTATGCTCATACTTTAGCAGAATATCTAAGATCTGCAGATTGTTCAATTCACAAAATGTTCTAGCAGTATATAAATCGATCCAATTATTCGTTTCGCTCAGAGTCAGGTGTCAAACTCCTTGTGTCTACAAAATTAATCGGTTAAACCAAAAGAATGATTGTCGACCGCATGACCGCACATATGAGATGTAAAAAACAAAATACCTACAGAAGTCAGCCACAGCATAACACCTGACTTAGAGCGAAACCATTGATAACCCCCAAGTACTGTCGACGGAATGCCACTCTATGTACCACGTCTAATGTGGAAGGCAATAGAAATAACGAAATACAATAATTTTAATCGTAATTAAATACAGTCCTCTAAGTTCAAAAGCAAAAAGCGTGAGAGCAAATCAAACTGGAATGTTTTGTCCATAAAATAAGGTCCATTTTCTATTTCCCAGGAATATCTTCAAAACAAATAGATATTCCCATATAGGAAAATTGCAATAATATATCCCAAGGTATCAAAAAGTTGCATGTTCGCGTTTAATTTCAGTACGTTTTTGTTGGTTTTCTAATTTTCAGTATAGTTTGTATGCAAGAAAAAAAGAGTAGGGTAGGTGTGGGGTAAGTGTAGGGTAGGTGTAATGCGCTGATTACATTAGACTAAATTCAGTAAATAAATTCAGAAGCAAAAAGCGTTATATCACGGCTTTTGAAAAGCGGAGCGACACGTAACATAATATAAGTGATACAAAAATGGACCTTATTCGATGAGCAACACATTTCCCTTTGATTTGCTCTCACGCTTTTTGCTTCTGAATTTAGTTACTGAATTTAGTCAAATGTAATAAGCACATATGGTAGGTGTAGGGTAGATGTATGGTAGGCGTAAGATAGGTGTAGGGTAGGCGTACGGTAGGCGTACGGTAATTGTAGGGTAGGGTAACTGTAGAGTAGGGTCGATAGGACGCCACGCGAATGAAGTCGCGCTGGGCCCACTAGTACTATCTATACATGATAGATAACCTCTTACATACCCGTGTTGGGGAGAACGGCCAGTGTCGTTCACCGGTGCGCCCGCGCCGTACTAGTTTTGCGACGCTTGTTGTATGGCATTTAACTATGTGGTACCTATCATGCAGGACTTTAATAATACTATACTAATTACCGTATGTTAGACATACTGTTTTGAGTCAAATACCTTCATAATATGCCAACATGTTCATTTAAAGAATAAATTGTAATTAAATTATTTGCATATACTTCCGTGTTACACTCGATGCTTGCTGTCGTGGGCGACGACGAATAGGACGGCGAGGTACTGAAGTTCGAGCTGCATTACGATAATCAGTTACTTTTTATATTGTAGTAGATGTTAGTAAATACGTATTTTCTTCATAATTTGTAAATCAGCTGCAATAAATAGGATACAACCAACATTAATGTTTATTAAAGTGTAATTATTTAAATTATAGCCTCGGAGCGTCGATTGCCGCCATGTACGAATGATGACTCTTATCCGAGTTAGTAGTAGTGTAGGAGTTAAACAGTAACCGGTGCTCTTACAGCGAGGGAAAACATCTTGATGAAACCTGTACATTAAGGCGACTGAATGTGTAACTGGGCAGGTTCAGGATCAGATGATAGTCGCTAAACTGAAATTATCTAATCCGCTAAATTCTGCATCATACAGTACAATCGGGACATTAACGCCAAATTTTGAAGAAATTAGTCTTAAACATAGCCATAGTGTGGTGTCCGGCAGAGTAAAATAGCACTAACCCCTTACAAACGTGGATGTCGTACAAGATGACTAATATTTAAGAGGTAAAAGATTTAGTGCCTCTGTAGACTGGACAATGGGCAGCAGCATTTTTCATTGTTACATTTATAACACTGCGATCTCCAACTGACTGCCAAGCGTGGAGATAACCTACCCATAAACTCCCTTTTCGTGGCAAAGGCACTAAGACCTGCAGTGAACTGTTATGGGCTGTGACGATGAATCAAAAATGTTTGTTTTGATGTAACAGAGTTCAGTTTTTACTATGATTTATCTCCAACTTATAGTCCAACTGATCCTTGTAGCGACATCTGTTTGTCCCAAATCTTACTAAATATTTATTTATTTATTTATTTATTTATTTCACAGTTGTATGTTATAAATTGTATGTGATAGTTATCCTGTACCTATGCTCATTTGTCACTAATACTGGGTCTTAAAATTGTTTAATACGATATTTTCTTACGTTGTCGTCTAGGCCGCCGCGCCGACGTGTATAGAATGTTCACATAGCTGCAAAATATACTTATGCTTATGGGAACCACAGGTCCCTTCGACCAAAATAAAGAAATGGATGGATGAATAATCCAGTAAACAAATGATGTTATAGCATTACTTGAAAATGATTCGCCTGAAGCATTCATAAATCATGTTTTAGCTATGTAAGTGTTGGTACTCGAGAATCCGTAATTACCCGCGCTAGAACTAATGATAGCTATAAATAGCCCTAAACGATGTATTCATTACGTACTCGATCGAGCCGCGTAACTCCACACATCCACCGCATTTTGGAAGGCAATTATTTGGGTGTTCATTAAAACACTTGGAAGGTAATCACGTACTATTAGTATTTAACATTGTCTAACCGCAACCATTGACTAGCCGGTTGGTGAAATTTTCTGTGTAATCTTTAAGATTACCCCAAAACATTTTTTGTGTTCTCCATAAAAATCTGTGTGTCAAAATAGCCCAGCGGGGGGAGTGTGACATCTTGGTGACATTTGTTCAATTCCCATTATTTTCCTAGGGCCTCTTTTTCCAATGCTTTACCAGTAACGTAATATCTACTCCCGTTTTTCCCCATTCCTTAATTTTGCTAGTAGCGTAATTTCCAATCCCATTTTTCCCCGTTCATGACTTTTGTATCAATAAATTTCTCCTTTCTACAAATTTATCTTTAGCGGATTTCCCCAGTTTTAATTATCAGAAACGTGGACCAGAATAAGGACGCTGGTCACGGGTCGTATTTTTGAACCGTTCTGATTACATTCGTATGTGAATTAGCTAGCTATATTTTTCACACTCGTCGCAATTTACCACAAGTGTGTAAGAGATAAGTAGCTAATTCGCATACGAATTCAATTCATACGGTTTAAATATACGGCGCAAGGACAAGATCAAGGACCAGGACCAGAACAAAGTGCAGGTCCAGGCTCAGATCCAGGAGCCGCATTTTTGAACCTTTCTGACTAGATTTGTATGCGAATTTGCTACCTATCTCTTTCACACTCGGTGCAATTTACCACAAGTTTGTAAGAGACAGGTAGCTAATTCGCATACGAATTCAATATGAAAGGTTCAAATATACGGTGCAAGGACAAGATCAAGGACCAGGACCAGAACAAGGACCAGGTCCAGGTCCAGGAGCAGGTCCAGGAGTCGCATTTTTGAACCGTTATGATTACATTCATATGCAAATTAGCTATCTCTCTCTTTCATACTCGGTGCAATTTACCACAGTTTGAATGAGACAGGTAGCTAATTCGCATACAAATTCAATTCGAAAGGTTTAAATATACGTTTCAAGGACAAGATCAAGGATCAGGACCAGAACAAGGAAAACGTCCAGAACAAGAACCAGTACCCGCATTTTTTAACCGTTCGGATTAGATTCGTATGCGAATTTGCTGCCTATCTCTTTCACACTCGTCGCAATTTACTACAAGGTTGAAAGAGACATGTAGCTAATTCGCATACTAATTCAATTCGAACAGTTCAAAAATACTTTTATTAAGAAAAATGCTAATGGAAATGAAGCTATCGGCAAAATTCAGGAATTGGGGAAAACGTGGATGGAATCCACGCTACGACTAAGTAACGCATTGGCAAAAAATTGCTATGGAAAAAAGGGGTTATCATTTCCTTCCTCAGCCTAAAATTACAATCTTTGCAAATGTCACCACCATCCAGGATGTCATTACAAGTCGTCGTTTTCCTTCAAATAGATCAAATTGCCAAATCCTCGGTCGTATTCCCCTGGTAGCAGGGTCATGGAGGTCAGATGGCAGTCGCTCCACTGTAATTATCTGACCTGCCAAATCCTGGATCATGGTCAAGGCGGACCCTGGGCCCTCGTGCGCTAGAGCACAACCGGGACATTAACGCCAAGATGATGATGATTGGCCGTGTGGTGTCCGGCAGAGTAGAATAGCACCAACCCCTTACATTCATGGGTGTCGTACAAGGCGACTAATGTTTTCGAGGCAAAAGATCAAGAGTCTCCGTAGTCTGGAAAATGGGCAGCAGCATTTTCCATTATTATATTTAAACACTGCGATCTCCAACCCGCCTGCCAAGCGTGGAGATTATGGCAATAACATCCCTTTTCGTGGGAGAGGCCCTAAGTCCTGCAGTGGACTGTTACGGGCTGAGATGATGATGATGATGAGATCAAATTGTCAAATCCTGAATCATGGTCAAGGCAGATCCTGGGCTCACGTGCGCGAAAACACAACCGGGACATTTCCGCAGAGATATTTGTAATTGATTGACAAAAGAAAAGCTGACACAACACGTGTGTAACAGACAGATGCGTGAAGAGATTGCAGTTAGTAAGTAGATACCTATAGACGACAAGTCCTTTTACTGCAGTTCTTTATATTAGTTAGATTGACGAACAATAATCGTCAGTATTTAATAATTTTATAACGTACCATGTGTTTACCCCTGGGAATCGGATCTGGGCGTTGGAGACGTTGTCTTATCAGATGCAACTGTATAGTTAGCTTCAATATAAAAATAGCTATAACAAAAATGTAGTTCTGAAAATGTAATACAAAATTGTGAACGTGTTTACGATATATTTAAATATAAAATAAATATTCTACGCTAATGGATCAACCAAATACCAACTGGCTTTGGATTCGATGGAAAAATGTGCAAATAAGATAATTTGTGATCCGCAATTGATTAATAGATCATCGGCGTAGGGTTGCACGTCTGTCGGTCTGCACAGTCGCTCGGTACTAGTTGCATTTCGTAGAGTTTGTCGTGGATCTTCTAGCTATCCGCACGAGACGCGTTGGTTCAACCTTTATAATGCGTATGGTTAAGGAATGGAATACGTTGTCTGCGAGTTGATCATTATAGTCTAGACGCCTTTAAGGCTAGAGTGAATAGGCTGTTCCTAGACAGACATGCTCCATCTTCGGCCGCATCGTCACATACTACCAGGTGAGATGGCGGTCAAGTTCCTGGCTAGTCAAATAAAAATAAACATTGTAAATAGATAGAGGGAAGACGTACAAATTTGTAATTGTTATGATTAGTTGACACGCTGCGTCTTCCGGTACTTGGTCGCCACTCAAGAACTTTACTGTCCTATCGGTCATATGTTCTTATTTCATCTCCTGTCGGCTATTTGCCCTGCCCACTTAAGGCTGGCAATCCTTCGGGCTGGTCAGTGACCTCCAAAATAATGGAATTCATTATTAACCAATAACTCCTACGTCACCTAGAGCAACAGCTTATCAGCGATCACCAGTGAGGACTCCCTCGGGCCAATTTACTGGTGATCTGTTGGTATATCTGACCCACAAATGGGCAGCAGCCATTGAAAGCATGGGGATAGCGCTTAGACATAACAAAAATCTTTGATCGGGTCTGGCACAAAGCGTTTCTTTTGAAGCTTCATTCCTTCTTCGTTGGCTAGTAAGTTTAGAATAGAAATGACAGGATTTTTATGGAAAAATATAACTTGCCAATATCTGACTTCTTTGGAGTTGTCTGACTTGGACAATAGGCCTATCCATTTTAAACCTATAAAATAAAATGCACACCCTAGAAGCGGTAGCCAAGTGGTTAAAACATCGGAATCGTAAGCGCGAGGTACCGAGGGTTCGAATCCCACCGCGGCCATGTACCAGTGACTTTTTTCTGAATGTAAATTACTTGAATACTAATCGATAATCTTACGGTAATGGAAATCATCGCGAACAACCTGCACTTTCAGGCGACTGAATATGTAATCATGATCCAATCTGGCTGGGTTCCTATGGTAGCAGGGTTACGGAGGTCAAATGGCAGTTATTCCACTGTAATTACATGATCTGCCAAATCCTGTATCTTGGTCACGGCGGACCTCGGGCCCTTGTGCGCGAGAGTACAACCGGGACATTAATGCCAAGATGATGAGCTTTATTGATGAAGCAGGGTACGTTACCATTTCCTTAGTGCTCTGTCTAAAGGCGCACTGTGAATTATGTATTATTGTGATCGCTGTGTACTTTTTACACATGTAATCAATGACTAGAATATACATTAAGTAGTACAATTATTTTAGTACAATACAATATTGTTTGATTGGTTACTATGACAGCCAACCATAGATTTATTGTCAACTTTTCCGTTACTTGACCTCTTTCGTATGATTTATGTGCACAAAATTAAAACGAATGAGATAAAGCCGAGCTTTCACTGTAATATGTTTCATCATCACTACATATCATAAAACAAAAGTCCTACAACGCGTCTGTGTGTCTGTTTGCCTGTTCGCGATAAACTCAAAAACTCCTAAACGGATTTTCATGCAGTTTTAACCGGACAATATAGAAATAGAAAACGTGCTGCCCATTTCCCAGCCTACGGACACTCTAGAACGTTTGCCTCGAAAACATTAGTCGCCTTGTACGATACCCACGAGAGTAAGAGGTTGGTGGTATTCTACACCCTAGCATTACCTATAAGTATCTATAGCAGTAGACTCTCCATTCTTGTGAACGGGTAGTGTAGGCGGTAGTCGTCGTATGTAGAAAGCCACAACATCAAGTTAATTTTACATGAAAAGCAATGAAAGAAGACACGGATAGGACGACGCGCAGGAAGATCGCCCTACTCCTGCGATAAACCTCAGAATATTAATATGGTTACGCTAAATGGTTTTGGTCTACCGGGTCGAGAGCGGACCCGGTTAAAGACTTTAGCCAAGAAGAAAGTCCGCTTGACCTGCTCTTACTGTAAGGGAAAATATCGTGTTGAAACCTGCATATTCAGACGACTGACTAAGAAATCATGATCCAATCAAGCTTTAAACTCATCTGTACTTCTGCCGTAAATAAGATTCTGCTTAATCCTGTTTCTGCTTTATCCCGAACCTGCCGAATACCGCGTAAAAGAATCTGCTCAGGTTCCTCTACTAATAGAGTCATGGAGGTTAGATGTCGCTCCAGTGTAATTACCTGATCCGCCAAATCCTGGCCCAAGGCGGACCCCGGGCTCTCATGTGCGAAAGCACATATCGCCAAGATGATGATGGTGATACCTTATAAACCTTCCAGAATAAATTATCCAAATCATAGTGAATACCGCATCAAAATCCATGACGTGATTTACGAGGAGTTAGCGGATACAAACAGACAGACGCGGAAGGCGACTTTATTTTATAATATGTAAGGATTCCGTATTGATAACGCGCCTTAAGAATCACAAACAATTAATATGTCAAAAATACCTTTGTTGTTAAAATGGAGAATTGTATTTGAGGAATAAAAAAATAAAAATATGCTCTTTGCATGGTTGCATGATTTTGAATCATAGAGAGAAAAAATGCAACTAACGATTTAACTGCAATTTAACTGGGATGATGCTGGGATGATGCTGCGATGTTACTGCGACTGAGTTGATACCTCGACGTAGTTATAGTAACATCACAGTAACATTGCAATATCATAACAACTGCATTGCACACCAGAATCGGTACCCAGGGATGGAAAAGTGGTCGACCGTGACACATTATTTTAAAATAGTGCTGGATAGGACAAGACTGTCCACTGCTGCGGCTTGTACTTCCGAGTGATTATCCCGGCTTCTGTCAGGGTCCGCTTTCCTGTTCTTCCTTCCCCACTTCGCCCGGTATCGGGCGTCCTCGCGTCGTAAGGCGTTGGTTCTCGCATCCGTCTCGGCGCGGTCATTCCATCGGTTCTTGGGCCTCCCGTGGGACCTGTTTCCATGATACCGGCAGGTTCAGGTGCCTATTTTTTACGTATCCGTAAGGCATACTCTCTTCAATCTTATCCGCTGAGGCTGCCACGAATATGCTGGTTAAATTTATTTTTTCACTTACTTTTACACTCTCCCATATGATAATCACATGGAGAATATGCAATTTAAAAACTTCCATCTAAAAACGTATCTAAAGCAGAAAAACAAAGCGTTTCTTGTATTTGATATTTAAAATAATTCCACGCTTATAAGAAAAATGTTTAATATCTTCCTTGTAAACTGCAGTCGACCGCAAGAAATGTTTTTGACCACTAGTAGACCTCACAGGTCAAAAGTTTTGCCACCCCTGGTATATAGGGTAGTCAATTATGATTTAAGCTATTGACTCGTGTAGCTATAGCTATTTATGTCATTTAAAGACTGAATTTGTTTACATACACAAAGTACCTATTCAATTTAAATTAGTGTTCAAGTAATGAAAATTAATTCTAAGGCTATATTCATTCCACACCAACGAATTAAATCTGGTCATAACAGATTGTGCATTATTAGTATGAATATAATTAAATGAAATAATGAGAAAATCAATTACCTTTTCACAATTACAATATATTCAAATCAATATTATTGAAATTACAATTGAATTATTTAAAGTTTCTAATTTTACACGAGGGTGAAAACGCAATGAAACTACATACTCGTGAAACTATGTACATTTAAGTAAATGTCATTTTTGTAAAATGGTAGATTGTTTACTCGTATCACTATCGCACACCCGTGACAATTCATACTTGGCGGACTTGAGCCTCCTCCATATTAGTTAAGGGTTTTGCCACAATACATTCTGGTTGATATATAAGATCGCTGCCCATTGTCTTGTCTACGGTGTCCTCGCTGATGCGCCTGACGCCTATAACACCCGCTCTTTCAAAAACAATACTTGTCTAAGTAGCCTTACTACGCGTTCTCACAGTGCTCATCTGCTAAGTGAACGCACTGCATTCAATACAGCTCTATGATTGGTTAATATCGTCCATTTGACTTACGCACGCACTGCCACACATGTATTGTTCAAAAATGAATAAATAATTTTGAAATTTTAACTTGGACACAGTCTCGCTGCCTGTCATGATCGTTGTGCTTGTGATCTACAGAAATCAAATAACATATTATTTAAATATTCTGTGGTGTGATCTAACAACGCGATACCAATAATTGCACTCTCCATCGATGTTCACTGCGGACTCGTCTCACCTCGATATTCCTTCATTGCTAGTATATACAAGATGACAATCAACGTAGAAGAATATTTATCATCTTCGAATATGGTACTTCGATTTAAAAGATGCCTCACACTCGGTAGCGAGCGCTGTGGCAGGGGAATGATCGGCAGGGGTGCGGCGCGGGGGGCGGGGGCGCGGCACCTGTGGCTTCCACGCTGTCAGTTGTTGAACATTGAAATAATACTCTCTATTTTAAATACTACTAAAATGAGCCTTCGCGAATGTAGAGATCGTCTTTTGATAAGAAAAAGCTTTACAGATGCTTAACAGATAACTACTACTGTAACTACTTCTCCTATGTAAGGCTCAAATAAGACCCCATTTGGAGTATTGCTCCAATCTACAGGCGTTCCCGGTATATCAGCTTGGTCCTTGTGACTCGATTCAAAAGCACGTTGTGATTTCGCCTCCTTTTGTGTGTTCTACCGCTTGTATAACGGTGTTTATTCTGAAGAACTGTTTGACATTATGCCTACATCTATTTATCATCGCACCGCTCGCCACGGGCAGGGAATTCATCCTCACACCTTGGAGCCAAATTGGGCGCGAACTGTGCGGTTCCAAAGGAATTTTCACCCACGCACACTAAGGTTTGGAATGAACTACCTGGAGAGGTTTTCCCTGGAGAGTACAACATGGAGTTCTTCAAGAAAGGGGTGAAAAGGTTTTTACGGGGTCCGCAACGCATGGGTGATGCCTCTGGTATTACATACCCCTGCCCTTACTAGTTAGTTACTAAAGCGAATGTGAATTGGTTTATTAGTAAAAGGAAACTAAGCAGCAAACCTCAGCGGCAGAAACACAACACTATTAAAACAGTGTTGTTTGGCTGCTGTTTTCTGTAAAGTGGAGGATCGTCCCAGTCCTATATCCGATTCGAGCGGGATATCTCACTATGCCCTACCTCTCTTAAATACCTGTAGTAATTTTGTGAGCTGAACACTTGTTTTCATGAGGATTTGTTTCACAAATCCACCTTACAGTGAAACTATACAAATCTGTAACCGTAATAATCAACTTCAGGACCCTCAAGCGCTTCTGACATAATAACTTAAAAGTGTCACAGTTTTGTAATAGGGATTGCCATGACAAACTTCACGCGTTCTAGCGCAGACCAGTCAAGCAATGGTGTACTTAAGATTTGTAACGTAACTTGTAATCGTATTACTGTCTGACTGTTTTATATGTATAATATCATCATCTTTTTTTTTTATTACCTAGTTAGCACACAGACTAAATTAGAGCTCATTTAAAAACTTTGGGCTCTACTGTGGTATTAAGGATAAATAAGTAATTAAACCTGTAAGTAGAGGTGGTAAGTGCATCGACTTGCTAGGAACCGTTTTAATTTTAAAGTGGGTGACAGACGTGCGAACAAATACGCGAACTTGTGGCTCAACGACCTTGCTCGCTCGTGTGTCAAGTACGCGTACTTTGAACCGCCAAGTAAGTTTGCCGACGATCCAATATATTTGATTTTTGCTCGTAGCTCGCGACTCGCGGCGCTAACAGACGCGCGAGCCGAAGCCGATATTTTTAGTGATGTATCTCGTGCTCTTATGTTTTGTACATAAAAGTGACTGGTTTTCGAAGCTATTGACTCGAATTATTTACGTAATTCATAAATAAGCAAGCCGAATAAGTTATTTAACTATGTACGTGTGTCGCTTACTTTAGTGGCATAAAACCCTAAACCGTTCACTGACTCTTAGTAAAGTGTTCACCAACACTTACAAGCGGCTGATATTCTTAAATAGTACAGTTAAAGGCCTTATAACACCCAACTCTAACTCTAATAATAGGTGTAAGTAAAACACTTAAAGTAATTGTCAAATGTTACCTAACATTTTATAACGTTTATGTCCTTAACGGTTATGCTTATGTTCTTAATTAAAGAGATTTAGTTAAATATCTCGTAACACCTTAAGTTTGTATAAGCGTAAGTTCTCAAAACTGTCAAAGCTCACGTATAACATGTTCTTATTAATAAATATTTGGTTGGGTCGACCTTTTACTAAACACTTGTTTTAATAATTATTTAACGGTAGAAATCAATATAGTGATACGTTTTAAATGTGAATTGGTTTATTAGTAAATTAGAAACAGGGCTAAACTTTTCATAAAGGCATATTCTTCTGTGTCAGTGATGAATTTCCATTTTTACACTTCTTCCGAAGAGGGGAGCGAAGTTGGAATCAAATTGTCATCCAAAGATTGTCTCACTCCTTAATGAAAAATATTCTAGTGAGAGAATAAGCTGGTTCCCGAGCTAACCTCAAGACAGCGTTAACACTTGTCCTCGGATTGTAGTCAGTGTATTTTCGGATCACCGCCGGCCGGCACTTCTATCCTGCTGATATTGTAAATGTTTCGATCATCATATCAGCCAAAAGATATAGGCCTACCCCGGAGATCTTCACAAAGGCCGGTCTTGCACCTTCTTCCTCCAGCTGGTACCTGTGATCTTTACCAGGTCGTCGGTCCACCTTGTGGGCCTACCCACTCGATGTTTGGATATATGTTTTTTACTCTTTTACGCAATAACTAGATAATCCATGGATTTCTCGCTATAAATAACCGAATTTTACGTAGTACCTACACGAAGTCTCAGGCAAAAGCTAGTCTTTTTTTTACTTGACGCGGTGACATAGGAGGCAGGCAACGCAGGTGCGTTTTCCCTGGGAGGACTGATATGAAATGCCTCATGCCTGTAACTGCGCTGGCTACCTTATCCTTCAAACCGAAACACAAAAACGCAAGCATTGTGCTTGGCGGCAGAAATAAAAAAGACAGTGGTGACCCGGCGGACTCCTCAGGTTTGACAGAATCCTACTACCTGATAAAATAGTCATCACGATGTGGTCAATACAAAACTATGGTCGTTCCTTTACGCTGTTGTTTGTTTACAAAAGTTTATCCTATTACTTAAAATCAAACGAAAACGAAAGCCCCAAAAATTAGCCGGTGCTGTCATGAGTTGTCCGTTTAATAAATATTCTAAACAAGCAGTCCGTGCGCAGTTTACCTGGAATATTTCTGAAGCACCCGTCGGCGCCGGCCCGCTTTCTAAAATTAAACTCTTATTTATTAACGCTTGATCAACGTTCGCACCTGCTTCTGTGAAAAACTATTGAACAGATCCGCTGGCGTGTTTACTTTCCTTGCAATTTCTCTCCTCTTTATTTTTACTAAGCTCTTTGAACGGGTTTAATTGGAAACACTGTAGCTTTTTAATGAGAAGTTAAAAAAAGAAACTGTTGTCTAACGCCACTGGTATAGATTTGCCTGAACAAATGATTCAAACCTTGGCTAACTTCGTTTGCGCAAATTGATAACATATCGAGGTCATGATAGGTATATCTGCATGCACGTTTTCATACAAATGCTGGATTTGTAAAACTTTTGAGTCATTTTATCTAAACACTAAATCAATAAACAAAATATTTATAACAGTTCGGATGTCTGTTCAACGTTTCCGTAGTTCCCGGAATCGAAATTAGCCTGTAACACCCGGAAACAATTTAGGTTTATGTTAATTGAAAGGATTTTCAAATCGGTTCAGTGATTTCAAAGATTACACCCAACATACAAACTTTTCCTCTGTTTAATATTATCTATTATAGAAGAAATCACTCGTACGTAGAGATTAGAGAACTAGACTGAACCGATATTGTGGAGAAATTGTTCTAAGCAACAAAGGCAGTAATAGCTCAAAGAACAGATGGCCGATGGGGCAGTACATTTCTCGAGTGGCGACCACGTACGCAGACGTGGGTAGGCCTCCCACAAGGTGGACCTACGACCAGGTAAATATCGCAGGTACCAGCTGCGGAGCTGCGGGCCTTTGTGGAGATCTCTGAGGGAGGCCTATGCCCAGCAGTGGGCGTCTTCAGGCTGATATGATGATGAACAAAGGTTGTATTCCTTTGCACATTTTTGAGTTTGCAATACCAGGGTATCACTTTCGTGTTGCTGACCCTGTACCAACCGATTCGCCTCTTGTAGAACTCCATATTGTACTCTCCAGGGAGCTCATTCCACAACCTCATATGCAAATCGTACACGTACAAGTTAATAGTAAAAAAAACAATCGCAAGGGCCCGGAGTCCAGCTTGACCATGATTCAGCATTTGGCAGATAATGTAATTAGGTAATATACCGTGGAGCGACTGACAGCTAACCTCCGTGACCCTGTTAACCGGGGAACCTGGATTGGATTGTGGTTACATATTCAGTCGCCTGAAAATGTAACCATATGTGCATATTGTCAACAGTAAATGGTCATTATAATACACTAGCTGACCAGGCGCGACTTCGGCCGCGTGGTGTCCTACCCCTACCCTACTCTACTCTATAAATTTTGTGGAAGCAGTTTATATAAACAACAAACACAATATAAAAATTAAAACTTTTAACCCAAATTTGAGGTTCCACCTAATAACACTCTAATTAAATTTTGTGTCCTAATTCAAAATATTCTTTGGCGTTGATTTAGGTCGTGGGGTGGCAGCTGAGGCTTTTAAAAAAGCACCCGAAACACAGAAAATACAAGTGATCGGCGCGAGAGACAGATAGATATCGACTGAATTTATTTAATTATAAAAGATTACATGCGTTGCTGCTTACGAATGCTCTAGTTACAATTCTTATCTTGCTTAATGGTTATGACTTAAAGCTAACTTAGCCTAATGGGGGCCTGGAGCCGACATAACTGTTGCCTAAATAAAATTAATAAATTTAAATTTCTCATAGCCAGAGTTGCCAATAAACATCAAGTTAGAACCACTGGCTAACCGAAGGGACTTTGACTCCCTGTTTGTGTTCTATCGGCTGTACAATGGGGAGTGTTCTGAGGAACTTTTCGATCTGGTGCTCACAGCACAATTCCGCCATCGCACCAATCGCCGCGGGCTAGGTATTCATCCGAATTACGTGGACTATCTACTAGTGTCCACGCGAAGATTCGAAATAACGTTTCTGGTTCGCACGATTCGGATGTGGAATGAAAACGACTACAGTATTTCCTTCGGACTATGACATGGAATCGTTCAATAGGTATATTAGAGGTGTTCTTAGAGGCGAGCAATTCATTGGTAGCGCCCCTAGTGTTGCCAATGTCCATAGGCGGCGGTGACCACCTTCCATCAGGTGGCTCGATTGCATGTTTGTCTGCCGTATAACATAAAAATAAACTTTATATAGAAACACTTAGTAATTCTATCCTTAGCTAAATATAAATATGAATCTTGGTTTCCAGATTGGTGGTCAGCCGATTCTTCTCAAGATGAAGCATCCTGATCTGACATAGAATCAAGATCAGTGTGTTGTAGCTGATCACCATCGATGCTTGCATCCCTTTTCAATGCAATATTATCATACGAATTGTTCTCGTAACATAACTGTTAAATTGTTCTGTTCAGCCTCCCAACTTATTTAACAAATAAAAACCAACTGTACTAAATTAAATGTGAATATGTATCAGAAATTATAAAAGTTTATGATTAACTCCTCTATAGCCTTACACCATGATATAGGTATTAATGAATTACAATGGTACACCAGAGACAGACAGGGAGTTCATCCTCACACCTTGGAGCCAAATTGGTCGCGAACGAAAAAGAAAAATTTCAATCGAAGGCACAGAAACGGACAGATCTATAAACTAAGAAATTGGCATTATTATTAACATTGGAAAATTCGTTAAGAGCTGGCAGCAGTTAAACACTGCTATCGACAGTTATTGAACCAGAGCGTAGGTATTGACGGTGGTCGCCGCCCGCTGCGCCGTCCCCATTGTCACTTCTGCATAATCAAGTGCCACTAACACCGACCCAATTAGTAAATTGTATCGCTTCTGGAGAACAGCAGTTAGATGTGCATTTACACCACATTACATTACATCACATTCATCTATATTTGTCTCCAAACCCGTTCAATACTTGGCTCAGTGGCCACCGTTTTGCAGCGGTTACTAGCGTGTGGGATATAACAACATCAGTTAACAATTTTGTACCACAACTGCTGTAGTGGTCGGGCTATGATAAAAAAAACCGCTAATCAATATACAGGTTAGCCGTTTGGTACATGGGTACCAACACCAAACGAGATAGGCCACTAAAAAAAATTCAAATCCCATACAAAAAATTGATGGCGTCATTACTGCTTCCCCCCCATGGAAATATTTGTAAGAACTACCGTAGCGTCTTCTGTGATCTTTCTAAGGCGTTCGATTGCGTTGATCATGAGATTTTGCTCTCTAAGTTGAGTCATTATGGAGTAAAAGGAAATGCGCTTTGTCTTTTGCAGAGTTATCTGAACAATAGGTTCCAGAAAGTCAAAATTAATGACATATACTCGTGCAATTCTTCCATAAATATGGGTGTCCCTCAGGGATCAATATTAGTACCAGTTTTGTTCCTTGTCTATATAAACGATCTACCTTACTTCCTAGACAAAGATTGCGAAAGTGTTCTATTTGCTGACGATACATCATTAATATTCAAGACGCCTAGGAATGAAAGTAACTTTGACGACGTAAATAGAGCACTCTCGCATTTACATATATGGTTCACTGCAAATAATTTGCTCCTAAATACTGCAAAGACAAAATGCGTGTTATTCAAAATGCCAAACGTAAAGACCGAAAATATTATACTTCAGATAAACAATGAAGTTGTTGAATTTTCGGATTCTACTGTTTTTTTGGGGATCACACTAGATGGCAAGTTACAGTGGAAAAAACATTTAACGGCTCTATCTCGCAGATTAAATTCGGCTATTTTTGCAATAAAAAGAATTCGCAGAATCACTGACGTAGAAACTGCTCGGATGGTATACTATAGTTATTTCCACAGCATTATGTCTTATGGTTTAATGCTGTGGGGTTCCGCAGCCGACATATAGGATATATTTGTTCTGCAAAAAAGAGCCATACGTACAATTTATAAATGAAGTCCCCGGGTCTCGCTGAGGGATCTATTTAAGGAAATAAATATTCTTACAGTGACCTCACAATACATATATTGCAATCTTATTTATATGTATAAAAGGCAATACGATCGCTTAAGAGTGGCAGACACTCACCATTATAGCACATGAAATGGAAATATGCTGGTAACTGACCGCTTTCGATTGCAGAGAGTACAGTCATCCTGGATGGGGAACAGTGTGTTGTTTTTCAACAAAGTGCCTGAGGATATTCAGAAGCTTCCCTTCGACAAGTTTAAAAACTTTATTAAAAGTAGACTATTAAATAAAGCATATTACTGTATAAAAGACTATATTAATGACAAAAATCCTTGGCTATAAAATAATTCATAATAATTATTAGTTCTGACATTGTTATTATTATTATGTATATTAATATAATGACGATAAAATCTGACATTAGTTATTACAACTATTATTTTTATATTGACATTATTATTGTGATGATTATGAATTATTGTTATGATAATTATTATCATTTTTTAATTTAATTGACGTGGATTAATATTATATCTAATTTTGTATGTAGAAATTAGTCTTTAAGATCTACATTTCAGTGTTTTTACTGTTATGTTGTGACGTTCATAAGTGTTTCGTCGAAACCTAATCTGAATAAATGATTTTGAATTTTGAATTTTTTACCGCTCAAAATGATTGTTTTAACCTAAAGTACCCATGAACCAAACGCCTAACCTGTACATCGATTTGCGGTTTTCTATCAATATTTGCTTGGTACACCGTCCACTACTGAATAATTTAAAAATCTGCAAAATGTACCCGACAGCGTTAGAGTTACTGTATTCACAAGCGACTAGGTATAACATTCATCCCGGAAAAGTGGACGAACGTTCCGAAAAAAAATATCGAAATCCACAAAGCATTCGAAGTCTACGGGTGGAAACCGAACCCGTTAGTTCTCAAATAAAGTGAGGATTGTCAATTCGGTAGTTTTCCAGGAGAGCGCCCGGAGGGGAGAAACGGTTGGGAGGTGGGAGGGGGGAGCGGGCAGCCAGAATCATACCCGGCCGCGGAGTCAGCCACGGGATCAAACGGCTTTCAGACTCGAGTTCCCCACTCATTGAATCGAGCGTTATCCGGGAATGTGGGCACATTAAAATGCAAGGGGAAAGCTCAAAATTTCATACCCAATATGCAGCGCCGACAATTCGATATTTATTTTAAATTTCGACATGTGCTTGGTGTTCGGCGTTGCGCAAACCGCCGCTGCTGGAATCGTGAAACCTTACTTTGCGCGTTCGGATCAGGTTTTACTATATGGTGTGCTTTACTGGAGCCAACGGATGCCTTTTCTATTTACTAAAAACAATTAATATTATTTTGCAAATAAGATAAAATGTTTGTTAAATGAACAGAAAGCAACCAGAGCAACATTGTTGGAATAAACCATTCAAATGAAACGAAAAACACAAACTTTTTCGGTCTTGTTTCAGTCACATTATTGCTTATTTAGGAGTATTCAGATAAATGTGTGAAAGAACACGATTCGAACGAAACAACGAAAAACGAATACCATAATACTTAAATGACGAGAAGTTACTATCAGACTAGATTCTAATCAGTTCATTTATCTTAGGAGTTTCATGAATAAAACGAAAGTTGGGGAGTTTATAACATAAAAAGTTAATAAAAACCACAAAACATAAAATAGGAAAATAAAGAAATAAAAGGAACTTTCATAAAAATGCGACTTTTATACGATAGACGTGTTCCTCATAAACTCATTACCTAAATGTGAGTGATAATGTTGTTTGTGCAAATCGTTCGTAAACATTATTTTTTTATTTATATTAACATACTATCTTTATAAATTGAGTTCACACCTGGTTCAGTTGGCTGGCCGGTCTGCCACGCAGAGGTCCTGGGTCCGATTCCCGGCCAAGCAGAAATTAAAATGATGATTTTTAATCGCTGTTACTTGTCTGGGTGTTATATGTATAAAAAAGTAAATAAATAATTTATCAGTTATCTAACACCCATAACACAAGCTTTGCTTACTTTGGGGTTAGGTGGCGCTGCGTGAAAGGTTTAGGTAAAAAAAAGAATTTATGTACTAGAAAACAACGCAGAATGACCGCTGCTGGTGATTCATAATTGGAAGAGAATAACAACAAATCAGAATAGCGTGATAGTGACTTGCTTTTATATCCTTACACGTCTCCGCAACTTGCTGACTGCCTTTCTCACCTACGTTTGCCGCCAAAAATGTTCATCACATATTCAGAGGCGATAACTCACATTTTTGCTAGAAGAGCAGTTCAACTCGTGCGGTGCCGTCGTCGGCACACTCGATTAGGCGAGCAGCCGCGGCGCTCGCGGCGCACACACCTCATTGCTCGACCCGCCCTCAGGCACTCCGCATCATCTAATTGACTTTACAACATTCCCGTCACATACAATAAAGTTCTCGCATCCATTGAGCATATTCTCGTCCAATACCGACCGTGTAAATACACCCTTAATTTGGGGTTTGGCACAATTCATTTTATATTAACGTGTGATCATTAAAATTGCCGGCGGACGTATTGAAGCATCGCTTTTGTATACGCCTCGAGTGGTTTGTATTGTCTATGTATATGTGGCCATTTTGCGTCTGGCATATAGCACCGACCCCTCATTTTCACGGCTGTCGCACAAAGCACCTAATGTATTTTTTTATAAATACAGACCAGCAAAAAACGAGCAACAGCGTATTTCGTTTTGTGTTTGCAATAATGCGATAACTCGCCAGGCGTGGAGATTACGGCAAAATCACTCACCGGTGTGGACGAGGCTCGAGCCCAGCAGTGGGCTGTTACGCAGTATTGACACAGGACGATAATCTATTGATGAGATGTGTGTAGTACGTTGTGTGTTCGGGGCGTAGATTGTGCGGATTCATTGCGTGGGCGGCCGCGGCGAGCGAGGCCGGTAAATACATAATGCCCTATTAGCGGCGGATACCGGAGCCGCCATTTGCATGTCAAAGCGCTAAACGACGCCGGACCTCGCTCCGCTAGACGCTAGACGTCGCCGGTAACCGCTCCTAGCAGCAGTCGGAAAGCAAATATTACACCATACATTCAAAACGTCTCAGGTCTCTTCGAGTGTGATAATAATTGGTGCAACTGAAATGGCACCAAGATTTGATTTAAAGAACTTTGGTAGGTCCCCATTGGCAAGCATTTTAAATGAAAAATATTAAATTAAATACTGTGTATGAAGCTCAAGTTAGGTCCCATATGGAGTACTGTTCCCGTATCTGGGCGGATCGCCTTAGTATTAGCTTCTTCCACCGAGCCTCGTACCATCACGCTATGAAACGAGCTTCCTGCAGTGGTGTTTGCAGACCATTAGGACATTGAATCCTTCAAGAAACGAGCCTCCCTGTGTTATAAAAAATACATTGTTGAAAATAGCTTTGAACAATAGTTTGTGTTTCACTTTAAAGTATTTCAAAAATCTGCCCATATTTTGATATGCTAAATATACAAAGACGCATTTCATAATTAGTCACACAAAGTACGGAAACATAAAAAGTATATCGACTCAATACTAATAAGTCTCTCACTCTTCTTTAATATTTCGCAAAACAACGCCCTAATTAAAAACAGGTCTCTGATATATAAAATATATTTAAAAAAACTTACCTTTATTTCTAGTAAAACATAGATGCAAATCAAAATCGGCCGCTGTCGCGCACAGCCATCGCTCGCTGCAGTTGGCGCATCGCTGAATCAGTCTTTATTTCATTGAGTTACAACGCGCACAGGAGTGGAACGAATATAGACTCAAATACATTTTAACCGTATTCGCCAAGGAATAAGGGTTTTTTTTTCTTAACTAGATTGTAGAGCTTGCTTTTTTGGTACGCATTTGACTAAAACTCATTTAGTTGGAAGGATAAAGTAGCCAGCGTAATTACAGGCATGAGGCATTTCATCTTAGTCCTTACAGTGACAACGCACCTTCGGTTTTGCATTTTTGTTACCAGCAACCTAAATGTAAAACTCGTAGTTTTAATTGGCGACAGTTACCATTTATAATCAGGTGGGTTGTCTGCTTGCTTGTCACTGAGAAGTATAAAAAAGTCATAATTTCGGATTTGGTGGTTGTTTTATTAAGAGTGCAAAATAACACTTGTCCCACGATGACGTTCTATTAATGCAGCAGTGAAATACGGGGTAGTGACGTTGCCCACCAACTAACCACCGCTGACTTACAATCAAAAGAGTCGTAACAAATTCAAGTGAGAAATAGTACACCTGTCTGTTTGTCTCTTCAATGTTTCTATACCTACGTACTAATTTGCAATTTTTGAGTTAAAAAATGACCGTGTTGTGTCCGGCAGAGTAATAATAGCACCAACCCACACTCGTGGGTGTCCTACGAGGCGATTAATGTTTTCGAGGCAAAAGATCTAGCAAATGAGCAGCAGCGTTTCCCATTGATATATTTATAACACTGCGATCTCCAACCCGCCTGCCAAGCGTGGAGATTATGGCAATAACCTCCCCTTTCGTAGGAGAGGGCTTAGGGCCTATTATGCAGTGCATTAAGTACTGCAGTGGACTATTATGGGCTGTTGTAATGAGTTAAAAATTAAATCAAGAAACTAGTAAATTAAGAGTGATGACGCACCTAGTAGGAGAACCAGACACGACAACCGTGTAAATTGTCGTTATGTCGCATCGGTGGGTAGCAATTAGTGTAGTAATATGTCAAGACACAGGTTGTGGAGATGGGGAGAGAATAAGTGCGAATATACGTACATATGTATGAGGGGGGCCCCCCTCGGAGGTCATGGTATACTCGCAAAATGCGGACTAGGCAAAGCGCTGAGCAATCAGCAGGCCCTGGTAAGCGCTGCTATACTTCTGTTGTTGTACTTTGTATTCCCGTTTGACAACTGTAGATAGCTTTAGTTTTTTGTTTCTGTACGGTAGTCGTTGATGTTTTTAATCTATATTCAGTTTTGTATGAGAGGGATAACAGGGACGTAAATAATTATAGACCAATAACAATTGTCCCAAGTGTATCAAAAATTGTTGAATCGATTTTGTCCTCACACATAATGACATACTTGGAATCAAATGACTTACTATCAGATAGACAGTTTGCATATCGTCAAAACATGTCCACAACAGCAGCAGCCCAGAATGTATTCGACAGCATTGTGACTGGTCTTGACGACAAGTGCAAGGTGGCGAGTATATTCTGTGACTTATCTAAAGCTTTCGATGTGATTAGTCATAAACTATTGTTAAATAAGCTTTTCGGTTATGGGATTAGGGTCAATGCACATTGATTATTCTCATCCTTTCTATCAGAACGTAAACAAGCGGTACAAATTGAAATAAATGGCGAAAAATTAAGATCGGACACAGAAAATGTGGAAGTGGGTATCCCCCAGGCATCGGCCTTCGGGAATATCTTATTTCTCATTTTTATAAACGACTTACCATCGTTTATAACTAATGGTTTACTAGTGCTCTTCGCTGATGACACTACTGTGTCAGCAGCCGCATTAATGAAGATCTTAGTGCAAAAATACACCAGGTTTGTGCACAGCTGCAGGAATGGTTTTCTGCTAATGGGCTTGTACTAAATGTCAGCAAATCAAACGTCATGCTTTTTACAGCAAGAAATAGTGCCACACCCCTGTGTCTTATGAATAGTCCTCGGCTTCATGCTGGACTCGAACCATAACTGGAAGTGCCATGTTGACAAACTATGCGATAGGCTGAGTGGTGCGGTGTTTGCTTTAAGGAAATTAAAACCACTAATATCCACGGAAGCACTGAGACAGGTATAATTCGCACATTTTAACTCAATAATGTCATATGGCACAATCATTTGGGGTAACTCGACGGATGCCAAAAGGGTCCTCCTTATGCAAAAACGAGCTATACGTGCTATTTTTGGTTTGAAGCCTACCGACTCATGTAGGTCTCTATTTGCAACACACCGCATCATGACCCACTATTCCTTGTATATGCTTGAGATACTTATGTACGTGAGACGTAACATAAATATGTACAGGAATATTAACAGTATGAGCGGGAGAAAGACCCGTAACGCAGGTACTCTAAATGTTCAACATCGTCGTATGGCACTTGCGGAGAAAAACCCACGTATCATTGGTCTCACATTCTACAACAAGCTGCCTGTAGACTTGCAGAGTGAACCGTCTGACGAAGCATTAAGGCGCCGCGGCGCGCCGGTTCAGAACCCTTTTATTGAATAATCCTTTGTACTCTGTAAAGGAGTATTATGATATTATGTCAAAATGAATAATAGTTACCATTAAGTTATTGACGTTTTCATTCGAGTTGACATTATATTATTACATAACATTTGATTATTATTTCGACATTTTTTATTATTTTACTATTATTTATTGTGACATTTGAACCATATTATTGAATTTATATTATATTATATTTGAATTAATATTATTACATAACATTTGGTTATTATTTTGACAGTTTTTGTTATTGTACTATTTATTGTGACATTTAAATTTTGACATTTCCATCATTTTATTATGACATTCAATCAATTGATTTATTAAGTTGACATTTTGATTCTAGAGGTACTTTTGTACAGATTAATAATATTATTATTATTTTTCAATTAATTATTTTGTATCGCTAATTTTTATTGACAAACCCTAAATGAATGCACATTTTAGTCTGTATTTACTGCTAAGTATATAAATGTACTTGTATTTACTTTGGGCAATAAATTAATCTGAATCTGAATCTATGAAGTGCACATTTCACATCGCGCTTTGGTCTGTTTTCACGATATTTCGGCATTTTATTGTCAATTGCAAGGCTTACTCAGTTTTAAACTTCAAAATGGATTTAGTATGGCGATACAACTTTTTGAAAGTGTTGTGTTTCGAACATTAAGTATCATTTGTTTCAAAGGTACAAATTGAATGCAACGATAAATTTCAAATCTCTATGTTTTTCCTTGATATGATATGAAAAAATATGAAAATACGCTATACAAATATTAGTCCAGAAAACTCGATTCCGTAATTCACACTGTACAATAAAAAAAATCATCTAACTTCAAGAGGCGAGATTTTTTCTATCGCATCTGCGGCGCATCCCCAGGTGTTACAGGTGTCCACGGACGGGGGGTCGCTCACCATGAGGTGCGGTGACCCACTTGCTCGTTCGCCTGCCCCTAAAGCACAAAAACTCACGCAACAAATGTATGGCCTAGTTTCACCTGCACTATAATATTGTAGCTTAGTGAGACACATTTTACAAATACACTTAGTTAAGAAATAAAAGCTTTGGGATCCAATTGTTGTAGGAATCATTAAAAGATCTCAAAATGATTTAAAATGGAGTATAGGAGTTACGTCGATAAGAGAGTCGGAGGACTGACTCAAACAAATAAACAAGGAGTGCCGCCATGTACCAATGATTCTTTTCTATGTTATGTACATTAGTTGAACACTAACCGATGCTCTTACGGTGAGGTAAAACAGGTCCCATAACCTGCACATTCAGGCGACTGAATATGTATCCATGATCCATTCTGGTTAAGATTTGCTGTTAGAAGTTAAGGAGGGCAGATGGTAGTCGCTCCACTATAATTATCTGATCTGCCAAATCCTGGATCATGGTCAAGGCGGACACCGCGCCCTCGCGAGAGCACTACAGAGACATTAACGCCAAGATGATTATTATAGAAGTTACATATTGAAATTAAATGTATAAACACACAGAGATAAAAAAGTAACACCAAAATGAAATGACCATTACTACCGTACACTGAACTTTTGAATAGTTAAACTGCTTATCTCACCCTGGAAAAGGACTTATGCCGCATAAAACATAGCATAAAGCAAAGCGCATTGTCTCTTGGCCCGGAGGCGCCGGTTTGCTATCGCAATTGCGCTAAGCAGAACAAAGGACTTTCCCATATTCTTCAAACGCTGTACATTAGATACAATTAATTGATAGTGAACGTTGCGGATTGCAGCCTCGACGGGGGCGCTGCCAACAAATAAGTATGAAATACTATTAATATTCTGCGCGCTAATAAAACTTTAATTTTAAAGGAGTTAGAAGAATTAAATTTAACAATGGCTACGTGAATTTTTTTCCTCATCTTCTGTATTTTGTTTGAATTTGGGGGACAACGAAACCTAAATTCCTGTTCCTGAGAATAAAAGAAAATCATGCTGGACTTCGTTAATAGTAGGATATATGACCGACGCCGGTCAGCGCTGGTGTCGGTTGATCGTAGCTGTCAGTGAAAATGAATGCATGGCGTAGAAAATGAAAATGTACGCACAAGGCAGTCATGCATGTTCTATAGTTGATCGAGCCCAAGCTAAGTACATTCAAAACTACACAAGTTGTATTCGACATTAGTATTAGTTATAGGAGGTTGAGGAGTTGCGTCAGAATAAAGCAAAGTGGCAGCCCATAGTCTCTACTTACCCCACCTGTGGGGCAGATACTTGAGCTCTATGTGTGTATGTATGTTTTAGTCATGCAGTCCATTCAGTATCCTGCGGATTTTCCTTCGCCGTAAAGCTTATAATAGCATTTTGTATATTATAGTTGGCAACATGACTGTACGAGCAAGCATGTATTAGGCATGTTGCCCTGACTGCAGCGCTTTACTTCCTTTAAATACTCTGCATTTATATATTAATTTTAATGACAATAAACATATCCAACGGATCGCCACGCGTATCATTCAACCAACAACATCAACAAATTAAATGTAGGATGTACGATTCTACAATGGCTGACTTAAATAATAAACAAATCCATAGTACATAGTAAGGACTCAAATCGTCCAATTTATTTAAAATTAATACCTACTCTATTTCTTTGTTTAGTGACGATTATAGTTCTCGTCACTTATAACTTAAAAAGAACGTTGAGCGACAGTGAGTGTCTGTAAGGGGATGTATGTATCCCCTTCATACCACGAAACTCATATTTCAACTAATCTTTTTTACGTGACGACCGTGGCGTGAACCATTGATACCATTCGCAGTGTATCTGTCGCAGCCGGATAGTTAAATTAGCCGGTTAATTAAATGTCTACCTTTTCATGCACTTTGAAAGCGACGTCTAACGAACGATATTGGCCCAAGCTAACGGAGCTCCTCCATGCATTGTCACAACGCTGACCTATACTAACCAATATAAAACCTAATACAAACTATTATTATTGTTTGAGGTTATTGTGATTAGGTTAGCGATGTAACTAGTAACAATTTATGGAGGAGCTCCGTAAATTCGGAGCAATGTCGTTCTTTAAACATTACTTTCACATTTCATGAAATTATTAAATTTTCAGTTGAATAATCATTTAAAAATCTAGGCGTTTAATTAACCGGCTAATTTAACCATCCGGCTGCGACACATCTACTACGATGAAATAATTAATATCAATTAACCTCAGACACACTAATCTTCATGAACCCGCGCCGTCGTCAGCTCGGCCGAGGTGTTCCCCCCCTTCCCGCCCCTCCCCTCCCACGCACTTGCTGTGAAATCATTTGCATGTCCATCACGTTCCATTTTTCCCAATTTCATCGGACATGACTGACCTTGTCTGCCGTTTTGAGGGTCGTAGATTAGATCTTCATCATCGAGATTAGACTCAGCGAATATTCCAATAATATTTATTTAGCCAAGTATATCTACCATCAATCTCCTAAGGTTCCTATCTTACGGCACTGAATGAGCTCCTTGGAGAGGTTTTCCATGGTGAGTACAACTGGAGTTCTTCATGAAAGGAACAAACAGGTTTTTACGGGGTCTGCAGCACGTTAGCAATACCATGGTATTTCTAACATCCAACTACAAAACTGCTTACCATGATGCAGGCTGTAAGCTTGTTTGTCATTTTAGTGGTACAAAAAATGATGTGTCTAAAAGATATGGGATACAAGCGTGAGTGGCACTTTACGTAGCCAAGTGCAGTGAGGTTCCGAAACGGCCCTGCCATCACCCCCCGGCAGTCTCGCGCCGACGACGGTGGTTCCCCGCGCCGCCGTAAATCGCGCTGTCGATAATCCCGCAGGTGATTCCACCCGTGCGAGTATTTACTCCGCTCCTGGCGGCGGGTCCCGCGAATAAATATACAACAGTCACAGTAACACAACAATGGGCCGTTACTTAGACTTTATGGGGCTCGAGGAAGTAGGTTACGGCTGCGGCGCCGCCCGAAACAGCGACGCCAATAAACCGATCGCGTTATAGCTCATAACGCACGGCGGTTACACCTAACCACGACAAATTACGTGTCACCATAACCGTAACGAGTTATCATCATTGCAGGCCGATATACGCTTGCCATTTGTAGTCAGAAGTACCTAAATATGTAAGTTAAGTTTGATGAAATCCAATTATGTTCCGGAGTTTAGCGCCGTTTCAATCCGCCCTGCGCTTCCCTCCTTACATCGTTTATGGTATAACCCTGTGATTGTGGTGATTGGTGAGATGGAGTGGTGATTATCTAATTCTATGCGATTCTATTTATATTTGACCCTTAGCGATCAAAGCGCGCGAATACACAGGCAATTACAGGTATGAGGCATTTCATCTTAGCCTCACAGTGTTGCACTTTCGCGGATCTGCATTTCAGATGGGCTGTCTGTTCGTTTGTCACTGCATAGTATAAAAAAAAGGCTTCACACGACAACACCTTCGTCCGTCAAAATTAACCAAACTGAATAAACATAGACCCCTATTGAACGCGGGGCATTTACTTAGCAAAGAGCCTCTACCTGAAGTATCTATGTATTACCTATTTGTATATGGGTGTACCTAAATCTCCGCAACTCTGCTGGCAACCTCAATATTGCACCCGCCCGGATAGGTTGCCAATATAAAAATTACTTAAAATGAATCATGACAATCCAGTTTACAGTCTGCTAAGAGTTATCTGTTCCAGATTCCGCCAAGAAATGGAACGAGTGCCGGATGATTTATTAAGGGAATTTCTTTACGGACAATCCGCTTGGAGCTCTCTTGCCGAACCAACATTACTGAATTATTTAGATGAACTTGCTTCTTAGAGCTGGACATGAAATGGTGTGGGAGTGTGCATCCCGGCGCCGGCGAGCGTACGCGCCGCGGGCGACCCGCATATTTCACAACAATGTAATTTTTCCACGTCAGGTGTATGTAAATATGAGGTGGAATGAGAAACGCTGCCGGCACTTGCTCTCGAATAAATGCGATAAAAATACCGCGCCGGCTGTCCGCGCGCCGGAGTCGCTCCACTTACCTGCGTAAATTATATCACTTTATTATTTGAGTCACTGCTCACCCTGATTTTCCTGCTTTAGTGCAAGCCTGTTATAAAATATAAATGTATTTCGCAATAGTAGTTTTTATGCGATCGGTAACGGTGCGTCGGTGGCCGAGCGGTTAGTGTATCCGACTCGTAAACGAGAGGTACCGGGTTCGAATCCCAATGCGGCCACGTACCAGTGACTCTTTTTTTAGTTATGTACATTAGTTGAATACTAACCGATGCTCTTACGGTGAGGGAAAACATCGTGATGAAACCTTCACATTCAGGCGACTGAATGTGTAACCATGATCCAATCTGGTCAGTTTTCCCTGGTAGCAGGGTCATGGAGGTCAGATGGCAGTCGCTCCACCGAAATAACGTGATCTGCATAATCCTGGACCATGGTCAAAGCGGACCCCGGCACAACCGGGACATTAACAAGATATTTTTTTTTTTGGTTTTCTGTTTATGCCAAGACGTGATGAACGCATGCGGAGTACGTTCCATAAAATGAATGCACTACATTTTTTTTCGAACTTGTAAAATGTGTTTCAATGCCTTCTTTTCATACGCTAGTTTTGTATTGACTTCTTTATCAATATCACATAATAGTCCAATGCTGGACTCGAGCATCCTCCACATTAGTTTGGAAAGAAAGTATTGCCAAATTCTCCACGCTGGGCATGCGGCTTGGAAATCGCGGAGTTGAAAATATTCTATATAAATAAATATTGTTAAATGAAATTAACCAGTATTTGACCGATGAAAATAAAAGCGGCCTTAGAATCTCAAATGTAACGATGAGGCCTGGATCAATCTCGCGGTCGCCGCGTCACTGTGGATGAGAGATGACTCCCCTATAGATAGTAGCAAGTTTGATCCCGAAACTAAGCGACAAAGCCTGTCTTGGAAAGGACCATCCCCTTCGCCAATTAAGACATTTTGAATTACTCCAACCGCTGGCAAAGTAACGGCCTCAGTGATAGTAGGTTAGATGAACTAATTGTATTGATTACATGATATAACTGGACCCTGATATAATATTACAGCAATGAGCCGGTTTTTAAGTAGTCATTTTGTCCAACTGACATAGTGGAATTTTTTTCAAATTTTATTGAGTCCATGGTATTTTTATGTTCTTGTGCTTGGACAAATTCACACAGCGCCATGTAGCCCCAAAGTAAGCAAAGCTTGTGTTATAGGTGATAGATAACTGATAAACTACTTATATACTTTTATTTTAAATACATACTTATCATCACATACTACACTCAGACCCGTAACAAAAATTAAAATTCTTCGTAACAATTTCTGGTCTGCCAGAAATAAAACCCAGAACCTCTGCGTGGCGACCGGCATGTTAACCAACTGAAATACTTAACGTCACATATTATGTGTATGTTTATCTTTCATATATTATGTGGTTCTTTATCATTTCGTTATCGCCAGCTCTCTCAATTATGAGAGCCATCGGCAATACCACGGGCCTCGTCAACTTTTGAAATTGTTCCCGATGGCGATGTAAGTTTAAATATGTAAAGATAAAGCTTCGGTACTAAGATCGAAAGCCAAGACGTTTTGCTAGCAAACGATATAAAAAATTGCATACCACTGTGGCAGATAAGCATACGCTCCGCCTTATGGCAAGCAGTTATCCTATGGATAATTGCAATACCAGGTGCATCACTAGCATGTTGGCGACTACGCGCTTCAGCAAAGAGGCAAGGCTGCTTTGCTGTTAAAGCCGCGGTCACCCAAATGGAGCACTGGAGATCCGGCAGGAACACACAAATAGTGTTGTTTGCTGCAGTATTCCGGTGGCTCCAATTCGAAAGAGATGTCCTGCTATGCCTTGTGCCTAAGCTATGTGTCTATCAGCAGATGGCAGTCCGTAATACACAGCCGCGAGTGCAGCGGCCGGCGCTGCGCTGCGGCCCCAATCGCCTTGCAAATCCTTTCCAATTTCCAGCTGCGCCGCGGAAATACTGTAAATAAAGCACATCTTCACGAGACCAACTTCGCGGAACAAATTCAGCGTCTCCAGCGGTGGGCAGGTGCGCGAACCCGATAAACGTCCGAGAGGCTTTCCAGAGTAGATTTCTGCTAGTGCTTGGTCGTGCAGTATTTTTATGCTACTCAGTGAAAAACGAGCAGACAGCCCACCTGATTGTAACCGGTAACTGTTGTCTGCAACATCTATGATTCATACATTTAGGTTGCATGCAACAAAAATGCAGAACCGCATGTGCGTTGTGTAAGATGAAATTCCTCTGGGTATCTCATCCTTCAAACCGGAACACAACAGTGAAAGCATTGTTGCTTGGCGGCAAAAATAGATGAGGCAGTGGTACTCACCCAAGCGGACTCCTCAGGCTTGACAGAGTCCTACCACCTAATAACGTGGTGTCGTATGGCAGAGTAGAAGAAGCTGTAACTATATACACCACTGCCTTCCTGAAAAGCACGTAGCGGCAGTAAACAAGGCGGTGGTACCCATACAGGCGGCGTCCACAGCCTTGACAGACTCTTATCTACCGCATTGAAGTCCTTGTGTCAGTCTGGTATATTTCTACGCGTGGAAATTAAGGCTCCAGACAAGCAGGGAATTATTATGGGTTGTTGATTTTTTATATAATCAGTTCAGTCTTTCTCTCTTTAGTTTACGTACATAGTACATACGCAAAGTCTCGCCTGTTTACCTCTTAAACTTATTAGTCAGATAATATTTAAAAAGTTTATTAAAAACTTAACAGCGAATGGCGTTGCTTTAGCTCTAATTTTAAATTAGGCCCCACACCCCGTACACCGATTAAGCAGAGCATATTTTATTATGTTAATATTCCTTTACATAGTATTTCTCATACATTGCTAAGAAATAGACTGATAGTTCAGATGTGATTCTATTTCAAACTAGAATACTGAATAATGCATATTGAACACATTTCTCTAATTCATATTTCAACCATTGAAAGATTAGACTAATACCTAACTAATGTACCTCTTCGAAATGTAAGTTATCCGACGCGAGTGTCTGCGCGAGCGTGCTCCCTCCATTAGAATAATTACCTCGCGGTCGGCGGCTGCGTCTTACGGACACACAAAGTAAGTGGGGTACCAAATAGTCCATTTCGTGGATTGATTCTGTTTTTCCCAACGAACGACTTACTTTTGCCTTTAGAAATGTTCGCTGGCTTTTACTAGGCACAAAGGTCGTAGCTAGGTGCCTTGGACGAATTGTACCAAAGGTTGGTTTATTTTAAAAGTTCTTACTTACTTTGGGAATAACATAATTGTTGGCATGTCATTATTGTTCAGTGGGTTCAGTAAAGTTGACTACGTTTACGTTCGAGTTTCAAAGTATGTCATAAAGTACATTACTTCGTTCCAACTGAACTTTAAGCGTTTGGTTCTTTAGAAAACTTGCAGCCAAATTAAATACATGAGTTTAAAATATAAAGCCAATTACAAGTTCTCATCAATAATGAGAATTTAAGTTGTATCAAAATGCGATTTTGCTCTAAGATACCTTTAAGTATTAGGTATTGAGTACATTTATAAATTAATTTAAATATTCTGATTAATCATAATGAAGTTGATAACGTTTAAGATATTTCTGGAACAAAGAGAGATGTAGATAAATGTTCACCTGTACAAAATATTCTATCATGGCCTTAGTTTCATCATCGTCATCATATCACCCAGTAGACGCCCACAACATTTCCACAAAGGCCGGTCCTATGCCTTCCGCATCCATCCGGCACCTGCGACCTTTACTCCACCTTCTAGAAGTCCTATCCACGCAGAGCCTTTTCGAGAACTCCACTGTCCCATCGGCTATCTGCTCATTAACAATAGAGCTTCTGCCTTAGTTTTGCATGTCAATAATATCCTACTCTAAAGTTTATGAGACCAGAATCGTTTTTACTCGTTGTATGGTGAGTAGCCTCTGGTGGGTTTCAGCGAGAGACCATACCACATGAGCATTTGATCTATAAATCAGGTGTTACCGACCACGAAATTACTTAAAGAACTCTATGCTGTAATATCTATCTAAGAAAAACCTCCCATTTGTGCTCTTTCCACTCATCATCATCTTGACGTTAAATCCCGGTAGTCGCGCGGCGCAAAGAGACCAGTATCCACCTTCATACTACTCTTGGTCCACTTCGCTCGGTCTCCGACAACCTAGGTGGTGAGTTTGTTGGCACGCACGCATCACTTCTTGGGCCGGCCTCTTCTTCCCGTGCCCGGCGGGGTTGGCATGGCCAGACATTTGTTCCAAGACTTGTGCCGTTGCTGCCGTGCTGTGCTCTTTCCACTGCCCTAACCAGTTCCTTAAATGTAATAGCATCTTAGCCATCTATAGAGTGTATACAATTTCCCACATTTCAGTTTTGGGTAAACGCAATTCTGTTAGTACTAATATAAACTATTCTATGCGAATATCAACACAGTCGCCATTAGAACACGTATCAAATAGACCAGAAATAGCTACTTAGCAACAAATTAGGAGAAATATACGGTTTACTGCGACAATGGCGTCTCGCAACATTAATCATGATGAAAGAAGTTAGTAACTCGAGACGTAATGATGAATTAATAGCGTGAGCCGGGTATAATACAACGCGGTCGCTTGAGCGCGGGAACAAATCTCCCGCTTATTGAATCAGCGGCCGCCGCCGGCCTTCCGAAAGGTGGGCTTATATTCGTTCCTTTTCAAATATAAATAACTAGCTTTTATCCGCGACTTCGTTTGCGTAAAATTCGGTTATAACATTCCAGACCCGTTCCCGCGGGAACCATTTGTGCTATTCTGGGCTATAAGCTGTGTCCTATTTGCGTGAGTAACATACATATTTGCAAACCCTCGCATTTATAATATTCGTATTTCTCTAAAAACTGGAGAATCTTTTGTGGTACTGGTGCGGGGGCGGCATGGTCACGGATGGATTCTGATGGAGCATCACTTTACCGCGCGAACATCAACCATAACAACAATACTATTTTCATCAGTAAGGTCTCCAGTGCTCCTTGCGGTGGGGATTTGGGAAACCGTGGTTTTGGTAGTGTAGAGGCATTTGCCTTTTTGCTGCAAGAACAACTTGTTATAGAGGGAGACAACGCATTATGCACACTCTCCCCTTCTTCGCGGCATGGACATGGTTAACGCTTTTCAGACATCGGCACCAGACTGGGACATATTTGTGAGTCGATGGATGGAAGTGCGAAATGCATGCCTGAGGTTTAGTGATGGAGGAGTGAGTGTATTTTATTAAAATTCAAAATTCAAAATTGCTTTATTGAGTAGGATATTACATATCTCTTTCAATCGTCAAAGAGGAGGGGGTAGGAAATTAGGAAGGAAACACAAAGTGACATGTTGGCCGCCCCATGGCCGCAGCACACCCACCCCCCGCCGACAATACCAGTGTTAGGTAGCTGCTCCCACCCTACCCTTACCCTGCCCGGAGCCTACCCCTATCCTACCCTACCCACCCCTACCCCGGCCTACCCCTTAACCTAACCTAACCCTACCCCTACTTTTCCCCTATCTTATCCTACGCCATCCCTACCGCAGTCCGCGCAGAGCAGACGCCCCCCAGCCCCGCTACGACCGATTAAGACGACGACGATTAAGTTTTAATTTAATGATTTTAAATGTTTTGTTTGTTCTACATTTACGTGTACACACACACGCACGCACACACACACACGCACGCACACACACACACACACTCTCACACAACAATCAGGTTAAGTTATGTTCAAAAAGTTGTGTTTAAATTGGTACTAGTACGAAAATTTCGATATTAAAGAGCAGATCCTTCAGACACAGGCATTACGCTTCAAAGAAGACTCCAATCACTGCTTTTTATGGAAATTGTGAGAAAGTGGGTACATAAATATTTGTCATATTTTCATTATTTTTATTTTTTCATACATATTGATATTTCCAGTATGTTAGTAATCAACAATTACTGTAAAACTGTAAATTTATGGTATATGAATAAACAACGTAAATAAATTGGCGATACCCTTGGTGTTGCTAATGTCTATTGGCAGCGCTGACCACTTTCTATCATAGTCAAATAAATATTAGGTACTGTTGCTACCTAGGATAGCATTATCTCGGATACACAATTCGATCTGTGATATATATTCGTTAAGTCAAATGTCCCCTTAATTGGCTGTGAAAGCATTACGTAAATCTTTTTTGCTTAGATTATTCCGAGGATAGCGCGACATCGCGCCACGAACGAAGGTCACGCACGGTCACGTATGCTCTATTTTATATAGTTTAATGTTAATGTTGAATATTTATAGCATTTATTTTTTATAATATACAGACTCGCGTTTCTTCTCTTACTTGGATACCAGGTATCTATTTGTAGATGAAATTTATCCCATCTTAGGAGGGTGCGGTGGCGGAAAACTGACGTGGCCGTGGCTCCAGGATAAACAGTACAACGGGGAATGTTCCGAAGAGAGCACAGAGAACACAGAGAGCCAACGTCTCTCCGGAACCTTAAGGCATCCAAACTGTATGTGAGTAGGCAATCATCAACAATACGAATACCTCTGCGTTAGATGCAGTCAAGTGGAAGGAGTTGGTATTGGGGTGCCACAGCCCATAGTTTGGAGCAGTATTCTATACGGGGACGAACTTGTGCACTGTACACCAAAAGTCGATGCCCCGGTGTGAATTGCTGTTTGGCTTTATTATGTAAACCAAGTTTTTTGAGACAGTTTGGCTTTACCTTCCAATCCCTAAATTGGGCTTCGTTCGATATGTCTCAAATTCTGATAAAATCCGCAGACAAACAACGAACTAATAATTTCTTAGAAATAAGAGTGTTGGACACAACAGGACACAATCGACAGATTATTGTTTTGTTGTTTTTCCTTATGTTTTATCGTGAACAGGAAACATTTAAATAAATAAAATAAATAAATAATAAAGGCATTCGTTGCGGTTTCAAGACAGTGTCTATTATTTAGTCTTTGAGCGTGCCTGAGTAGCTCTTTGGGACTTTGGTGTAGATCCTGGCTGTACAGTAGATGCAGAAGTGCGAATTAGTGCTGGGGCCGAGCCCGGCTAAAAAATATCGACGTAACAACTAATCGCAGTAAGCTGTAGGTACGGTTTAGGCCTGTTTTGTCTAGTTCCCTGTTCGTCTAATGACCGTGACCGCTACAAGATTTGTCGTTATTACAGTGTCTAATTACATTCTCTAGAAGGACAAAGATCCTCCAGTGCCATAAACTGCTTGGTTACAGTCGAATGTTAGCCAATTAGTACATACACACACGATACACTCGTCAAACACATAATACCTTTTTTGTCAAGACTAAAAAAAAACAATTGCAGTAGGTACTAGATACCTAAATATGGGCAGAACTACTCGTCTCAAGCGTCGCGTCGCGTCGCGTCGTGATGGATGCCCGGAGTCACATTACGCGGCACTCGCGCCGCCATTGTCTCATATCGGCCGATACATCATCGCGGCGTCTGCCTAATGGACCCACCCACCAGGGCGGCGGGGATTCGATGTAGTGTCCATCTAAAGAATCATAGCTTTTTCGTTTAAAACTAGATAAGCATTTGACCGCCATCTGACCGGATAGTATGTGATATGCTTGTCTAGGACTAACCTTGACAATTATACTGGTCGCGGAACACATTGGCAGGTAAAAAGGTTGTTCCATTGTTATCGCTTAAAGCTGAAGCAAAAGATTTTTACGTACCCGTTGAGACAAGAGATTCGCATTTAATTTAATAAGGAGCAGAACTGCCTAAACGGCCAACGAATAATAGGAGTATTAGCTATAAACTCTAAATACATATGAAGAAAGCAACAGATCAATTGAGTATACAAACTACCTAATGCGAAACACATCTAGTTGTAGCGTACCTACGACACGTAGCGGCGCGTAGCCTCGTAGCTTAGCACTGTCCCCGCACCCCGCGTCGCACCTCGACCGCGCCGGTCTGGACTCCGTATAATAAACGCTTGGCTCGCTTTTGATTCCTCTCACAATACCCGTTCCACTGCGATCTCGATTAATAAAACATGATTTATCGCCAACTGATTCCATTTAACAAACGGTTATATTTGTTTCGAGAATAAAATATTAGCCCGATTTTCTGCTCGGGTTTTCGTTCGGGTTTGGGTAATTGTTTATTGATACTGCAATCTGGCGCTTACGGGTCATTGGAAATGAAACGCTGTAATTCGCGTTTAGGCTTATTACTTAAGCTAACCTGGTTATGTACCATAATGGATAGTGAGGTGTGCTACATATCGGCGCAATCTCGCCCCGAACTCGCGCTCTCCGCGGAACCCGTTCGCAACTTACTGAATTAACAGCAATTCCGTATAAGTTACCGACGCACTCCACTCGGCGAGGATAAATAATTCAGAGGGCCGCTCCTGAAAGCGGTACTATCTCGGAGGACGGTATTTTTTTCGAAGCCTGAATACGGCTCTCGGAGGGGAATTTAAATTCAATTTTACACTAACTAGCCAGAGTTTAAAGAAGTTTTTATTAAAGCTTACAGTTAATTCAACGAGTCGCAAGTTCCGGCGCGATAAAGGACGGCGCGGGGCGGGGGGCGCGGGCGGCGGGCGCCCGTCCGGAACATCAACCTATCTTTTCAGCTACAGCACAGCTCATGCAAACGTTTCGAATAAACCACCAACTTCCCTCGGGCAAAATGTGACTCCTCAAATAGAATGCAAACAGTATTTTGCATTTGCTCTCCTGGGGCTACGTAAGAGCTCGTTGAAACAGCACAGCTTCAAAACAATGTTCGGTTAAGCGTTATCCGGGGGAATTACACGTTTACGACGCAATGCGTAGTCGCTAAGTGTCAACGTCGCGTATTTGGAAGGGGGGGTGAAACCTTAAAGCAAACTCCTTTATGAGCGAAGTAACGAGGAGAAGGTTGTAATAAAATATGCATCTGGTCCCGGGCCGCCGACGGCTGAGCGGCGCACCCGCGGCCGCGACAGCCGCGGATGGGTGGCCGCGTATCGATTGCCTTCATTGTGCCTCCATCACGGCTTCAAAGTGTAAAGCAAATTGCCGAGTCCCCCCGCCCCGTACATTTTCGCGGAGTAGCACCTGATTCAATAAAGAAGTTTCCCAGCTTAATCAGTTCATAAATTATTGGATGAGCAAACTCAGGCGGGTAACCGCCTTTGATTCTGTTTCTGGCGCGGCCGTGGGCAGTACGTAAGTAGGTGAAAAGCCGGTTCTAATTTGTAGCGCGACGGGTCGGGCGGCGACGGCGGAGCTATTCTACTTACAATCGACCGTGAAGCGGAAATTTTTGCATGAATTGTTCGAAAATCGAATATTCAAAGCATTGGAGTACGTGACTGCGGAAAGGAAAATGTAGATGCAACAAAATCGTGCTTTGCCAGCCTTCGGTGTAACGAGGGCACTCGATGCACTTTGCAAGCTTTTAAGGTAGCGCGCGCCGAGCGTTGCTGCGTCGCGGTATTTAATAGGTAGTCAGCTGCTCGGCGGCGCGGCGCAGCGCGGGCGGCGGGGCTGAATACTGGATGAAGTGAAATGCTAACTCTTGCCGATTGCAAGTTACAATTATTGCAATTCCTTTTTTGGGAAACTCTACGAGGGGTATACTCTACGACATGAGTTGCCTTTTATCTACATCTTACAGGTGTTCCATAATAAAATTAAATAATCATCTTGGCATTAATGTCCCGGTAGTGCTCTCGCGCACGAGGGCCTTGGGTCCACCTTCGCCATAATTAGGCAGGTTTTCCCTCACCGTAAGAGCATCCGTTAGTGTTCAACTAATATACATAACTCAGTAAAGAGTCATTAATACATGGCAGCAGTGGGATTCGAACCTGGGAGCCCTCGCTTGCGAGTCCACGACGCCACCGATGCTCCTTAGTTTTATTAGTAGTTACTAAAATTAATAGTACTTTTAAGTAATCATTCTGCTCTATTAGAGCCCACACGATCCATTTGTGCGAATCGAAAAGAAATAAGACCTTGAATTATATGTAGCTATACCTACTAGCTCAACAATACGCTTGCAAAACTTTTCACGCTAGACTAACACAGTAGGGACCATGGTGGGCGGCGCTGCGCCCCATCGTCACCGGGCGACGCCACAGCAAAGCTGTAGAATCGGCCGTATCACAAATCGGGTTAATGTGATTTACACTGCCGTAATTGAAACGCAAGTTCCCGCAGCGGGCCGCGGTACATCGTCAAAGTTACGAACACAACCCACACACATAAAACTTGTTAAAGGGATTATCTTCAAGTAATCTGTTGGTACTCAATTTTACTGCGTGGGGCGTCGGGTTTTACTTTGTTTGTTTAGGAAAATATTGATTGATCTTTATTTTATTAGTCGGTGTAAAGCTGTTTAGTATTTGTACTGAGTAAATAAATAAAATTCAGTTAGTGTAAGCAGGACGTCGCGTTAGCGACGGAGCCGACCGCTGCCCTGGATTGCAGAAAGGTCGCTTTAATAGACAGACAAACAGAAACATCCCATTTAAAACATATTAAGAGGGATGAGGCAGGTTTAGCAAACATTTAGGATCAGCCTTTTCGCTGTACCGTGCTAAACAACGGATAAATGAATCGGTCGTAATCGGCGTACGGGGCGAACTGGGCCCGCGGGACGCCGACTCCACTTGATGAGGGTTTTTGTGAGCCCCGGTTCATAAAGGACAGATCTTTCCCGCTAAGCCTGCGTGTATAAAATGTGAATTTATTAGATGGCGGCTGTCAGATGGAAGACACATTACCGAGCTACGGCGCGGAGTGAGGGGCGCGGAGAGCGGCCGGCGGCGGCACTTGTTGCCGCGCCCGCGCCCGCCACCGCCGCCAGTAATGACACATTACAATTTATCATCATTAAATTTATCCCATTTACCATCGCAATTAAAACTTTAAAGCGCGCACCATTTCCCCAGCACGCAATAAAACAAAACCCTCTCCAAGTAGGTACTTATTAATAAACACAGCTGGAAAAATATAAATCAGATTTCAATTGCAGACACGGAACCGTCGGGATAAAGCGGTGAATGCCAGTGGAACACAATGAACAATACAGCAGGAAATAAAAACAGATGCGGACTTTTTTGTATTCTTTTCTTAGTTGAGCGAATTTATTAACTCGCTAAGTTACAGTGGGTTTGGAAATAGCTATTTTTGCATAGCATCAGCGTTAACTTTTATACTTTTTCTAGTAATAATGTCGGAGTTTCGGAGTTAATCAGATGTATACGTCTGTGGGGGCGAAGGCCCGGGCCCGGGCGGGTCTCGAAGTGGCGGGGTCCCGATTACTCGTTGACAAGGTCACCGCGGCGTCGCCGTCGCCGGTAGACAGCCGTTAAATATTAATCAACACTCGCCGGTGATTGTCGGTCGGCGGGCGCTCGCAGCGCCGGAATTGCTCTCCGACCACATCAAAATGCTAAGCACTCACGTCAAACGGCCTCATTACTACGTCCCCGCAGTGTTGCTTATCCAATCAATGAACGTGTTTGTGAAGGTTGTGAGTAATAAATAAGGTGTGTAAATCAACTGTAGCTATTGTATAAGGAATGGCAGTTTATATACCTCGCATAAACGACTATAAAGGTAGAGGCTGACGCGATGCAGTTATTGCAATGTAATACGCAACGCAAGCGGGCGCGTTCTCGAGCCGGCCGCCCGCGAGGGCGCAGATGCGGATGCGGATTGCGGATCTGCGGACTCCGCGGATGGCGGGCGGTCGGTGGGGCTCCAGCGTACTTCAGAGCCTACACTTTTGGCAGTGTCATGGCCCGCTCGTGTGTTTCGGCGAGTTGTGTTTGGGAGTGCGCGGCTAACGAGCCCGACGTGCTTCCGCTTCTGACAAAGTATCTATAACTTTTGCAGAATATTAGTTTTTTGAGATTCCCTTTGCAGATGCATGTACCGCTCGTATTTAATGTTGAATACTATGTTATTATATACGTACCTAATTACATAGTATTGAAACAGTTCAGATAATTATTGGTAATTCGTGTGCATTGGATTAGAATTAATTCAATTAATCGACCTCAAACAGCTCGCTTGCTAATTTGTTATTTAATTTCCCTCATTTCAAATTGACTTTATTGTATTAAAGAAATTGTATGAACTCCCTGTTTACCATCGGTGTATCAATAAGGGATTGAACAAAGGTGGCCCGTGGCCCATTGTCCGCGGCCGCGGCCAGCTGTAACCGGGAAAAGTAGACCGTAATTGTTAGTAAAGTTCCTGCGTCACGTAGCCGTACAACTAACTGTAATTAATTGATTAATTCATGTTCTGATTGAGCGGCGGCGGCGGCGGGCGAGCACGTCCAATGAATAGCCGATAGCCAGCCCCCGCCGCCGCAGCGGGGAGGCCTGACAATGCCACCGTTTCCAGTCTAGCTAAGTATTTGACGAAACTTCAGCCTCAGTTACTGCACTAACATTGAGATCTGTCTTCGCCAAATAAGTTTAAACCGCATTGTGTTCTAATTGGGCGGCCGCGGCTCGAGGGCGGCCATGATGGATGGCGGAATAATTTCGACAGCGCTCGGCGGCCGCGGGTAAACACGAGCTAATGTAATGAGGCAACTAATGAAGCCGTCCGGTAATGGTGAAACTTTCTCCGCAAAAGTATAAACGTCGGGAGTACGGTGTCGATTACTTTCCTATCAAAGTTTACAGACAGGGATCAAATGAACTGTCGCCAGCGAGGCGAAGTTCGCACTTCGCAGCGAATTGGCCGGGAGAGTGGGCGGGCGGGCGGGGCGCGGGGCGGCGCGCTGCGCGGGCGATAGCCTTTCAATGGCATTAATCATCCACGTGATTGCCAGATTAAGCACCCGCTGCAGCAGCCGCGAGCCCTCCACTCCACTGCCGCTGCCTATCACAGCCATCGCTCCGACACAAAGGGCACTCCGACATCGCTAAAATGATTTTCATCGCATAAAACCATTACCGCGGAAGTTCTCCGTTGCCAGTAATTAGTTTATTGCAAGCTGTTAGCAGCGATAACTTATTCACGCGGAGGGCGGGGGCGCCGCTGATGTACCGCGCCATTTTGTTTATCGCCGCCACTTCCCTCCGAGAACCGCATCTCAAAAATTCCGCCCCTAACAACTTTATACTCAGTCATTTTGTTTAATATCGGAGCGAGCCGTAATCATGTCTGCGGCGCGGCGCGGGCGGCGCGGGCGCGGGCGCGGGCGATCGCGGCGCGGCGGAGAAGCGCGCGTTCATCAATTGCGAATAATAGCGGGAAGAATGGCCGTGTCCCTCACATAAAAATCTCATTTCGCCGCCCGCTGGCGAACACAAACGACGGAGGCCTAAATAAAATGTTGATAATTCGAGAAGTGCGTGCGTCGTAATCTATCGAACCCATGACGTATCAGTTTGCGGCGATCGCAATCTCGCCGCCGCGCCGCGCGCCTGTTGGGTAAAAACACTCCGCGCACCTCCCAAAATACTAGATGACTATTACTTCTTTTATCGCGCTCGCCGCCAATCCATTAGGGCGGGCCGACCGGGCCGACCGGGCCGACCGGGCCGAGGACGCGGCTGCTCTGTCTCTAGACGGGTTTCTGTTAGACATACAGAATTAAAAATTCAACTCTTTCCACAAAACTCTGTCCACTTAAGAACAAAAGGAAAACTCTGCAAATTCTTTGTGAATACTTAAAATGCGAAGTTGTAAGTTTGGGAAGTATTTCCGACTTCCTGAAGCATTTCCTTGGGAGTTTTTCCAATAGCTACGAAGCGAGTTAGAATGCTCGGAATGAGAGGGCTCGCGGCCGCGGCGCTCTCGACTCGTCGCGGGAATCACAAAGCAGGAATTACCTACAACCGAAACATACAACCTCCCGGTTGCACTGTACCTCACAACGTCTAGACTCTAGACTGAGCGGACGCGACAGTTGGAGGTGTCCCATTTTTTCCAGTGTGCAGATGAGTAAGCTATGTCAAAATTAGGAATTTCATCCCTATGCAACGTACTTAATTATAAAACAAATTGCAATGTTGACAAACTTTGGAAATTCGCGTAAAAATAAGTACGCGAGCGAAAAATATGCAGACGCATATTTATCACTTACACTCGAAAAGTAATCGAAAAAAATTTACCTCTATTATACACTTTTTTTTTATTTCGAGTACGTTGCACAGGGATGAATTTCTTAATTTTGATGTAGCCTACTAATCTCGTCGTCTAAGACGTTCTCGCAAATTTGCATACCTACTGTAAAAAATGGGACACCTCCGACTGTCGCGATCGCTCAGTGTGGTCGGTTTACATTTTGAAATGTAAAGAGCGCAAATACAAAGCAAGCAAAACAACAATTGACTTTTTACTTACCAGAACACACAGAAATTCATTATTTGTATGACAATAATGTTAATTATTACAATTACAGCAATTCGAGAGTGGTTTTTTGACAAAACAACCTTACACGTTCTTCTTATGGCGGGAAAATAAATTTCTGATGTTTATCACTTAACATTTAGAAAGCCACCATTTTATTGGCTCATTTATCAAGTAAGCGATACAGTCCGCGTCGTAAAACTGTGGTTAGGAACGTAAGTACGCGCGTCACGCGACAACGCGCCCCGCCCCCGCCGCCCCCGCCGCCGGACGCGCTTCACCCGCTCCTGCATTAGCCAAATATTACCTCTCTAATCCAATGGGCGTTCGTAACCTGATACAAATTCATAAAATAAATAAATTACCTTTCTAAATTACTATTCGTAAAATTATGTGAATTATTTACAAGCGTCGGTGGCCTAGTGGTAATGGTATCAGAATTGCAATGCGAGAGGTACCGGGCACGAATCCCACTGCCACCAATGACTGGTTTCACTAATGAATATATATCAGAAAAGGAGTTATGTACATTAGTTGAACCAGTACTAACCGATGCTCTTACGGTGAGGGAAAACATCGTGGTGGTTTCACAACACGTTCAGGCGACTGGCGCTGTCCCAATTGGCAACGGTCGTACGACGGGCGCTACCCGACCAATAGCAGAGCTCAAACCCGCCCGTCGCACGACCGTTGCCAATTAGTACAGCGCCACTGAATGTGGTGATCCAATTGGTCAGGTTCCCCGATATCAGGTCAGACGGCAGTCGCTCCACTGTATATACCTGATCGGCCAAATCCTGGATCATGGTCAAGGCGCCCAGGACCTGGCTGACAAGTCAAATTATAAAAAAAAAAAAACGTGTGGCACTCAGGGAGTGCCGCGGTAAAGCTAATGCATAGCATTTTTCATCAACTTATGCAATTATAATTATTTATTTATTTTATTTATTCAGTATTTTTAGTTTCTTTGATATTAACCATATACATACACGTTAAGGTTCAACTAGTCGCGGGCTCGAAGTCACTCGTGGACGCGGCCAAAAAGCACGCTGTCTCACCTAGCATTGTGTCTAAAAGAGATAGAATCAGTTATGAGCAGTTAGCAGCTAGTCTACACGCATACGTCTAGTCGCACGCACACAAACACCGTGCCGAAGTCTGCCGAACTGAAACGACGTTAGACGATGCACGGATTTCAACTCCGCACCGCTGTGCCGGTCGGAGTGGGGGATGTTAGGTTTTTTTCGTTACGGAATTTCTTGATTCGGTCGCCGCGCTCAAAGCCCGCGATGAAAGCTATGCCATAGCTTAAAAAGATTTCTGTCGTCGGTCTCTGCTACCTGAACGAGCTCGTTAAATATACTAATTACTTAATCTCTTTTGGTAAAATTTAACTTATTTCATTTACTCATCAAAAGTTTTATAGCAATGACGAAAGTCTTCAAGGCTAATATTTCTTTGGCCCAGAAAATGAGCAGCAGCGTTTTCTGTTCACTATGATCTAAAAGGCATTCCTAAAGCTTCTAATCAGGCAAGCGGCCTGTCACGTGAAGAGATAGCCATTTGGTGTAGACCCCACCAAGGCAACAGGGGGGTGATGGTGATGAAAAATAAACATTAGAAACATTACCTCAAAAATATTGACCCTTTATATTGTTGGATAAAATTAATGTGTCCGCACCCGCAGCCGAGAGAGGCCCGGCTTTTACGCAACTTAATTTTGTATTTTTATGAGGAACTGGAGGTTCATTAATGAGGATTTACTCCATTCAGACGCCATATCACGGCCGGTTTTAATTAAAAAGAGAGTAGCAGGTAACGAGGCGGCGCGGGCCGCCGGCGCCGCGGCCGCCGCGTCAACAAACGGTCACTGGGTAATTTAAACAAAATATTTCGCAACATCACTCGTAATATCGGCCCAGAATACGCAATGTTATCCTGGTAATAAGAATGTTTGTAAATTTTATTCCGTCAGTCAACCACGCGAACGAAAATTTTTGGAATTGGAATTTGGCGTGGTACCGCACCATGACCTGCAACTGGACGAGTTGTAGTTAATTTATAATTTATTTTAAGCTACGATACCACAGACAGACACACAGATACACATTTCAAACTTATAATATCCCTCTTCGCGGTTCTCGGGGATTAAAAACAATGGTTGGTCCGCGGCTGAATGGCTTCCCGCGACCCTCAGCAGTCGCCGGGTTGTCTTGTTGAAGGGGCTTCGTTGATACTTCCGGCCAGTGGCCGCTGCTCGGTGACCTTTTGGCTCCAAGGGTCGGTGGCCCTACGATCAATGCATCCAACGGTGAGCAGGTACTATTTATTGTCCAAATGTCCATTTTTAAAGCAGTATAGCAACCGCGCCCCGACCACCATAAACTGCTTGCAATATGGCAGGAGAGAGCATGGTTCTTACTACCTTAGTAGTACATACATTGTATAGAATAAATTGTATAAATTGTATAGAATATTATGATGCGCTTACAAACTGAGTGTTTGTTCAACCTTCACAAAGGATTATTAAAAAAATGTAAAATATTTATTTATTTATTTATTCCACAAAGTTTAGAGTATTACAGTTTAAGAACTAATACACTATAATATGACTGCGACTCACTGTTAACACACCAAATCCAAATAGAATGTCATCACCACGCCTAATGTTTCAATTGACTCCAATTTCAATTGAAACAACAAAACAAAAAAGAAGACTTAAAAATAGTTAGCAAATTATTTTTTAAATATTTATGTACTTCAAAACATTTAACACTTTGTGTTGTCACTTCCTGATGTAACTCTATTATTATGAATGAAATCACTTTTTGAACACTAGTTCCACTTTATTATACAAATTTTATTAAATTGCAACCGATTTCGAATTACTCATCCTCAGGCGAGTAATTCGAAACCGATATTCGATAAAGTGGAACTAGTGTACAAAAAGTGATTTTATTCATATGAACTTTTAATTTAAGCCAGGGCCGACATGATGACTCCAAACGATCCTACGTTCCTCTATCTCATACTAAACAGTCTTACTTATAATTTGCAAGCAAGCCAATAAACGGTACCCTTGCGTGTTCAATTGAACCTCTCTGATAATGCTCGCTCCCAAAAGCCTGCCCCATACAACTCGCCTAACACTAAGCCGACTGTACACCCTAATAGACACCTGACTAAGCCAAGGGCCAGCATGAGCATTACGTCTAACCTGTTTACAGTAGGGATAGACAGCGACCACCTTACCTACTATGACCTACGTTATATCTTAGGTCAATACCACAGTAGGTTAGTTCGGTACAATTACTTCTAGTCATATAAACCTAATCGACATATGTCGGAAAATCTCAAATGAAACAAAGCAAAGAGAAGAAAGAAAGCAAAGAATCAACTCGATTAAACCGGTTATCAAATAAAGATAACCGCATCGAAATCGGTCTATCCGTTCTGGAGCCAGGTATGATGCCACATAGATACACAGCTTTTTCTTTTCCGTGGATCAAACGCCAAACGTAGAACACAACAAACACCCCTTTTTTCGTCGGGGTTTTAAAAACCTATACCGGCAACTAGATAAAGTTTACTTTCGAGCCTTTACTCAAATATTCAGCGCGCCGAAATTACTCACTTATCGTCGCTAATCGACTTTCAATTTGATGTTATAATTTCCAGAGCTCATTAGCGTTACAAATCGAGGGCGATCAGAGGGGCGCGGGGGGCGCGGGGGGCGCGGGGGGCGCGGGGGTGACAAATGCGAGTTGTATCGCCCGCGGAAAATTGCCCGCTTCCGGCCCCCCGCGCCCTCACCCCGCCGGCGCCAGAGCGACACCAAACTGCAGAACATCAAAAAATCAAACTTTAGGCAATCAATCGTTCATGGCTGCGAGATGATCGTCATTAACGGCCAGTAGCTGTTTCCATTTGTTTTTTCTTACCACCGTTGTAAAGCGGTAGAACACGCAAAGGGAGGCGATATTACGACATTACATTTGACCCAGGCCGCCTTTTCCTTTTTCAATGCAAATTATAAGTAGGTAGGTAGGATCGAGTCCAGTCAAGTTATAGGGTCCGATTCGTCCGAATTATGTACCTACATTAGAAGAACACTATGTACAATATGCTCTTGCGGTGAGGGAAAACAACGTGACGAAACCTGCACATTCAGGCAACTAAACTGACGGAACCATCATAAAGCCTAATTTGCAAAAGGAACAAGCCCCGTTTTTCGGTCTACAGAGAGAGGTCTAAGCTGATCTAACGGCTTGTACAATGAATTAGTAGTATCTGCTATCTCTCTATACGCTACTCTGATGAATACCACACGGTCAGTATGGCAATAATCGGTTTGTATAGGATGTTCTATCAATAGGAAATAGCGTCTGGGCCAACACAGTGCTAGTTGTATTCTGTGCCTTAACCTTGCTCCATATAATATAATCACTCTCTAACTAGGGTATGGTAGGGTACGTCTCAGGTAGGTTAGCGGTAGGACACCACGCGAACGAAGTCGCGCCGGGCCCACTAGTATTTTTCGTTACACTCTTTTCATTCCTTTCATTCTTCTATCAGAGGATTCTCTACATGACTAAACCAACTGAGCATTCCTTTCCCTTCTTTCTCTATCCTAGTCATTACATCTTCTTGCACTCCAGCACGTTCACTTGTTACTATTCCGTTTTTTTATCTTTCATTGACAACTCTTTCCATACTTATTAACGCTCTCATTTCTAGTGCATTTATCCTACTTGCACGCTTCTTCTGCCATACCTTACTTTCGCTGCCATACATTAAAGTTAGAACAAGCACCCCTCTATGAACAGCCAGATAGGCGTTTTTGATACCTTCAGGCTGTTCATAAATGTATGTAGTGCTCTACCATATCCCGCATTCACTTTCCATAAAACGCTTGAAAGTAAACTTTTAATTGGCCACTGGATCTTCCACTCTATGTAAATAAGCAAGATCTTGCCAATAAATAAGTCCTCCATCAATATGATTCGTCATAAATACATTAAGAAGTCACAAGGAACATGGAGTAGGAATAACAATCTTGTTTTTAAAAGCTTTGCAACAATTTGATCGTCCTTCAATCTCGGCCTTCTCCCGCGCCCCGCGCCCCGCCGCCCCCGTCGCGCCCGTCAACGCGAATAGGGCAGAAAAGGAACATAATAAGTATTTAATTGGTTGATTCTTAATACGAGGAGCGCTTAAGTGGGCATTAGGCTTCCCCGGCGTCGGCGGGGGGTGGGGTTGCGGCAAGAACGTACGGGGAAAAACAAAATCTCGGAGCGATTCTCTTGTGGAATTATTTGACGTTTGTATTACGGTATTCTCGGGCTCTTCGCATAGCGAGAGAGGCGTGTTGGTTGCTAATTGCCCACAGGCTTTACGCGCGGCTCCTGCGGTGGCGACAACTGAACAGTAAAAACTTCTTTAGCCGCTTCAGGTACACTCGTGCCTACTTTTTCTGCGCAACTGAGGACTCTGCCGCCAGTCGGTCGATGACGCTTAAATAAGTCCAAACTTCAACCGTCTTCTGTTCCATGGTGCATGGATATTTCTGTTTCTATTTTTAACCGACTTAAAAACTGAATTTGATTTAAAAAAATTTTTTTTGTTTGTAAGGGTGTATATCTGTTTTCATTAAGTCCGAATCTGATAATGGGAACCCTGAGAAAACGAGGGTATGCTTAGTACTATGACGACCTGAGTGGTTCAGTGGTCAACATGCCGGTCTGCCACGCAAGAGGTCAAGGGTTCGATTCCCGGCCGGGCAGAAATTTAAATGATGAATTTTAATTTCTGTTACGGGTCTGGGTGTTCTATGTATAATAAGTGTGTATTTAAAAGTATTTAAGTAGTCTATCAGTTATCTAGCACCCATAGCACAAGCTTTGCTTAGTTTGGGGCTAGATGGCGCTGTGTGAATTTGCCCACGAATATTTTTATTTATTTTATGTCACTATCTTGGGCTGACTGAAGTGGTGCTTAAAAGGACAGATAGGTAGGCACATATTTTTACAAGCAGAATCTCTTGTAATCACAGGATAGTTGAGGGAAACCGTCAAAAATTAAAGACACATTAGTGTGTTTGATATGTTTTTATAACTTACTCAGATGTTTGCATTTTAGTGTCATCATCTCATGCCGCTGAGCTGATGATGAAGCCACAAAACTTAACGAGGAACTAAGGGATAGTACTGCGATTTATCTTTGCATTTTCATAAGAGCGGCACTGGTCTAGTGGCAACGTGCGTGCGAGACTGGGAACTGGATGGGTGACCGTATCGCACTTTGAGGCTAGTCGAACTTCAGCACCGCATCGTAGTCGCCACTAGTTAGGTGTGCCTCCTAATACTATTCTCAAAGCGTGGTGGACCAAGATCTTCCGCTGGGGACCCTGAGACTGGTTGAACAGTTTAGGGCGAGGAGCAAGTATTATTTTTTTTTCATTAAAATAGAACATGGACATGCAATTACTACAGTACAACTTCTACCTTGTGTTCATAATTTTTTTGTTTTTTTCTCAATAGATACCAACTACCCTAATATGGCAAACGAGCAGACCCGCCCGATGCAAACATAATAACATGTAATATTACTGTGAGTATGCATATATTTTTTTCTTACGTAGAACCGTGGGGGCCTCGAGGACGCATGCCGGCATGGCTTATTCAGGTCGATACTGGCTTACTTATCTTTTAATCCGAAATATAAACACACGAAAGCGTTCGGTATACTCGCGTTATCTCAAGACAAAGTGGCTAAGGGTGATGCAACTGCGCCCTAAGACCTTGCCTTGTCTTGTGATGAATGTAATTTTTTTTTATGTTATACGGTAGGCAAACAGGCAAGCAGGCCACCTGCTGGAAAGTGGTCACCGCTGCCTATAGCTATTGGCAACACCAGGAGTATCGCCAATGCGTTGCCCCCCTCTATAACTCGTTGCTCAGACAGTAAAAAGGCAAATGTTCCTCCACTGCCAAAGCCACGGTCCCCCAAATCCCCACCTCATGGAGCACTGGAGACCTTACTCACCAGCAGAAACACAATATTATTTAAAATTGTATTTTTTGGCTGCGATGTATGTTTGTTTTCCATCGCAGTCTTGACGTGTTTCTTTGTCATCGCACCTACTTTAAGGGATTTAAACAGAGTGCCTATGTCAGAAGCTTTAAAGGCGAGGACACAAACCTATAGTTTTGTTTTAGAAGAAATAAAAACAATTTGATTTAAAAAATTTTAACTTTCTTCGCCCTAATATCAGAGTATTTTTAATCAATATCATAAATTGACGTTGCGAAGTGTAATAGACCGAGACTTTTATACAAACGATTTTATATAAATAACTTGCTTTGGCCCGCGACTTCGTCCGCGTAAACCACTTTTTACGCTATCCCGTTAATTTTAAATGCAATCTATATTGAACCCGTACCGTTCTAAGCAGAACGGTACGGGTTCAATATTAAAAATATCAAAACACCCAGCAATGTATAATCAATCCGAATCGAATGAGAGCAAATATTTTAAAATCAATATTCGAGCTTTCTCCTTTATTAGTTTGTTACTTGTATTAAGTTCGCCCAGCCCTTATGAGCCAATATTCGAACTATTTTGAACTCGCTACGCTCGCAGTTTTTTTTATACGTACACGCCGCCCCTAAATTTCCAGCTCGGTCCAAAATAAATGTACAATTAGTTATTTTATGATATTCATGCCAGCTCTTTTGAGCCGTAATCGAAAAATTTCAAACTCGCTTCGTTCGCTACTCATACTGCCCGCACCGCCGCGTAATCAATCCGGATTTTAAGAGCCAATATATCAAAATATCCGAGCTCGCTACGCTTGTTACAATAAAAATTCAAAACAAATTAGTGCTCGATTATATTATGTGTGCCCCCCCCCCCCCCCCCCCCTTAACTTGAAAGCTGGACAAGGTAAGACTTTTTTAAAATTATGATGTCAGCTAATCGTGATTACTGACTGTGTATTGTTGATCGACTCGTTCATCGGCCACCTCAGGGGCCAGGCCCCTCTTGGAAATTAGAGGATGAATTTCCAAAAAGAAACTTAGTCAGTGCTCGGTTATCTACAAACATCCATTCAAAAGTTCAAGCATCCAGATTCATAGGTATTAATCAGTCAGTATTGTAAACTTTCACTCATTATTTCACACCCTTAGGAATAACTTTCCAAACATGCATTCTTTTTTTTTTTTTTTTTTAATATCTTTATTAACGAGACAACAGTTGTTGTTAGTAAATCTTAGTCTATGTTAGCAAAATTTATAATACCTATGTAATAAAATAAAATTAAAATTATTTATTTCATTATTTTCTAATAAAACATTTTAAGCCTAGATAGCGTCCGCTGCGTGAGTACCCACATGACAGGACTCTCTAATTTGTCAGCTATGCATTTCAGGAGGCTGTTACTGCTGGCGCGCACTCTGCTCACTAGCGACCCGGTTTTCTTGCGCCAGGTGGCATCGAAACCATCTGTGCGTGCCTCAGCAAACATAGCAAACGCACTGCAGGAACGCGGCAGCCGTAACAGCGCCCTGAATGCATTGTTGTACTAGACCCGCAGCGCGTTATAGGCGCGTTGCGTATACCGGACCCATAGACTCGCCGAGTACAGTGATGTGCAGTACGCTTTAAACAGCAATGCTTTTACTGCGTCTGTACATCGTGCGAACTATATTTATTTATTTATTTATTTAATACTTTATGCACAAAATAGTACAAAGGTGGACTTAAAGCTTCGTAGCTTTATCTACCAGTCTACCCCGAAAACGGGTATAAAAAAAAAAATTTCAGGCGGTGCACAAAAATTTACAACATTACACTTACGTACCTAATAACAAACACAATTCTACCCACTAGTATTCACATACCGAAACTTAAAAATGATATTTTATTTAATTAACTATTTAATACTAAAAACCAACAACAACAAGATAGCACAACGTACTTGAATAAAAATCTCAATCAAGTGCCTACCTACCAAGATCATTCGCAAAAATAACAGGTGAAAAAAAGAAAAAAAAAATTAAAGTCGGGCATTACAAGGAATTTAGAAAATGCTCTCGAACAACTTTTTTGAAGGTAGGTTTGTTGGAGCTTCGTCTGATATCGACCGGAAGATCATTCCACAGCCTTGCTGCCTTTAAAGAAAAAGAGTTGGCGAGAAAACCAGTGCGGTGAAGTGGAAGATTTAAACAGAGAGTATCAGAAGAGCGAAGATTGCGCTTATGAGTATCGCAAAGAAATTGAAATTTACATTTCAAATACTCCGGTACAACTGGATCCTGCAGTATGGAAAAAAGAAGAGAAAGAACGCGCAAGTTACGGCGGTGCCGTATAGGAAGCCATTTCAGCTTCTCACGAAATGATGAAATGTGGTCGTATTTGCGTAAACCATAAATAAAACGGATACAGTTGTTGAGTAGGCGTTCCAATTTATTCAATTGATCCTGATTGACGTCAGAGCAACACACATCAGCGTAGTCAATCATTGGTAAGATAATCGATTGTACGAGCAATAGTTTGGTGGAAGAGGGAAGAAAAAATTTAAGTCTATAAAGGCACCGTAATGTCCCCGTTACCTTTCTGCTCACCTCTGTCAGCTGATCCGACCAGCTGAAAGCACTGTCGATAACAAGACCAAGATCTTTTACAGAAGAGGTAAATGGAATAGCAACATGATTAAAATATACTGGCGGAACATTTGCCAGATCAAGGCGACTAATCAGTCGAGAGCTGCCCACGACCATGGCTTGGCATTTTGACGGATTTACAGAAATGCCAAACTTACGAGACCAGTCATTGATATGGTTCAAGTCGCCGTTCAGAGCATCAACAGCCTCGGCAATGTTCGCCGCATCAGCACTGGCATACAGCTGCAAGTCATCCGCATAAAGATGGTGAGAGCACTTAAGGTTGTGGGTAACATAATTAATGAATAGAGAGAATAGCAGAGGGGATAAAATGCCGCCTTGCGGAACACCAGCGACAAGATCACACCAATTAGACACTACTCCATCAGCGCGAACTGCCTGCTGCCGACCGCGAAGATATGAAGAGAACCAGCCAGTCACTGAGGATGAAAACCCAAGCTGCGATAAAATAGCCAGTAAGATGTCATGGTCTACATTGTTAAAAGCGTTAGAGAAATCTATTAGGATCATGATAGTTAGTTTAGTATTTTCCATAGCTTCCCTGACATCCTCTGTGATCCTAAGCAGAGCCGTGGTAGTGCTATGCCCCGGCCGAAAACCCGATTGAAAGGGACTTAAAAGCGAGTTATTATTAACAAAGGCAGATATTTGTTTATGTACAACAGCTTCAAGAATTTTCGACAAAAATGGCAGTATTGAGATTGGTCTCAAATGATTTAAAGAGCTTGGCGCAGATACTTTAGGGAGCGGGACAACAAATGCTTTACCCCACTCACAAGGGAATGAATGTGACGAAAGAGAGTAATTGATGATATGTGTGAGAATGGGTAATACAAAATCTAAAATATGAATCATCATCACTCTGCTCACATCATCACATCCCGTCGCCTTGGACTTTATGGAGAAAAAGGTTTTCCTAACTTCATCCTCAGTGACAGAGCTGAAATTGAAGACCGTCGGAGACACAGGCAACGACCCAATGAACTCGATTGTATCAGATTTAGTAGCATCATCTAGTTGTGATACAGTAGAAAAGTGCTGGTTTAGAACCTCTGGACAAAAAGATGATTTGACATGAGAAGTTTGGGGCTTACCGACTCCGACTGATCTTAGGAACTTCCAGGTGTTAGCTTGGGAGGAATTGACTAGACTGTCGTGGAAATAACGGCGTTTAGAATCTCTCACCATCTTATTGCAGACATTGCGCGCCAATCTGTAGACAGACCAGTTATCGTCATTGCGATTGCGTTTATATTTCCTAAACGCTCGATCACGTTTTGCCATGGCTTTTCGAATCTCCTCAGATATCCAAGGGCTCGGGGGTCGTTTTACCTTAACCCGACATCGAGGCGCATGTTTGTCGTAAAGTTTAATTATATTTACGCTAAAGATAGCAATCTTCTCATCAATATCAGTCGCCTCAAAACATTCACTCCAGTCAAGACTTTCCGCGTCACTCCTAAGACTATCCTTATTCATTTTGCCAAATCTACGTAACGACAGATACGTAGGCTTGACCTTCGGGGGCTTAACTTTATATGACATGTAAATTAATTCGTGCCTGGAAAATCCAGGCGCAGCTAGTTGCCCATGGTTGAAAACCTGAGAAAGAGAGGACGTTATAATAAGGTCAAGCCACGTATCCGCAGTGTCAAGATTAGTATGAGTAGGCTTAAGGGGTAGAATATAAAGGTCAGCAGAATCGACTAAAGAGAGAAGCTTGCGACTGTTAAAATAATTTTTGGCTAAATCAGTATTAAAATCACCCATCAAGATTATATGCATGTACTCTGACGCAACGGGGATCAAAACAGAATCAAGTTCCGCAAAATAATCTATGGCAGGCGGGCAGTAAATTACACCTAGAGCTATCTTGACACCCTTGATGTCCACTTCCAACATGATGTACTCGGGAGAAGCCCTGTACGGGGGGGCGGATGTAACTATTACCCTGTGAGCGAAATCAGCGCGCAGATAGATTGCGACGCCACCCCCGCGCTTTCCAATACGATCATTACGAATGAGCACGTAACCAGGAAGAGAATATGAGGTAGAAGCCAACGTAGGGTTTAACCATGTCTCGGAGACGAGGATAGCATGAATAGGGGCAGCTGAGAAAGTTTCCAACAGTTCGCCATGGTGCTGAGGTATACTCTGCGCGTTTATATGGCATACATTAAAACTATTATTATTGGAAAGTAATGAATTTAAAGAAAAGGAAAGACTGTCGTCTATGGACTCGTAAGAAGATAAAGAAGAACAAGCTGAATAAAAAGAAGAGTCACTATCAGTCATTAAGGAATCACGGTCTATGAATGACTAGGTAGGTACATCAAATAGATTATGGTGGGTTAGTATCCAACAAGGTTCAACCCGCCGGACAACATATACTTTATATAAAACACAAAAGAAAACTATATATTATTGCGGTATAATTGCGGGTTCATCATAATATAACAAACCTCCATAAAAAACGTAACCACCTAGATCCAGCGGTTTCGGCTGTACGCTGTCTGTTATCAAAGCAGTTCTCAGCAATGCAAACTCACACCCTCTATTTTACCCCTATAGGAGACGAATTTCCATCTACGACATACAGTAAAACCAACATGCAAAATTTCGACCTTCGGGACTCAGTAGTTTTGGTTCTGAGTTGTCATTTAGCAGGCAGTTAGAAACGTCAGAATGTCAAACTTCCATGCCCTGTTTTACCCCCATAGGGAATTTCCAATAACATTGTATTACTACAATTATTATATGTACAAATTTTCAAGTTAAACCACTGAAGGAATAAAAAGTTCCATACAAAGTTCCTCCTCCTATTTCACCCTCTCAGGGGCAGAATTTCCAGAAATCCCTTCTTAGTGTGCACATACATAATATCGTCGCCTTCTTTGCTAACTGTCATAACTAGCATTTTGCAACTTTTTAGGGCAATCCCTTTTCGGTTGAGCGTATGTGGTTTTCGCATCGTAAGTCGGCTGGTTTTGGTCATCGAGCCAACGATGTATCGACGACTTACAGTTGTAGCATGCCCGTGTCGGCGGCTTTTGACAACGTTCCGTTCATGTACCTATATGAGGAATTATACTTTTAAACTAATAAACGGTTTGAACATTTAAACACAAGTTCTTTTGCTAAACAACTACCTACAACTAAACCGGGTTACCGTTTACGACAAAATAACTCCGACAATTCAATTTTTAGCATAATTTAGGTAATACCTAATTTTTTTAGTTTAAATAATTCGAAACTTTAAAACTTTAATCGAATTATAAATGGAAACTAAAATTGGCTGACTATTGTAAAGTATTTGAGGCGCTCGGCACGGGCTGGCACTATAATACAATGATTGCTGTAATAGGCATACTGAGGTTCGGCAAATCGGGCTGTAGAATTATAATTTATTGTAGACAATTTGATCGTGACATTCCCTTCGTCAATTACCGTCAACTAGCTTTTGTCCGCAACTTAATAATAAGAATATACCGTCACAGGGTGCCAATTGGCTCCTGAGACTGTTCAACCAGCCTCATGCTCCCCAGCGGCAACGCTGGTCAACTTCTTTTCGCCAGCGGTTTTTAGAACGCAAACCTAACGTGTGGTGAGCTCATTGCGATGCTAAAACACTGCAACTTCATCATCGTTAAATTCAATTATCAATACATTTAATTACGATATTCTCCGTCTCTTGCACTGTGTAATGTGAGTGAAGAAAAAAAATTGTCTAAATAAATTTATTTTCTTTGGCACAAATTGACAAACTACAGTCTAATATAGTGACTTAAATAACTTTAATCCAGAGAGATCCAGAGTGAAGTTTTTAAATACAGTGCACATCATTTACTACAATATTTTAAATTACAAGTAAATGTGAGTGTTGCGGATGCAACAAGAAAACACTTAACTTCTTGAAATAGGCGATTTATTATCCTTTTGCTTGAATGTGGATCGTGGAAAACAAAACGTGGATCTGCGTAATAAGTTAGTGGCCATTGCGATAGAAGTCTTGATGGCAATTGAACGGCGTTAGCGTTTGGTAGGGATGTATGCTTGTGTGCGTGACTGGTTACATAGATACGTTTGCAGTAGTGTGAGTGAGTGTGCCGTGTGCACCATTGTTGAATCTATACAATTAAAACAGGTGGCTGCGGCGCAGACATATTCCCGGCCCTTAAAAGCTGGCAGCTTTCAAGCTTCGACGCTCTCTGGATCCGTTGGTAGCAGGCAGAGGCGGTTCAAGACTCGTCGCACCAAGCCCTGGGTTGTAGATACATCGGCGACGCGAGGCACTCCGTCTTGCCCGACAAATATCTTGTTGACGCGTCCCATGCGCCAACATAGTGGAGGAGTGTCCTCCTTTATTAGGACTAGGTCATCGACTTTTAGTTATTTGGTTTTATGGCGCCACTTTGTGCGCTGCTGCAGCTCAGCAATATACTCGCTAGTCCACCGTTTCCAGAAATGTTGGCGAGCTTGCTCTATACGTTGAAAACGGGAAAGGCGATTGGAGTTACAGTCTATGAGGCTCGGCGCAGGCAACGACGTCAGTGGCCTACCGATTAGAAAGTGTCTCGGGGTGAGCGGAAGGATATCGTTAGGTGAGGGGCTCATGGGAGATAAGGGTCGGCTGTTAAGGATACCTTCTACTTGTGAGAACAATGTATCCAATTCCTCAATAGTAAAATGTGCGTTTCCTAACACTCTATTTATGTGGTACTTGGCCGACTTGACCCCTGCCTCCCAGAGACCACCGAAATGAGGAGCGTATGGTGGGCTAAATTTAAATTCAATACCTAGAGGAGCTCCATATTCAACTAGAGCCTCATGGTTGGACTTCAAGAAATCCCCTATGTCTCTAGCTGCGGCGACAAAATTCCTACCATTGTCACAGTATAGAATATTAGGCAAACCTCTACGAGCGATGGAGCGTTTTAACGTAAGTATGAACGCATCTTTGCTCATTTTGTTTACCGCTTCGAGATGAACGCATTTGTAGCGCAGGCAGATAAAGATGCAGAGATAACATTTTGTTATCTTACAGCCTCTGCCCTTACGGTCCGTAATATAAAATGGTCCGGCAAAATCGATTCCCACTGCACTAAATGGAAAGTCTGGATTTAGCCTATCGGATGGAAGATTTCCCATAATATTAGATAGAGTCCGACCTTGCATACGGCGGCATAATATGCAGTTACGAGTGGTAGACCTAGCCAGCTTGCGGCCCGCTATGGGCCAGTAGCGCTCCCTAATGGATGCGAGGAGTAGTTGCGGACCAGCATGTAGTAGCCGCTTGTGCTCGTACTGAAATATCAATTCAGATAGTTTATGTTTAACATCTAGGATAATAGGATGCCTTTTGTCGTAAGAATAATTAGAATTGTCTATTCTACCACTGACACGAATTATTCCATCAGAATCTATAAATGGGTTAGCGATGAGAATGTCAAATTACATTTTATAGGTTTATTTTGGCATAATAAATTGTATTATTTTGAAAAACATTCTTTTTGTGATAACTTAAGTAAGATAATTCAACTCAGTTGTGCGCGCGGCGGAATTGCGGCATCAGCGAACCTATTGCTACCTATTGTTATCGCGACCCGATACCGAGTCGCCGAAACGTGACAGGTTTAAACGCTGTACTAAAAGAGGGCCTATCGCGTTAAATTTTAACATATTTATCAAAACTAAAAGAGTAACCGAGTACGTGCGCTTGTAAATATACAGCTTTCATTTATGTCGCAGTGACGCGACCACTTGGCGTGCCACTGGCGTGGCGTCATTGTGACGTGTCTGGGTTACCCACACATAGGGCCGCGCGCACAACTGAGTTAAAATATCTTTAATACTTTTAGTGTATTTGTAAGCTCATGGGCTTGTAAGGCACCACAGAGCCTTTCATTTGACTTTTTACAGTTGTTGAGGAATCGCAGTACTCTAGCAACGACTCTTTGCAATGATAATAGTTGAGACACCAAAGCGGTGTGAGCTTTTGACTCTGGTAAGTCGGCTACTTCCGTTATTGGGTTTTGGGGCCAAGACTCCTGCGGCTGAGACAAATATGATGGACCATTCCACCATATATTAGACTGTCCAATGGCATGAGGATCTAGACCTCGTGATACGAGATCAGCAGGGTTTTCGGAAGTCGGTGCGTGGAGCCACTTTGCAGTTTCAAAGGAAGTCAGCTCATTTATTTTTGCTACCCTATTGGATACATAGACGTTTGTAGGTTTTACATTTTGCAACCAACAGAGAACCACACTAGAATCGGTCCAAAATAGTGCTTGTTTATGTAACGGCGAAGAGCTTGGGTGACTGTGCTGGACAGCTCAGCACCGAGGAGGGCTCCGTTTAACTCTAGTCGTGGTATTGTAGTGCGACTCACAGGCGCTACCTTCGACTAAGCACAAATTAAACGAACCATTAGGTTACCGCTAGCGTCGATAGACCGTAGATAAATACAACAGCCTAAAGCAAGCTGCGATGCGTCGCTGAAACAATGCATTTCAATGGAAATTGGGTGGTGAATAATTACACACCTTGGGATTCTTAGGAATGATAGTTCCTGTAACTGACTTGTGAACTTCAACCATTTTGTTTCGAAAGCAGCCTAAATCGAGTTGATTGGACACAGATTATTGAATGTAGCGTAGATCGTCTTCGGAGTCACTATCTGTCAACAAATCGTCACAATAGAAATCGTTTCGGATTATATTTTTAAGCTATTGCATAGCTTTTATCGCGGGCTTTGAGCGCGGCGACCGAATCAAGAAATTCCGTAACGAAAAAAACCTAACACCCCCCACTCCGACCGGCACAGCGGTGCGGCGTTGAAAGCCGTGCATCGTCTAACATCACGGCACGGTGTTTGTGTGCGTGCGACTAGACGTATGCGTGTAGACTAGCTGCTAACTGCTCATAACTGATTCTATCTCTTTTAGACACAATGCTAGGTGAGACAGCTCTCTCCGGGTCTTCTTCTCCTTGTGAGGGAGAGGTGTGCGGGCCTATGAGGCAGGGCCTCGTGCCCGGGCTGCTTCTCAGCTGGGCGACTACCTAGCCGGTCTTGATTGGCGGGGATTTACCCCTTGGTCGTGACGACTGCCGGTCTGTTTGGGCGCCCTCGGCGCGGTACTAGCCCGCCGAGTGGGACCCCGTTCGGGGAGGCCCGACGAGCGACCAGCGAGCGGGCGGCATCCTGCGGCGAGGGAGCGGTGGATAGACCAGCGTCGTCGGTGGTTTAGGTAACTGCAAATAAGTGAGTTAAGTGCAGGGGGGAGGGGTTGATGCATTGGGGGGGGTTCGCTGCTTGTGGCCATCGCGCCCCAACAGGTTGTATAAGTCTGTTAAGGCGCGATGGCCCCAAGCAAGCAATTTGGTTTCAGCAATTTTTTTTTTTTTTTGTAAGAGCGGGTTTTAAGCGGGTTAGGTTAGGGGTAGACTGCAGCGGCGGTTTGGTGCGCGCTCGACCCGGCTATGGGGACGGGGAGCGCAGCACCTCACGCGGCAGCGGTCTTCCTTCTGGAGGGCGGGCTTGATGGGGGGCCATCTGGCGCAGGTGTTGGTGACGTCTGTGGTCGGCACTGTCGAACATTCGACGTGCCATTCCCCGGACTGTCTCGTCGATTGACGCCATCTTCAGGTCTTGGGCGATGACGTCGTTGCGCACGTAGCGGCCAGCGCCGACTATTGTGCGCAAGGTGGTGTTTTGTACAGTCTGTAGTCTCCGCCGTTGTCTGGTGGAGCACAGACTGTACCAGGCTGGGGCGGCATAAAGGAGCCGAGTCCGGATGTAACATTTGTAGATCCGGGTCTTGGCTCGGAGCGGGAGTTTGGATGTCAGAACCGGTCGCAGCATGGCGCGCGCGGCTTTCGCTTGATGAATTGCGTAGTCCACCTGCGGCACCATGCGTAGCGACCGGGCCATGTGGGCTCCCAGGTATCTAACCGTTTTCTTCCACTCAATGTTCCGGTCTCGGAGTTTGAGTGGCGGCGGCAGCTTTCGTTGGGCTCCGGTGCATATGGCGGTCGTCTTCCCCACGTGCATCGTCTAACGTCACGGCACGGTGTTTGTGTGCGTGCGACTAGACGTATGCGTGTAGACTAGCTGCTAACTGCTCATAACTGATTCTATCTCTTTTAGACACAATGCTAGATGATCCAGCGTGCTTTTTGGCCGCGTCCACGAGTGAGTTCGAGCCCGCGACTAGTTGAACCTTTACGTGTATGTATATGGTTAATATATATATAAAAGAAAAAAAAATTGAATATATAAAATAAATAAATAATTATAATTGCATAAGTTGATAAAAAATAGCTTTACCGCGGCAGTCCTTGAGTGCCACACGTATTTTTTTATTTTAGGATCGGTACATTCTTCGCCCAGTTGCCAAATGCATTTTGTCGCTAAATAGCTTGCACTTGAGAACCCATACGTTACAGTATTCAACTGTAATGTTCTAATAGGCTCTGTTTCGTTGTCGCGCCACAATATTAATTGTAGGCTGCGGTCACTCTCTCGTAGTGAGATCTGACGGAACATTTTTTCGATGTCACCTGATAAGACATATTGATATTGGTATTGTGTTTAGGATTTTTAGTTTTAGGTTTTATTTTTGTAGGATTTAGGATTTGTAGCATAGGACCCACGATGAGCCAGCCCAACTTGGAGCTACGTAATTTAGGATTGTTATCACCAAATGATTGCTGTTCTAAACCTATCAGGTCCCAGAATAAATCGGCGCCTATGAGCACATCGATAGCCATAGGCTTATTGAAATAAGGGTCAGCCAGTTTGTATTTAGACAAGTTTAGGTGACTGACGTCAATATGACACTTAGGTAATTTGCTACTTATCGTAGGCAGCACTAGACACGAAGTAGTTACATTAAACTTCGTAGTATTGGAACATAGGCGAACGATGCAACGTTCTGTATTTAGGGTTAATGGAGTAGCGCCGATGCCCACTATGTTGGTATTTGATGGCTGAGGAGTCAGATTTAGCCGCTGCATAACAGAAGTGGTTATAAAAGTAGACTGACTCCCGCTGTCGAGCAGCGCTCGTACCGATACGGCATCATTAGAGGCGGGATTTGCAATCCTTATGATAGCCGTACATAGTAGTACGTCAGATGATGAGGTAGCAGACATCGTAGCTGACATTGTGGTTTGCTTGGAGTTCTCATCCACCGAGCTCACATGCAATAGAGAGTTGTGCTTCTTTTTGCACAATCAACAAGTTCCTAGTAGCTTACATTAAGGATTCGTGGTCTGGTCTCAAACAGTTAAAGCACAAGGACAACGACGTAGCCAAAGCTAATCGTCGTCATGGACTAAAGACACAAAGGTTTCCTTGAATTCCAACCATTTGTAATACGTACCGTCGAAATTCGGTATTTGAATAACAGGCAACTTAAAACTCATTTGTTCAGAGCTGCATTGATGATGACACGATTGATTATCAGGAGAAACAAATGAACTTTGATTAGACGCATCGCTTTGTTTACATTTAGATTTATCGATAAAATTTTGCGCTGTGGCTAGGCAATGATAAAAATCCTGTTCAATAGTCTCCCGCAATGCGAGTTCTGACGCTAAAATAGTGGGCAAACTCGACAAACAAGTTCTGAAACTTCGAAAGCTTTAGCTCAAGCTTATTGACTTCTATGGAAGGAATTTGCTCCAAAGCTAATAGTGCATCTAAATTATTTTTAAATTTGGTAATGCGTCCGCGTATTGAGCCACGTTTTGCGGTTAAATCGCGTAATTTCTCATCGGTCATTATGCTTGGGCTAGGCTACGGAGCGTCAGCTGTTCCGACAACAAAGGGATAGATAAGAAGATTAGGTACGATACGCTCCCCAGTCCGAGGTCCCGCAGTCGGTGCCGCGGCTGCAGTCGCAGGCGACGGGTAGGCAGAGTGCAAGCAACGCGCGCACAGGCCGGTCGCTATCCGCGGACGGCACGGCAGCGCAGAGGGATGGCTTACGCGATGGAATGTGCGATTGTTGACACCCTGGAATGTCACCGGTTTTGCGACTGAGATACCTAAATTAAATTTATCTATCGTGCCCAATAACTCTAATAAAGTATAGAACCTATAGAGTTATATGGTTAGATTGCTTAAAATATAGCTTAAATAGGTGTATAATGGAAGCACAGTAGCTTAAATATCGATGCCCAGGCAAGCCATGTTGGTACGATAGGTGATTATAGGGTTATATAATGCGGTCATACATCCGTATAACTATAATTGAAATTAGCAAATTTGATAATTTATCTAATTTTGTGCAACAATAGCTAAATGTAGTGCTAGATTGCGATAAAATATATAGGTTCTAGCAGTGCAATGTGTTTAGAATACGTTATTTAGGCAATGGATGATGGCAATGACTTGCGATTTTAATGACGTAATGGGTTGATCCAAAGCGAAATAGACACTAAGCAGTAGCGATGGGCACTTAGCGTAGTTATGTAACTTACTTTCTTGTTACTTAGCTTAGTAACTTGCCTTAATCTCGACCGTTAACTACAATTAACGGACTTTGAACATTTGAGGAACTAAAACACAATGCACTCACAAGTAGAAGGGGATAGAACTGGATAAATAGATAGGAACGGGCTCACAACAGGTAGATAGGGCAGGCAGGCAATGATGAGCTAGTCTGGCGGCTGGCTGCGGTGCTGCTGACTGCGAGGCTGCTGGGGTCCCGGTCCCGTGGGATGATTGTTGTTCTCGAAGGTCTCACACGTTCGCTTCGTAGTCGTCGTAGATCGTCCACCAGGTGATTCCTCAAAATCTTGACCCTCGGCGACTTTTTAGGCACGACGATGTATTAGGGTGACCTTCTAACGCCCTTGGCGAACAAAGGAATTGCTGCTTTTAAAATTCGATGAGGTATTACTGCAGGTCCTGTCACGGTCGCCACTTTGTTGCGGATGCAACAAGAAAACACTAAACTTCTTGAAATAGGCGATTTATTATCTTTTTGCTTGAATTTGATTACAGAATGTGGATCAGCGTAATAAGTTGGTGGCCGTTGCGATAGAAGTCTTGATGGCAATGGAACGGCGTTAGCGTTTGGTAGGGTTGTATGCTTGTGTGAGTGACTGGTTACATAGATACATTTGCAGTAGTGTGAGTGAGTGTGCCGTGTGCACCATTGTTGAATCTATACAATTAAAACAGGTGGCTGCGGCGCATAGAGGGTTAATTACACTCAAATATAGTATATTCTAAATACATTTCATAGCGTTGACATATAGGTATGTAGATTAATTGCGGCAAAGAATGTCCATGTCATTATGTTCTTTAGCCAGATATTGTATTGGCGACACATTCGTACAATAGGGTTGTAAGAGGAAGTATTGTTGGTATAAACATTACAAATTACTGCTGTGGTTACGAGGTCTGTAATAGGTATTGAAGTTCAGGAGCGAAATATACGTATTTTTACTTTTTCCAATTTGACTTGCTTTCAATAGTACAAGACGCCTCCAACATCGAAAATAATGAAACAAAATAGCTATTTAACAGGGCTGTCGGTCCGCGAACACGGGGGCCGTTGCTAATGTCGTACAACAGAAATGTTTGCTGTGAAGTTAAAACTTCCCAAGCCGTTCCCGTGTTCGGGCTCGGTCATTAAGGAAATTGAAACAAAATGTCGTTTTCCGTTCGGCCGCTCCCTCACCTGTTTGTCTCACGGCGCCGGGGCAAATAAATCCTCGCCGTTATTTACTTTAGTGCCTTGGGATAAAGAAAAAATATTTGCAGGGATTTGGGGTTATTACAGGCTGATATATACGAGCGAAGACGGGATAACGGCGCCCGGCGGTGACGCCCGCTCCGCGCCCCGCGCCCCTCGGAGAAAAACGCCGCGCTAGCACAACATTCCAACTACTCCACGGAACTCGTTCATTATCTCATTTTCATGAGAACTGAATTCGCTTTAGCTAAAGTTCTGGGAACAGATCTTAATTAGTTGCAAACTTCAGCCAGCGTCGCCATTCGCTGCGAGCCGCGACGGGATGCAGATTACCGCACGCCGGCGCGGCGGCGCGGCGGCGGGCGACGCGGCGCGACGTGGCGACGCGGGGCTACAGCCCTTCACTCCGGCCACTACAAACGGTGCAGACTCCTCATCACATTCAAAGGGCGGTTTGTTTGATACAACATTTTACCCCGCACGTCATTACGAACTTTGCAAATTAAATGCGGCACACAACTATTAATTTTAATTAGGTACTAAATTTGATATCCGGCTGAGCCTGTGTTTAGGGCAAAGTCCTCAGTTTTTGTCGATAGGTGGGCTTTGTAGGGGGCAGCATGAGAGCTACCGCGGCCGTCCGACAGGCTTCCAATAGTCAGTATCGATGCTGCCGGAGAAACTGCCCAGGCACGGCACGGCCCGACAGTCCCGAACGCCGGAACCCGCGCCGCTCGCGACTCGCTCCGTTGTGCGTTTGCCGTCAAATAAACTTTTCACCCGCAGTCGACGCCATGGCAGCTTCTGTTTGATACACAAACTCGTGTAAAGTTTCCGTTAAACTAATTAATGTTTTCTCTTTACCCATTCTCGTACCGCCACCCTCTTCGAAACAGATAATGATTTTAATGTAACGTAATCTAATTATAACTGTCTTATTTTATTCTACGTCCCGCGGGGCTGTGTCAAACGGAGCCGTCCGTTCCAATTTATTTTTAACAGCTAAAATCACGAATAATCTCTGGAGTTTCCAAGAAATAATATCAATGGCTAAATAATAATTTTGAGAAGCATCGGAAATGAACGATCGTTTCCCGAAGGCCGGGCATTCCGGCCCGGGCGGCCGCGCGCCGTGATTCATTATGGCGCAGTACAAATTGTTTTTGTATTCAGTTTCAGCTGCCATGTGCGAATAAATTGTGCGCTCTCGTGAGCACGTCCTAGGTATTACATGGGGGCGTAATATTGAATAGGCTGTATTACTGTGTCGTTGCTCCGGAGCGAAGTGGTTTTTCGACAAAGCGTGACTGGCGCCCGGCGCGGGACCGCGGGACCGCGCGTCATTAGCATAAGCCCTCTGCTCCTCCGGCGGCGCGCGCGTCGCGGCGCGTGTGATAACAATTGAACAAATAAGTCGCGGTCCGCAGTAAATAAACATTACTCGGCCGCAAACACCTGCAGCGCTCCGATACCCCCCGCACCCCGCCCCGCCTCGCCCTGGCCCGCCGACTCCACGCAAACAAAACGTTTGCCACAAAATTGTAATGTCAGAAATAGCTTTCATCATCCATTATAATAACAGAATTTCGTTTTCTCTTCCATAGTTTATTCTGAGCAAATATTTTCTCGCCTCCGCCGCTCTAAAGCCCGGCTCCAGTTAACATTGAACCGGTTACCGAATCCAATTCCAGCACCGAGTAGGTATAAAAACAACATTTCCATTCGAGCAAAGAGGACTTAAGTAAATGGTAATAAACCCAGCCCCAATCGGCGATGAATCGCACTGAGCAAACAAACAATAAAGTTAAGGGAGTTGTGATTTGATACAGTTTAAATATACGTAATATGAGCACACACATCCACTCGAATTACCTATTTGGCTCATTTACATTTAAACCCAGTTTTGTGCCGTCTTCCCGCGCCCTTCCACTTCGCATAATATAAATTCTCAAAGTAAATCCGGCGTACTCCCGATGATTGCTCGGCTTTTACGTCTGAATCCTGGCAAAGTGGAATTACGAACGCTAACAACATTAGGGGCGGGGGCTGCCGGCCGCCGGGCGCCGGGCGGGCAGCGGCTGCCGCCCGCCGCTTGCTGCCCGCCGCGTGCTGCTCGCCCGGCGGCGGCGGCGGCGGAAGCGTCCGGCGAAGCGCGCTCCGCCTACCCGCGCCCACGGCGACGTGCCAATTTTTAATGCACACGTTCCACATTTCCCGCCCGCTCGCAACGTGCTACATTACTCGTATATCTTTACGTTGCCTATAAAAGAGTTTCGAGCCTCTTAAAATTCGGTTCGCCGCTCTATACGTTAATATTATCAAAATTTGTCGCCCTTGCGGAACGGGGCTTGAATAAAATACATTTTCAGTGGGACATGTCAACCTTAATTGGCCCGGTAGAACTCGGGCCCGTATCGATGTAGCCGTGGGGAATAAAATAGTGGGCCGTGTTCGGAACGGGGTTATTTCTATATGCGAGGTGGCATATCTGGAGGCGGGCTGCGACGGCGGCCAGCGCGCACAAAGCGCGCCGCCTGTTTGCGCTCGGCCGCAGCGCCGCCGCCGACGCTGCGCTTTATTAAGACGAGAGGCGAGCGCCTCGCTTTGTCACAAAGGCAATCTCGGTAGCGACATTACACATCAGCCGCGTTGCCCCTCAAAACAAAAACTGTTATTACTGCTGGCACGAAACAATATTACAATAGAGTGGGGCATTCCTGAGCATGGAAATGTGTGTCATTAGTTTTAATAGCGAGATTGGATCGTAATTGGTTTCGTGGAAGCGGGCGCCCGATCGACGTGTTTGTCCACATAGCGTGCTGCCCGCCTCGCCCCGGCCGCCCCGGCCGCCCCGGCCGACTCTTTCTAGTTCAATAGGTCCAGCCCGATTCCTAGTGGGTGTTCATATTCGAGTTTAGAATGTTTGTTATTCCAGCGAACCGGCGGAAATACCCGTCCAACTAATTTACCCAAATATTCACTAGCGAGTATGCAGCTGAACCACATTAGTTAACATGTGGCGAGCCCCGAGCGGCGCTGCGTGCTGCCGATGGCCCGATAAGAGCCGCGGCCTACTCCAAACTTCCCGAGCCTACCTGGCCGAATGCAGACCCCGATTTGAACTTCGCGTACGATAGATTACCGACACCACCCGAGGGACTTCAACTATATCAATCAAACGTTTAATACCTACTCGGAGCTACTCACGGCGAGACGGAGCCACGTCCCAGTTTAATTCCGGTACATCTGGTAATTCCGCACAACGAGTCCGGAAAGGCCCTCGCGGCGTGGCGGAGCTAAGCAGGGAGAGCGAGATGTGTGTTTACGGTGCCAATATTGTAGACGATGTTCATATTATTACACGACATTGCGTATTCCGCCCGCGTCGCGGCGCAAATAAGGTTGCTGCTCTAATCTGACGACTCATTGGCCGGCGCGGCGCTGCGGCGATGCGGCACGGCGCGGCGCGGCGCGATGCGGCGCGATGAGGCGCGGTACGGTGCGGCGCGGCGCGGCGCCGCGGCACGGCGGCCTAATCCCGCGGCGGCGGCAAATTGCTCGTGAATTATCTCGCCGGCGAGCGCCCGAGCGCGCCACTTGATGGCCGCCCCGGATTTGTCTTTAGAGAAAATATAATAGAGACCTCATAAAAGGCTACCGAAGCTCCGCGCTGAGTGAGCGATACTTTTCCTCGAGATTACCGCCTCGGCGTGGTTCAATGGCTAAATAAATTCCCTTTTACGTTGTGGTGTAAATGTCCCTTGGCAATTTATTATTTGGTAAAAGAACATCGGTTTTCCGTTCTTTTCGTAATAATATGACGGAGAATTCCTCTTATTAGTGAAACCCATGTGAACCCCCACCTATGTCAATAACAGCGATTCCCGCGATACCTATTCACTAGCAAGCAGGTCGAAACTCTGCTAGCATCCCGTTATTTATTTTATTTATTTTAACCACTTCTGTCCCACTGCAGCTCCCCAAATCCCGAAAGAATCCCTAGGCATGAGATGATAATCATGATTTTGATAATAGTACCTACAAATCACGCCAAATTTCTAGCCAGCTCTGAGCGCTGTAAGAATCGCGTTGCAGAAATAAAATACAGGTATTAGAGGGAAGCGAACTTCAAGCGGACTGTACAGTCGAACTATTCAGTTAAAACGTATGTGTGTAGGCAAAATTGAGAACTGAACGGAAAATTTAATCTTATCGAAATTTCATTAGTTAAAGCTATGCAGTTAAATTGTTTTGATCCCGTTGGATCCTGTTATTTTTTCTGGGACATAAAGTACCATATGTGACACACTGGAAGAATTTACATAGCTATTAGTGAAAAAAAAAAGTAATCGTTTCCGTAGATTCGAAACATCTAAACTTATAAACTTTTCCTGCTTAGGTATATGATTTTACATAAAAAGTGTCTTCCTAAAAACAGCCTTGAAACGCTCGCCCTCGCTGACAACTACAAAGCGTAACACTACTATAGGAGCTTCGAACTACGTTCCGTTTACAGTAACTTCGACATGGAAGCGAAACAATCTTTAAACACTCGCCCACCCAGGACGGCATTAAACGAGAGTACTCAACGGCTAATAAAGAGGGGTGCCTTGCTTTATTGTGGTCGCAACTTGTAGAGTACTCTCCCACCCGCGCTGTACGGTGTGGACGAATACAAGCAGCTGCGTGCGCCAGCGGCCGACCAGATATACAGGTTGACTGACTTAAATTCATGATACTGCAACATGTGTTCATGATAACAAGTTAATTTTACTATGGCGCCAAATCTTAATTCTAATTACCTAAATAAATAAATAAATCATCTTGGCGTTAATGTCCCGGTTGTGCTCTCGAGAACGAGGGCCCGGGGTCCGCCTTGACCATGATCCAGGATTTGGCAGGTCAGGTAATTACAGTGGAGCGACTGCCATCTGACCTCCATGACCCTACTACCAGGGGAACCTGACCAGATTTGATCATGGTTACACATCCAGTCGCCTGAATGTGCAGGTTTCATCACGATGTTTTCCCTCACCGTAAGGGCATCGGTTAGTATTCAATTAATGTACATAACTCAGAAAACAGTCATTGGTACATGGCCGGAGCGGGATTCGAACCCGGGACCTCTGGCTTACGAGTCGGATACTGAAACCGCTCGGCCACCGACGCTCTCTAATTACCTAAATCTAGGTGCCTAATTTTGTTCCAGTTTCTTACAAAACGAACGAGAACGAATTCTGCCAAAATGGATGTAACGGCCTATTTTTTTTTCGCGATTTCAGTGTTGATACCATAGTAAAACTTGTTTAACTTGTTTTCACGAGCACGTCATGAATTTAAAGTCACTCTCTAGAAAAGCTGCTTGTCGACGTACAATATTTATTTGTTTCTCTCCCCTTTACAGACAGAGTCTTATTTATTTTGTAACCGGGGACTTTCAAGACAAGAAATTGTATTGTGATTTGTGTTGTAAAGTGTGATTCATGAATGAGATACTTGCCTACAAAATGTATAGAGCAAGGCCAAGCTCAATAGATAACTATGCTTAGACAGCACGTATCGTAATGGATATGCCACGGGGATATAGGTAAATAGTTTTTGACGGAAATAAAAAAACCGGTATCCACTTGGCTATCAAAGAATTCACAGCATTCGAGACCCTTTTGTACTAGCCGCCGTGACACTGACAGTGACAATGCCGTGGAGGACTCCTTAGTGTAGGTAGTGTTTTTTACTTTTATCTCCTAGTTGTTTGTTAAGACCCCGACGAAAACAGGGGGATGTAATTTGTTGTAGTTGTGTTGTGTCGTGGTGAGTGCACAATAATTAATATATAGAATTGAATTGAGTATTAAATCGGTCCGGTTTTACTTTTTCAACCTACAAAGACCATCAGCTAGCTAGGTAATTATTTTCTTGCTACTTGATTTACATTTTTGTGTTCACTACAAGTGCAAACCTGTTGTCGAAGACAAATAAAATTAATGTAATGCGTACATCAAAGTATTAGGCCTCCATGAATATGTATGGGTGCGCTGGCAGATGCTAATCTAAGATTAAGCAAGGGCGCGTTCACCTTGGCTTGACGCCGGCGCCGGCGTTTGCAGCGGCCGCGCTGTAAGCCTGAAAAATGGCGGCCGCATTGCGACGCGCCCTGCAGCGCGGCGCCGAAATTCATTCACGAACGCCCTACTTAAACCGTAAAATCTTATGATTTCCTAGTAGCCAATGAATTTCCATGCAACTATTATGCCAATAGTTGGCGGAAACTTTCGCGGCGAGAGCGAGAAACTTTTCCAAGATTCGCTCCGTGAAGGTCTTTTAATTTCATTGCTCTGTCTGCGACATGGCGTTTTATCGGGCGCAGTTCTGTTCGCAGTTCGCGGGAGTAAACGCGAAGCGGACAGCTGTGCGGTTCGCTTGGCTATAATACATTACAGTGGACAACGCAGACACGGCTAGTGCTGTTAAATCAGGCGTGCCGCGGCCGCAGCTGCGGCTCTCGCGGGAGGCCGGACGCCGCCGCATACATGATTTAGTAGACACGGCACATCAAACAGCCCGCCACATACAAGGCAGTGCAATCGTGTAACCGAAACAGACAGACAGTGACAAACAAATCACGCCTCACGACCCAAATAAGACAAATTCTAGCCAATTTGTAGGTTCGCTTCCTTGATAACGTCGTAACTTTAGGGTTGAGTTGAGCGCCTCGGGTACGGCCCGGCGGGGAAGTTAGTAATGGACGCGGCGGCTTCGGGGCCGTCACTACATTACACTATACTACATATAGCTATTGCATCCTTACTTAACACTTAAATCTTCATTACTAGCCAACACATAAACTTCAAGATATTGCAAATCTTCGCCAAAAATCTGTACCAATTTCATCGGCGTACTGGCCCGAAATCGCGTGGGTAGCTTAGCCGAGGCCGGGCCTGAGCGTGATAGCGTTAACTGGGAGCTGATTTATGCAGGCGCTAGCTGTAGCGCGCCCGTGATTTGTGATCTGCTCATTACAGTCCGCCGCTAGTGGACTGGGCTGCAGATAGGCCGGTAAGGCCGGGTATTTATAGAGGCGGCGCGGGCCCGGCGCACGGAACCCCGGCGGGCGGCGGCCGGCAGGCGGCGTCCGGAGGCGCGGGCTAGTTACCCTGCGCCATAAAGCTTGCGGGTTGCGTGCCGACGACGCCGCGCCCGTTTGCAGCGTTCCACGGAACAACCGAGTTCCCATTAAAACTTGAGGATCTAGTGAATCACGTGACTCAAAGGCGTACGGCTTTAGCAACTTCGCCGAATTAAATTAAACTGGGTTCTTGCGTTTTTGAACGAACCTCGCTTCTAGCTTGTTTAATATTATTTCGTTACAAAACAACAGTTGCTGCGCTACAAACGGAATGATAATGCAGTTTCCCCGGGCCAGGAGTAAACACGGCGCCGTTTGTGCCACGAGGGCGCCCCAGAGGAAATCATCGCGGCGATCCGGCGCATCCGTCGATTGCACGCACCGGCTAATCACGCCCGCCTGGGCCGCCGCCGCCGCCGCCGCCACGTGAAATACGGCCCGTCGCGGCTGCCAGACGCACCCGTAAGCCCCTTCAAGGCTCGATGGCCGGGATGAACCGCCCGAGATACGGGGCCGATTCTCGCATCGTTGGTAAGGAATATTTTTAGGTTTTTACACCTGAACGATAAACCACTAGTGCATTTTTTTCCTTTCGTTCACGTTCGCAATTGTTTTTCGTAACTTGTTACGAACCAACACTTTGTTACATACCTATGTGTTTTAAATCAGTATCTCACTGCTGTCATCATCATCATCTTCATCTTGGCGTTATGTCCCGGTTGCGTCCCCGCGCAGCACGCGAAGGCCCAGGGTCTGCCTTTCTGTTAGAATCGCACTGCTGTAAGTTAGTATAAAGTATTCTGTGCTGCGGTATGGTATAAGTACGGTTTGAACAAAAATCAGATGTTAGTCGCATTAGCCTCTACTACGTACTTATAGAGTGGTCGAACCAAAGCGGTTTGTTCAAATATTATATCCACGGTAACATTTAATAAGGGCCGGAATGTCTGGCTGTGTCTTGTGCCCAGAAGGGGAAATAGACCGTCGGAATTGGGTCGTTTCCTAGGGAATTGCTTCGCGAACGGAAATGCAACCTGTCCTGGTAGGTTTGTGGAGACGCGCATCCTTATACCGTTGCAAGACTTTGCAGCTTAGCGTCTATCAGTTCAGGGTCCTGGATAAAACCGGCAGCTATGGCTGGCGCGGCGCCAACGGCACGCGCCTCGAAACCTAATTACACCGGAGCTATGCTGATTTACGGGGGCACACCGCCGCAGGTGAGTGCCTCGACCCGCGAACGCTGACCGACTTTGTACCAACAAATCCTCCGAAAAGTTACTACAAAGGGTTTCGGTTGGTTTCGGACAACCCTTTTAAAGATCGACACCGGGTTCTCGGTACAAAAATGTTTACCCTACCCAATCTAAAACATGATGCCCGTATGTTTATTTTTGTTATATTAAAGTAGGCATTATTATCATGTTTTTCCTTATGAAACGTGACTGTAGCACACGCCTGCGCGCTTTTATAAAATACGTGATACAATCCGATCTCTAAAAATAACTTGTTAATGGAAATACACTCGTTTCGCATGGAATATGTGTTACGTTATTTTAAATAAGGCCTCGTATCCCGAGGCGAAGCTGCTCCGTATCCCGCTGCTATACACTCGTCACTTTACATTTGAAATGTAAATTTCTTCAGTGCAATGTTAAAACTTGGCATTCACTACATAATATAAAGAATGCAAATATTTTTAAGAGTATGGTGGTGTGCAGAGGATCCTCGTTAGATGCTTACCATACAGTTGTAGCGTCAGCATATCCTGCCTAATTTATCTCAGTAAGAACACGCTGTATCACAAGCAATGTTGCAACGTTGCTTATAACTACTTGCATAATACAGCAGGTATTTGCTTTTGTGTGTACACTGCCCGCAGCGATGAGCTTCCACTCATGTTCGATGCAAAGCGAATATGGTACGAGGAGACCAGGGCCAAGCGTCCGTAGATCAGGAAATCGGTGACAGTATTTTCAACTTGTATTTTACGGATATATAAGTACAACACGTATGCTAGGCGTGGAAATTATGATAAAGTCCGCCCAAGCATTTAAAAAAATACTGTTACAGATGATTGTAACTGTAAATGTAAAAACTCTATTAAATAAGGAATGTCATGTTGAACGGGAGTCCAACCCAAATCAAATCAAGTCGGCCCATTCGCCGGCCACATCTTTGCGCCCGCTGAACTATCGCTACTTTGTAAAAGCAGTAAACATGTTAGCTTTTTATCACATGTCAAGAAGTTTTACTGCTGCAATTCGCACCACAAACCTCGCGCCTTGTTAAGAATACGTAATGCACATCCTTAAACAGGTACACGTATATGTACGTATGCCAAGATGATGGAAATCTTCTATTTTCTTTTCGCTATTTTCTAGCTAAGACTTCAACACTCAAAGATCGAATTTTTCGATTAAGTATTCTATGGTTATACAAGAGTCAAATCATAGAGGAACCCACTGAAACGAGAATATTTAGAGTTTTAAATTGGATATTCCCGCAAAAACCAAACATGTCGATGCCAATAATATGTAAGTTGTTGTGTTTAAAGTAAGACAAAGCTTTTTTTTCCTCTTCCTCATGATCACTCACTCCTACAGGTTATTAAATGTGCATCGTCCACATTTTTATTGGCTAGGGAGGCACACGGTCAGACGATCCGCCGTCGGCCAGGACATCAGCAACCTAAGCGGAGCGTATGCGGTTCCAACCTTTGAGGTACCTTTTGAAAAACCCCAAGTTACAGTGCAAAAGAAAGACTTCGAGAGGTCATTACACGTATGCACGTTAACATGTCATTTCCAGATTTCTAATGTAGGTGGAGCATCCTGCGTCGCCCGCTCTCGGCAGGTATCCGTGAGAGCCACCGTGTCTGCAATGAGGTGAGTTCCGGGGCGCGCGGTGGATTAAAAAGCCATTTACTGCACCGCCGCCCGTGCCGCCGCCGCTATCCGCGCCATCTCCGACCCACTTCCACGCCAAATTGGGTCCCATTTGTGGGCCGAGATTGACGCCGTCATAATAGACACCATTAATAACCCAATGTTTTGCGGACGACGGTCTCGAACCGAACGGACACTGAATTTAATGGGATCACAAAACTGATGTTTTGACTTGAGATATTGAAGGCTATTGAGACTGTACTAACCTAGTGTTTGACGACCTGAGTGGTTCAATGGTCAACTTGCCGGTCTGCCAAGCAAGAGGTCCCGGGTTCGATTCCCGGCCGGGCAGAAATTTAAATGATGCATTTTAATTTCTGTTACGGGTGTTCTATGTATAATAAGTATGTATTTAAAAGTATTTAAGTAGTATATCAGTTATCTAGCACTCATAGTACAAGCTTTGCTTAGTTTGGGGATAGATGGCGCTGTGTGAATTTGTCCACGAATATTTATTTAGTAGTCGACAGCAGACGTGCGTTCAGACATTCGCCAACATCAAAATCATACTCGTATGTATGAATAACTCTTTAAGAATGCAGACTGCAGCGTTTCCATAGAATGCGCTGATTAGGTAAAGTGGGGCAATGCAATTTCGCCGTCACGCGTTCGTTGCAACGCCTTAACAGGGAGCATCACAACCTACTACCCTACTTCCTTAGGGCTCTAATGTAGACAAAGACTAGTACTTACCCACCTGATTTTAATAACACCCGTGTGTTAGCTCAAAGGGCGATAAAAGTGCTAATTAAATATCTAACCACACTTTAGAAGTCCGCCTAGACCATAAAATGGAACAACGTTTATAAATTCCTTCCCTTGTTGTTTCTAAACAAGATTTTGTTCGCCCGAATGGCTACAAAAGAGTGGTCGGATGTTAAAAATATTGTTCGAACTTCGTTTAAAGTTCTTTTTTCGCTGTATCCGGGCGCTGAAAAACACCGACTGATAGGGAAATTGTTTACCTCGTACAAGATTTGACTGCTGGGCTTCAATCGAACCCCGTCACATCATCATCGTTAAAATTACATATCTAAAATAACCTAGTAACATCCCTGTTTTTTTGTCGGAGTTTAATAGGTACTGCAGCCTACGTTTTAGTCGACGTAGGCTCGCCATAGCCAGTCGATATGCGTGACTGCAGTAAGACATCGTAAGTGGAGTGAACACCGTACGTCCTACCGGATAATTACAATAAATATTTAATGTATACTTGGCCGATGTGGTCTCTGACTATCCCTACAGGAAAAAGGCGTTACGTTCTGTATGTATATTTGGCTGTGTGTATGTATGTACGTTTGTAGCAGCAACCCAATCCATTGACGATTCACGGGTGACATGGAAACAGACTATTATCATTTTCTGCTGAGTATATTCAACGAAGAGCACCGGAGGGGCCTAATGTTTAATGGTCCGACTCGTAAGCGAGAGGTCTCGGATTCGAATCCCAATGCCGCCATGACTCTTTTGTGAGTTATGTGCATTAGTTGATTCTACACTAACTGATTCTCTTACGGTGAGGGAAACATCGTGATCAAACCTACACTTGAGGAGACTGAATGTGTAACCTTGATCGATCCATGGTTCCCTTGTTAACAGGGTCTTGGAGGTCAGATGGCAGTCACTCCACTGTAATTACCTGATCTGCCAAATCTTGGATCATGGTCTAGGCGGACCTCGGGCCTTCGCGCGCGAGCACAACCGGAATATTAACGCCAATATGATTGCAATGTCCGCGTCTGCTAGCGCATGGAATGTGGCAATGCCCTCCAATTCAATTCAATACAATTCAAAATTTCTTTATTGATTAGGACATTAAATATCTCTTTCAATCGTCAAAAAGGAGGAGGGTAGGAAATTAGGAAGGAAAGACACAGTGACACACTGGCCGCCCCATGGCCGCAGCAAACCCACCCCACGCCAACCACGACCGGACCGTGCCCAACAATGCCAGGCAGAGCCGGACCGCGCTCAATATATTATATAGGTATGTCTAGTATAATTGCTCCGCTAATGTGGATGAGGCTTAATTCCAGCAGTGGACTGTTGATGATGATGACTGTACCTATATTAGGTATTCTTTGGTTCTACTTAACGTATGTAGCGACAGCGACTATTAGATTGTTTTGAATTAATTAATTATAATTAGCAAGAAATTGGCACGTCATTACATCATCATATTATAACAATAAAATAGTACAAAAACAGTAATTACTATCCAAATGTACTACAATATTTTTAGTTTTGTTAGTAAATGCTGTCTACTTGGTATTTTATTACTTTAAGTGTAGGTTTTGAAATGATAGAATAGTAATGTAATGAAAATTCAAGTTAGAAATAATTCAAGCATAGGTAGGTACGCATGTATTCAGGTAACACAATTCTTAGATGATATTTGTAACCTGAATACGAAATGGTGCACGCAACGTGGTATCCGCGAATAAGTAGCAGCGGGCACTCCCCCGAGGAGCGCGGGCGCGGCGCTGGGGCTCAAGCTCGAGCATTCCGTTAATGGCTGCCATGAAAGTAATTGTTTCCAACAAAAATAACATAAATTGGGACCCACATAATACTTACAGCTTACTTAGCGGCGGTGCTTGGCGTCGAAAGTTGCCCGGCCCCGGAGAGCAGAGTTACGCTGCCCGATGTGCGGAGCGCGGACGCGCTGTCCTGCCATGAAATTTTAATCACCCGCCGAGCAGCTCCAGACCGTAAGCTAATTAAAACTAGCAATAAAGTCGAGGTTACGACTGAATGTAATATTATTTTCCCGCATAATATCCACTGCTTTTAACAGCTCCGCCATGACATGTGTGCGTTATTACTCGAGTATTAAATTAGCGTACAGGGGGAGGGGGGGCTGTAAAGGCTTCCTGCACCGGATTACGGCTACGTAACCGCCGCCGAGTGTCGCGTGTACTACACCACACAATAACTTTACTTTACCAGTAGGTTTGAGTGTTATAACAAGTATAGTTTATGGGCGGGTGTCCTGGAAACACTCCGAACTAAATAAAGCTACTTATATTCAAAACCAAACTGCTGAATCGTTTTCCACATAAAAGTATAAATAATTTCAATTTAAAAACCCGTATCGAAACCGCTCTATCCGATCGGGCAGCTACAAACGCTGATACAAACACTGAAACAATCTAAATTCTGTGAAGTTTGATATCCCACATTTTTCGTTTAAAAAGGTAAACAATTACCTGACCCAACATATCGGACCCCAAGGGAACAAAAAGCGTGTTTCAAGAGAGTCAGATAGTTCAGGTGTATACGAGATTATTGTAATGGGCCATCAATTATTCAGGACCCGCCGGTGGATACGCGATAGGAATGAGCACATAAATTTCTTAAAAAAGGCAATAAAATAATAGAATACTTTTAATTTAGGTCCTTTATTGAGATAAATACCACATTGTTTACAATTGTTTTTTATAAGATTCAGTTGATAATATTAAGGAATATGGGTCGGTCCAGGTCAGCCTGTGGACAGGTGACACATGCGGTACAAAGTGTCTTGACAAATGCACTATAAATCATGGCTGGACAGGAGTCAGGACCCGCCGCCCGCGCCCCGCGCCCAGCGCCCAAACCGTGAAAGGAAAGTGTACTAAAACATTCAAGAAGCCGGCAGCCACGCGCGGAAAAACTTAAAATCCTGTTTCTGCAAAGACCCGGATAGTTTATCTAAAGGTCCTCATCACTTAAACATCGCCGGGACCCTTCGTTTGTACCGGCCGAGAAAAATATCGCGCTCGCTCCACCTTACGTCAATTTATGTCTAAATTGAAACTGCAAACAGACAGCTGCTCCTCGCGTGAAGGGTCGCTTCGGCCCGATCCGGTGACACATGGGATTATTCGGCAATTGTTGTTCAACCGGCAGGCGTTTAATTGCGCATCGTGCTCTGCAGACGTCCGTATCCGTATCCGTATCCGTCTGGAGAGCCCCGGGGCGGGGGGCGGAGATTGTAAATAATTCGACGCGCCCGAATGGCGTGTCGCGAGCTGTCAACTTTTTGTGTGCCGTACATATTGTGCATGTTTTGCATGCTGCTAAATATTCATTCGCAGAGTCAGCCGGAGTTGGCGCGCACTTGTCGCTCCATTTGCATGATTCGTAAACAAAGAGGACGTCGCCACTGCTCTGGGGCGCTGGGGCGCTGGGGCGCTGGGGCGGAGGCGCGGGGCGGAGGCGCAATCGGGGCAGGCGCCAGCAGACGGCTTATTGAAGCCTTAACTGGCATTGCCGTTAAGGCTTCAATAAGCATGAAGACTGAGTGGCGGCAATGCACAACATCATTGCCGCCACTCAGCATTCATGCACATAAGAGACCGTAAAACGGTAATGGATGTGAAAAGCCTTCACGAGCAACTGACGTTAGCAAATGCATTTCCAGGAAGTGCATTAACATACAACTACCGCATGCACACGGACGGCTAACGCGGCTACCCCCAGCGCCTATGGTAAGCTAGAGGTTGAGAAAAATAAAGGTTAAAACAGCATACGAAAGCCTTAATCCCGAACTGACTAGGCATTGACGTCGCTCGCTCGGCCGCCCTTGAAACGCGCTGAATAATTCGCGCCATCGCCGTCGGGGCGGCCTGAGCCGTGCGTTCCGTTGGGATTCCGGCCAGCGATACCCGATGTTCGACGATTACGGTCACGGTGCAACCTATTCCAACGTTTGTTTTACGTGTATAAAGCTACAAAGTAACCTCTTAATCTTAACCTATATGTACTTTACTCAGGTATTCATTTAGGCTATCCATTGTTAGTTAAGTATGAATAATATGGATAGGTATTTGAAGTCAAAATAAATACGTGCCGCAAATAAAGTAGGTCAGTAGACACCTATTGTGGTAATTTTAAGAGATGGTCCCAAGATGCTCATCGATATAAAATCATCTTTATTCCAAACTTTTGCCACTCGGAAGTTTGAGACGTGACCTCCAGAAAATTACAAGCAAAAGCTTCTTAAAAGGAACGGAATATGAATTGGGGGAAGCGAGTCAAGCGGCGCGCGGCAAAGCGAAAGCTAGCGACTCCGCGCGGCGCCGACTGATAAACCCGATCCGTGGCCCACGTTCGTTCGGAAATTGAGCGGAATGGCCGGGAAACTTGCCAGGGCTCCGGCGCGAGAGGTCATGTCAAATCGATTTTGTCTCTTGCAAGGGGATGAATCGAGTTTACTGTAGAAGGAAGTGCAATAAGAAAAGCTCGAATTAGAGGCGGTCCGGTGGAGGACCTTTTGAGGTTTTTTAAACCGCTGTATTGGCAAATATGCTCACGATCGCCTGTCGACTATAGCAATGTATGCAACACCACACGCATGTTGCTGACTCCGTAGAAATCTTAACAACTATCCCGAAGATTACAGTGCGGTGCTCTTTTCTGAATGAGGGTAAAGCCTAAGCTCATTCTTCAACCCAAGCCCAAGGTACGTGAGAGGACTTCGACGTCAAGTTATTGTAGCCCTCGTCCTAACTGATATGGAGCGTGTCGGCTGCCGAGCGCGTCCTACGCAAACAGTGTCCCCGCGGCAGCCCTCGTCCCGCCGGCCGCTGTCACCGCCGGCCCCTCTCGAGCCGCGACACTGGACAAACCAAAACTTGCGTCCGACCAGACGATAAGACGAAAATCTAATATTTACCACAGTATCATAGAATACTTGGTATTTCGGATTGGGATAGACCCGTTTCGCGGGCCGGATATTGTTTAATTGAGGATTACTACCTCCATCGTGCACAGTTTAAGTTAGAGCGAGATATGAGTTCCTCATTCGAGTCTGGTACGATTTTAATTAACGAAATGAAGCAACGTTTACTAAGACGTAGAAAGCTGAAGTGTCTCTGTCGTTATGTTTCTTAGGCCAATTTGGTAAAGAAATAATAAAGTGATAGTTTTATTTTTCGGAAAGGCCTACACCGTCACTATCGCATTAGTTTTCAATTCCATCATTTTGGATACGTTCTAAGCTTAAACCCTGGAGAATTTGGGGATCAGTGGATACCTTCTATCGAACTTTGGGATATCGGACGATTACACGAGGGAAATCTAAGTACCTTGCTTAATAAGTTTCCGGTAAGTATATCGAGCCAAGTTGGCTATTAGCATTCCGTGGGCCGGCGGCGGCTGGGCGGCGGCGCGGGCGGCGCGGGCGGCGCCCCCAACTCACACGTGTCTTACGCTGTTTCGCCGTAATTCGGAGTCCCATTCGAATTCCAATGAGGAGGGCGATTATCCACCCGCAACGTACTTTAACGATATTAGAAGCACTCTATCTACGTTACGACTGTTCGCTTAGTATTCCAGGGCTGGGAGCCGAATATCCAGCGGGCTTACGAAGTTATCTTATCAGATTATAATGTCCCCTCTCAACTCCCATTACGTGAATAATTTAAATTTCTTTTCTGTACGCCCGGTTTAAATTAAGATTGTTGACTTGACAGTTTGTTAACATACGGCCGAATTATTCACGGCGGGTGCGAGCTGGCGTAGCCGGTGGTTGGCGGCGCGGCGCGGCGCGGGCGCGGCCGGGAATAGCGGCTCCGCATTTAGCCGGCCCGCCGACGCGCGCACAAAGCGCCGCGCCGACAAATTCAACGTGACGTTGACGGAATCCACGACACGCAGTTATCCCTTTCGAGTACACACACCCTACACGATACGCTATAAATAGCGCCAGGCCGGTAACCAGTCGTGCTCGTGCTTCCTGATTTACGGCTTTCGTTTCCAAAAACATCACCGGTGATTCGGTCGGTGTCGTCGGATTTGTCAGCCGGTCGGATTGCGCGCGATACATGTTTATGATGCAAATATGATTCGGTGAAAGACGCGCTGAATCACGGCGAGGTGAGTCAGCGCCGCCGCCGCCGCCGCCGAGGGCAAGCGGAGATTTGTCAATATTGTATGTAGGTAGAGTTGGTGGGTTATTATTTCGAGATACTTTAGTTGGACATTACTAGGAATGCGCCCCGGGTACGCGTAACGTAAGTAAGTCGAAACCTACCTTGAATCGTTTTGTGAAAACTGTTCTAAAACAAATGTTAAAGAAACAAGCAGACGCAAATAGAGATTCTCTTTGATATTCATCATCATCATTTCCGCGTACGCCTTCCTTTTATATTATTCAAACATTCACAATTTCCAACACAAAGATGAAAAGCCAACAAAGCGAGAGAAAAATATGCAACAATTGCATTTCAATACAGCACCTAAGCAAACCGTGTAGTATTCGCCTCTCCCTCAAAGACGCCCCTGTTGACCCGAGCTCTGTGACGCGAAGTCGCGAAGAACCCCTAAAGGAAAGGTATAAATAAGAGCAAACACAAACTGTGTTTGTGTAGGATACATTGTAGATTTGTAGCGGGGAGGATGGAGGGTCTTTTGGGGATAAAGTGTATAAAGTGCAACGTCGAAGGCGGTAGATGCGGCATCGCGTGCTAATGAAGCCACTCGCGTCGCGCTGCAGTAATTACCCGGCGTGGCGGCGCTCACGGCGGCGGCGGCGGCGCCCTAACACAATTGTCGCGAAAACGGGAATGCAGCCGTTCCCGCGCCGGAGACGGGACCGATTCAATTGTTAGCAGTTTTAAAATTGCTAGCACGATCTGTTGAACCTTCTCAGTTGTGAATTGTAGAATCAGGCGCTAACGGGCGTACCAATTAAAGTGGTAAACAAGTTGATAGCTTGGTTTTGATTAGATAATTTTCGATCAGAGGAAAGTGCTGTCAATGTCGTTCAATTAGTGGCATTATTTTATTTTCATTGTTTTTTGTTTACTTAGGGAAAGCCAACAGCAATTGTTACAATAAAAATAATAACAGCATAATGTTAAGTTATAAAATTAAGAATGTTATAAGTTCGACAGATGTTTGTGTGGAGGTGTATGTCTGTGGCATTGGAGCTCCCGAACGGATAGACAGATTTCAATGCGGTTTTCTTTATTTAAAAGGCAGTTTAATCGAAATAGTTCTTAGCTTGGTTTTATTAAAATCGGTTTAGTAGTTTAGAAAATATTTGAGTATATATAAACTTGGTCGGGGATTTTCCGACCTTTTCATGTCGAGTTTAAGCCTTCTCTTCTTTATCATTTCATGATTTCTATCTCTCTTTCGCATAAGTTCTCGCGTCGAGGACACCGCGGACGGCACGTTGTCAACGGTATGTTGATGGTTGCCGTCGTCATTGACAACGTGCCGGTCGTGTATATGAGTTCTAACTCGCGTTCTCTCGAATTCAAGCCGCGACTCGGCTCGTAGTAAGCATGAATACTCACATGTTACCGATCTATAGGTAAATTGAAATTGCTAAACAGCGTCAGAGCGAGAACACCGTAGTACCTACTGTGGCTGCGCGCCAGCGTACACAAACCACAACGGTTCAGCATATGACCTGATTGTTTAGCTGACTGTGCATTTTATTTGTTTTGAAGTAGCATCAAACAAAGTCTCGCCTCGCCACAGTGCGGCACGTTGCGGTGCAGTTGTGTTGCGAGTTGCGCCGCGGGCGAGCCGGCTTAAGAGCCAAGTTTGTTCGCGCTCCGGGCGGCGCGGCGCGGCGGCGCGGGCGGCGGGGCCGGGCGCGCCCGTCGCCTGGTACTGCGACAGTTGCTCTCTTCTTGGTCGATGCGCTCTTGTCGGAGCGGTCGTGGTAGCTATGTTTTATAGGCAAGTGTCACTCGCCTCAATATTTCCTGCCATCTTGACCTATCAGGCATCACGGCCAATGGCACGGGGTCGGCCAATAGCACGGGGGTGGCAGCGTATTTGCGAAACCGATAACCTAGGTTATGGTCCGGGAACTGGATGGGTGATCGTTTCGTACTTTGAGGCTAGTCCAACTTCAGCACGGCAACGCCCTCGCCACTCGTTAGGCATCTCTCCTCTCAAGGTCTTCCACTGGAAACCCTGAGACTGGTTGTATGATCTCGGGAGCCGATTGACATCCGATATTAGCAGTTTTCCTGGTGCACTCATGGATAAATGGTGCTTGTAAAGATCGCAGGTACCAGCTGGATGCGAAAGGCACAGGACCGGCCTTTGTGGAGATCTCTATGGAAGGCCTATGCCCAGCAGTCTTTCGCAGCAGATTTGATCTGCGCGTGTACATGCGGTGATTTTCCGTAAGGTCGCAGTATCGCGCTGGAGTGACCCGATCGCTTCGCACACGCGTACACGCAAGATGTTGGAACACGCAAAACGGTGTCGGCCGTAAAATTTTCGCTTTACTCTTTCATTGTGTCAGGTAAACATTTACAGCGAAAAAATCGTTTAAGGCTGTAACGAAGATTTTATCAAGTGCCGCCAATTCCGTCCCCAATGAATAGAGTCGCGCAAACACTGAGAATTTGATTTCAAATGAATATTCGAATGCATCGACGCAAAACGTATTCACTGAAGTATAAAACGGGAGGCTATTGTAGCAAAATCCATTCCCCCGATCCGAATGGAAGTCGGAGACTCAGTCACCGTATTTTAAATGAAGTGTTTCAATCTTTGAATGCAGGTGATTTCCGGCGGGGGTGGCGACGCCGACTAGTATGCTAATATCGCTAATGCGTCCCCTCCCCGCCACCCCCGCTGTGGCTCGAATATGCTAACTGTCGCAAATGTCGCAATCCTCGGATCGCGCGATAAAAATACATTCCTCGCACAATACGCGCTCCCGCAACACTTCTCGGCGGCGTATCGCGGCGACTTCCTGTTCCGCCCGCCCTCCATTCATAATATAAGTACTTACACCTATTGAAGCCAAATGTCTCTCACCATTATTATTTTCAATAGAGATTCAAATCAGCGGACACGCCTAATGCCTAGAATAATCAATTTGATGTATTTGGTTATTTAACTGACTTTGAATGAAACCCTACTGGGTACCAGGGGTTCAAGTGGATAGACTACGCTACTCAACAAGTGGGTCGGAAATTGAAAATTCTGTATGCTTGAGGCCGTGTGGTGTCCGGCAGAGTAGAATAGCACCAACCATTTACACTCGTGGGTGTCGTACGAGGCGACTAATGTTTTTGAGGCAAATGATTTAGTGGCTGTAGCGTTTCTATTGTTATATTTAAAACACTGCGATCTTCAACCCGCTTGCCAAGCGTGGAGATTATGGCAATAACCTCCCCTTTCGTGGGAGAGGCCCGAAGTCTTGCAGTGGACTGTTATGGTCTGTGATGATGATTTGTGTAAAAATAATTAATTTCGTTGAATTCATCACAGGTAATCGCGAAAAAAATGTTTATAGGAATAATTCACTACTAAAATGCATTTACGGCGTTGATTTGGCAACTTCTCCATTACTCGCACATCTGAATGATAGCTATGTTACGCTGGATACGCTATCGTACTAGTGAATGGACTAAATGTATGCGTGGGCGCGGCTGGCAGCGCTCCCGTCGCAGCGCGGCGTGCGCGCGCGCAGACGGCGCGGCGGCGGCGCTGCTCATTAGAAACTCACAGTAGACAGCATCAACAAACAGTTTACCCTTTGTAGATTCGTTGGAAGTTACATCCGCCACGGCCACGACAGGGAGTTGAACCTCACATCTTAAAAGCACGGTTCCGTACTGTGCTATTTCAGAGGAGCTTTCTTCCACGTGCTTTTAGTTTATGGAATGAGCTCCCTTTTGAGGCTTCTTCAAGGAAATACAACATGAAGGGTATTCTTCAAGAAGGGTGCGAAAAGATTTTACATGGTCGGCAACGCGCTAATGATACCCTTGGTATCGCAAACGTCCATGGGCTATGGTAAGACGGTAACTGCTTACCATCAGGCCGACCGTACGCTTGCTGGCTTTGCCATCATTGTGGTATAAAAAACCAGACATGAACCGCAACTAGAGGACTGAAAGGATTTTGGTAGATGGTATTTCTATACTATCACATTACACTGCATCTCCTGGGAGCCCATCCTAACCTTACTTCTCAGACGACTCTGTGGCTACCTGGCTTTTTCGTAACGGCCACTTAGTAAACTGTGTTTGGAGTGTGTTCGACCTAGAAGTCAAAGGCAAAGTTGTACTTTGTAAGCAAAGACTGGCACATGTGAAGTTCCGTTTAAACTCACTCTAAGGATAGTGAATGTGACTGTACACTAATAGGATAAATTTCAATATTCGTAGGTACTTACTTAGTTTTTAATAGGTATTCATTTGTAATTGTAGTACCCCAGACAAACTATTCCACTGTGTAAAGATTCAACACTAATTTATATCTGTAATGTTTTTTTCATCAAAAATGATATTAGCTAGTTTATAATAGTAGTTTATCTACACTCTACATATTTGAAAACAGTTGTTTAAGGATACACTTTTTACACGCCAGTCTATGAAAATTTAAAAAATTACTTTTCGATACAGCATTTCCCATACTATTTTCATTACAGCTGTATCGAAATAGTAGTTTATGCAACTGTCATATAAAAGGGGGTATTAAAACATGAGTGTCTGTTTATCATACGAGGCGTAGCCGAGTATGATAATAGTTTGACACGAGTGTTTTAATACCTAATTATATGCAGTTGCATACACTACTTTATCTACACTCATATTTTCATGTTGAAATTTCGTACCTATAATTTTTTCAACTTTGCTGGAAGTAACTGCGAGTCAGTTCTCTTGTATCTACGCGTCGAGGATATCAAGCGAAATTCACTTCACTTCTTTCACATTTATCTATTTATTTGCTTCAAACAAGAAAAAACATTCACAAACACAAATTACAACAATTACAAAAAATATTCTGTTTAGCGGGAAAATAATTCCAAATGTACACAATCACAACCACAGACTATGAACTGATCACAAATATAAACAGGAAAATTTGAATTTTGAATTTGTTGAAGACATTTAGGTATTCAGCCTACATTTAGTCGTGTCCCGGCGCCCGACAAAAATTTAAAAAAGAAAAGTGTTTTTCGATACAGCTGTAATAAAAATAGTATGGGAAATGCTGTACCGAAAAGTATTTATTTTTTTAATTTCATAGACTGTCGTGAAAAAAGTGTATCCTTAAGCAACTGTTTTCGAATATGAAATTGGAACATTACGCTATGAGTGTAGATAAAAATAGTAGTTTATGCAACTGTCATATAAAAGGGGGTATTAAAACATGAGTGTCTGTTTATCATACGAGGCGTAGCCGAGTATGATAAAAGTATGACACGAGTGTTTTATTACCTAATTATATGCAGTTGCATACACTACTTTATCTACACTCATATTTTCATGTTAAAAATTTCGTACCTATAATTTTTTCAACTTTGCTGGAAGTAAGCTGCGAGTCAGTTCTGTTGTATCTACGCGTCAAGGATATCAAGCCGCGGGAATTTCACTTCACTACTTTCACATTTATCTATTTATTTGCTTCAAACAAGAAAAAACATTCACAAACACAAATTACAACAATTAGAAAAAATATTCTGTTTAGCGGGAAAATAATTCCAAATGTACACAATCACAACCACAGACTATGAACTGATCCCAAATATAAACAGGAATTTTGAATTTGTTGAAGACATTTAGGTATTCAGCCTACATTTAGCCGTATCACGGCGCCCGACAAAAATTTAAAAAAGAAAAGTGTTGCATAATGATTAAAAAGTTATTTTTCGATACAGCTGTAATGAAAATAGTATGGGAAATGCTGTATCGAAAAGTAATTTTTTTTAATTTTATAGACTGGCGTGAAAAAAGTGTATCCTTAAACAACTGTTTTCGAATATGTAATTGGAACATTACGCTATGAGTGTAGATAAAAAATATTTCTCATCGACCAATATTTATGATAGCGCATTTAAAAATAAATTCAAGCTATATAAATTCCATACATAAGGGGAAAAAACAAGCTGTTGGTGTCCACGCTAAGGTTCGAAAGAACGTTTCTCGCTCGTACGATTCGAATGTGGAATGACCTCCCAGCCACAGTGTTTCCTTTGGACTATTTACAACATTCATCGCTCTTCGCATAATGTGTGAAAGCATACTTTGACAGAAACTCCTGACAACTATCACAAGGTCATCAGCATAGCCCTGCGCATCTATCCAGAGCTTCGCTATTTTATGCAAGATCTGGTCTACAGCTATGGTCCACAACAGTAGAGATGGGACTCTTCCTTGTGGACAGCCTCTGGTAGTAAATACTTCAAGCGAAGTTCCATGGAAGAAAACCTTCGCTTTTATGTTTGAGGGCATTGCTTCTACCGATATGAATGTTGTACTGTCAACTTTCTTTTCAGTAATACAATTTTGTTTCATTTACGTCCTTTAACATACCTACCCATTGAGCTAAATCCAACTAAAAAAATATATGAATAATGGAAATGACTTTATTAGTAAAAAACTGAAAGAAAATCGTTATTAACCTTATTTGTTGATGACTGGACATTGAAATCTGCTATTATCTTAGACATAACATATAAAAGACATGTGATTTTCATACTTTAGTGCTTTAAAAAGAGTGCCGGTTCCATATTCAAATTTTAATTATCTTTACTTGTTTCACTGAATTGACAGTGTCACCGGGGATATAGATTATGATTTAAAACATTGTTGAACAGAACAGACACTTGTAAGGAGCAAAGTACCTAGTAAAGTAGGGTAGGTAACAAATAGAAATAAAACATATAGTATTAAAATACTTACTAAAGATATATAAACGTCTATCTCTCTCTCTATACATAAACGTCCTCTTTTTATAAAAAAAACTATTGCGTCCTTTTATAGAACAACTTCTACTTCTCTTATTTGGTAGTCAATCACGAAAATAGAAAGAAATGCTAATTCGTAACTTGTTGCGAAAAACAGTTACGAGCGTGGATAACCTCTATTCTAATATGTCATACTTCGATAAAAAATTTCATGTACATATTTATATCCTTTGGTGGCGCCACATTGAATGTACTGTGACGTATCATAAATTGAACTTGATAGGATTGAACACAAATAAACTCATATAATTATACCGACAAGCATATACTAATATCTTCATTACCCTTCCTTTTGGCTCCGCCGTAGTCGGGTAATAATAATTTGAACTACTACAACGCAGTTAGTATGAACAGTCATTTGCCCGGCTATTATACCTAGTACCGACTTGTAGCATCTGGATCTTTTAATCTATGTCGCCATCCTTGTCACACCCATGTTTCAATAAAATTGCTATCTTTAGAACGTGTTTTCATTACGAATTTTTTTTAATTAATTTATATAGGTAGTCCCTCCAGCTTTATTAACTTTTAATTGGTATCTCGTGCACTTCAGAAACACACACGACCGCATTATTCTTATTCTTGGCTTGACAGGCAAGACGTCATATTCGTTGACTTGTTTGGAGTGAACGTTTTATAACAATAATAATAATAAATATCTTTATCTTTATAATCTCAACTTGGTAGCGGTACAAACCCATCTACCTCTATGTATTTTTGGATATTACTCGTATAACTTTTTATTTTCCTAAAGTTTTGTAGACTTAGTGAAACAACCGACTTCTTCGTAAATCTTAATTTCCCTTTTTATATCTCTATGGATTTCGATTTTGGTGTTTAAACATTAATTGGTACATAGTATAAAACGAAGTCGCTTTCCGCCGTCTGTCCCTATCTTTGTACACTTAGATCTTTGTAACTACGCAACGTATTTTAACAATAGGTAGAGTTATTCAAGAGGAAGGTTTATAAGCAGGTAGGCAGGGGTGAAGAAGGTGTACGCTGACGAAGTCGCGCCGGGTCCACTACCGACTAATATAAACACACTTTCACGATAAATTCGGTTAGGTATAGCATATTTGTACAAAACTGCACCACTTTTTTTTACTTTTTTTGTATCTTCCAGTGTATCATTGTGTTGGATTCAACAATATGGTCTTTATAAATATTATAAAGACTGTTTAAAAATCCTTGGCCTGATATTGAGCTTTTTACCCAAAATAAAAGTATAGGAAAAATTCTCAGACTATAAGTAAATACACTGAACAAGAAAGAAAATCTTGCTTCAAGCGTTTAGTGTTTGATTATGAACTTATACCAAAGTACCTACATTTTAGTTCTAGTTGTTCTTTATAATAGGGAAAGCCTGAATAAAATCGTTACACGTTTCCCTACCAGTTTGTCAGCAGTAATCAAGATTATCTCATGTTGTTTCAGGCATCAGTCTCAATCCCGTAGAGAAGAGAGCAATATTATCGAAGTAGGTACGTTTATGATCCTATAGGTAGGTTTCCAGCTGACGCAGCGTGTGGTGACGAAGACGCCATATTCCTGTCCGATGTATGTGCAGCACGTCGCGTGTTTCAGACGCCGCTATCGACGTTTGATTGCCGGAAACGTGTAAGGTCTGCACAGACGAGGAGTCTTCTCGTGTTTTTTTTCTTGTAGTCTTGGGAGGCAATAATAGAAGGCAAAGTTGAAGGAAAGAGAAGAAGAGGAAGGCCAAGACTTGAATATTGGAAGGACGGGAAGGAACAAGTGAGCGCCGGGGATTATAAGGAGGTGAAGAGGTTGGCAGACAGGAGAGAGGAGTGGCGATTTCTCCACCGACAAGAGTTATACTCCTAAATATGTGATGATGATGGGAGGTACACGGATGGACGGTCCACCTGATGGAAAGTGGTCATCGTCGTCTAAAAGATCTGCAACCTAAGGGGAGCGAATGCGGTGTCGGCCTTTGAGGCGTAGACATGCGTTTTGAAGGACCCCATGTTGTAGTGCAAAGGAAAGATTTCGGGGGGAGCTCTTTTAGCATCTTGCGCGTGCGCAGTAAAACAGCTCGTTATGCCCGTACGTTAGTTAGGATGCCAAGCATCTACATGGTGCGATTGAAATCTATCCCATCGTCTGAGGGTGCGGTAGGGGAAAAGTGACGATGGCACCAAGTTAAACAGTTCTTCAGAACGTTCCCTGTTGTACAGACGGTAGAGAACATACAAAGTCTCTTCGTAGGCCTAAGGGATCCAAACTATCTATGAGGAGGGGATTATCGAAAATACATTCGTATTGAATTGTAAAATTCGCACGGCGTTGAATGGAATGAAGTGGAAGGAGTTGGTATTGGAATGTACCAACCCATAGGTGGGAGCAGTACTCCATATGGAGACGAACTTGTACTTTGTACAGCAAAAGTCCCGCAAGTAAAGTGTACTGTCAGTAGTACGTAACGCGGTAATGTACATCGCTTAGTTTAGACTTTGTATTTACTCAAACGCAAGCGAAGACATCGCTCTAAGAAGCCTAGGCACAAGGCAAGAAAGGCAGAGGACCAGGCGGGAAATGGAGGAAAAGATCCACTGGACTCTACACGCACAGCATGCGATTTAAAAGCTCAACGTGCTGTGTACATTGTTGCGCCTTGCGAGTATATTTTAATATTTAGTTTATGAGTTTACACAAAGTACCTTGGTTAACAAGTAACCAGATTGTTCGACGCAGTTGTCCCGTGACCACGATGCATGCAACTGCGTCGAAATATCGGGCTACTCGTTAGTAAAGTACGCGGTATAAACCCGAAAACGAATAAATTTTTAAATGTGTGACATTGCCAGTATATTTTCTTCGGGAATTCCTTCGCCGCGTTTGAAAAAACTGGCCCGTGGGATCGAGGGTTGTCAAATTGTGTGTCGATGTGTCGATGGCGCTGCTAACCTAATGAGGAGCGGCGTTTACACGCGATTTGTGTGACAGCCAAGGCAAATCAAAATGACAGGGAATAATTTAGAAACAGAAATGAGAGTGAGCCTTTTGATAAGTTATACTAAAAAAGCAAGCTCATCCTGAATGAAAGCTAGGCAATATTCGATATTAATAGGCATTAACATCTGCTAGAGCATCCTTCTTTTTGAAGGGCCTCGAAAAAGTATTTTTTGTCACAGTACCTCGTCTGCTCGGGCTCCCGTTTTACGGCCGCCGCCCGCGCCGCTCCGCATCTCATGCGAGTTATTGCCGCACTAAACTCGCCGATTAAGACGTCCTACGCTAATACCTTGCATTCGAAACCATGCCGAACGACGCCGACTGTATCTGGCAGCCTCGTAAAATATTATAAGTGGGTGATGTAACAGACGAATAAAAATTTACGTCCCGAGATGCGACTGCAGCGCAGGCGGCGCCCGCCGTCGCCACCGGAGAACGCTTTAGAAAAGCCCGTAGTAAACCGAGTAATATTTATCTCTTTGATTCTTTGTCATCCCATCTCTGTCGTCGTAGCTTGTAACGAAATTAAATTTCTTGTGAACGAAATTGTAGACGCAATAAGTGAAGCCGAATACTAATTGCAAATCTATTTCATTTGATATTCCGCCAATTCTCAGGTGTCAAATACAGTTAAACAAGACGAAATTAATTCGTCTTTGAGATGCTCGTTGTGCGGGGCTCGGGCGCGGCGGGCGCGGGGCGCGGGACGTATTAACAGCGAGCTCTCTTCAGCTGCCGCGCTACTAACTTACACTTGTTACGTTTTATGTAACTTGGATGTCTCGCGGCAGACACTCTGCGTATATTGCGAAACTTCCGCACCGTTCACTTTAAAAATGAGGAAAGTATGAGTCTCCAAAACCAATATTGGGTACGTATCGGAGGCAACAGGGTGCCGTAAAAGCGGACGTTAAAAATTGTGATCAAATATTGAGCTCAGGAAAAAAGATAAATGGCATTTTCCAGGAAAACTGGGATCGCGATTCCGATACAAAGTCGGCGCCCGGCCGCCCGGCCGCCCGGGCGACCGCGCCGGGCGGCCGGGCGGCCGGGCGCCGACCACAGGAACGCAATCATCGCTAATAACTCACATTCATCTTCGGCACGCAGCGAATTGAATCGCGCCAATCCATCAGCCGCGGCCGCGAGCCGACACACTGCGTGCTGTCGCGTTAGTTTACTTAATTAATGCGAATTCAGGGCCCGCTTTAATAGAGATCGTGGCTAATAAATCAACCTGTCGGCCTGTTTGTACGCGCCCGAATGGGGCGGCTCAAAAGAATCCGACCATAAATTTAACCTTGTACAACACGGAGGTATTTCTGAAAGTCATTCCGTTTGCGAGACACCCGGCGCGCGGAATTATTTTGTAATTTCTGTACAGACTGCGTGCACAACAGACACAAATTACGCCGACCAAATGAAGAAAGTTTCCTTTCGGGCGGAGTGAGTCTCCCGGCGCGGCGCAACCGCGGCCCCGCGAGCGCGCCGCGCCGTTGTTTAGAATTAGGCGAATCAAAACATCGAACGAACGTGTTCGTATTTCAATGTGAAAACTTTGTTTATGTAAATGAAGCTATTTACAACACTCACCGGCAGCGGTGCAAAAGGAATTTCTGAGTGGCTACATTTCGTATAAGAACGAACGATTACGGCCAAGAGCTATTTCAGAAACTGTTATGAAAGTATAAACTCGGGGCTGGCGAGGCTAATTTGCAAGAACATTCTGGCGGCGATATTTCTGCGCCCAGCGCCGTACAACTTAAGTGCGTATATTTCCGGAACGAGTGCGAAAATTGAGTCGAAAATGATTGAAGCAGCGACGGCGGCGGCGGCGGCGGCGTCGGCCGCTGGGCGCACGCCCCTATGAATATTCATGGCGCGCGCTCACTTAATTCCATTTATAGACAAAACTTTTTACATGTCGCGTTGTTTGTATTGTATTTACATAATATGTAAATGTGTTCACAGAATATTAACCGTGTCCGAGTGAAATTCACTCGTTTATCACTGAAAGCCGGGCAAATTGAATTTCAATCATACAATTACGTAAAGTTAAATTAAAAGCAAGTAATTTAAAACTGTTGATCGGCCGGGAGCGGATGCGACGGGCCCGCACCCGATGTAGGCCGCGCAGTTTTTATATACGGGGAGCTTTCATCTCGTTTGCGGCGGCCTTTGGGGCCGGAACACGATTTTTCGTCGGGAGCACTTTATCGATAAAAAGTAATTCACCGAGAGAAATTGCGCGACCCTATCTCAGTCTGCCATCCGCAAATCGTCGGATAATAAAATGTGATATGTCGCGTGGAGAGTCGCCGACAGGCCGCGGGATCGAAGCAAAGTTGAGGAAAAGTTACGTGCGTGTGACAACTGACAGTCGATCGTCCTCGGGCTCAGCGCTGCCCGGGCCCCCGCCCCGCGCCCCGCGCCCCGCCCCGTCCGCCTCGCCCGCCGCCGCTGCATCGCCAGTTTCAGCTGTTTAATTACAGAGTAGTTAACACGGAGCGGACAGTTAGCGCGCTCCGGACGCGTCACTTGCCACAAGCCGGCCTGAGACTGAGACAACTGTTAACTACAGCGTTTCCTCCTAGTTTGAACTGGCGTTTTGGCACGTTAGCGTAAAACTCTCAGCAATTGTGCAATCTAATGTCGTCGCGGTCGCTCGCATTGCAGGGCAATTAACACCTGCTGGCGGCGCGCGGAGGTATAATTAGCCCGCGACGCGCCGCTCGCACTAACGGGACACATAAATAAAGCAAAAAAATCAACAGGCAGACACCCAGCCAGACGCTGCGATTTGCCCAAGTCAATTTGTAAGCGACATCTTATCTAGCGGTCCATTGGGATTAGGAAAAGAGCTAGTCTTTTTTCTTCGAGAAAAAAAAAATGTTTGTACCCGATCTAATTAAAGTCGTAAGCTCTGGTTATTTGGTCTCGAGGGCGCGAGTAACGTTCGTGGCGGTTGCCATGGGACCGCAGAGACAGATTGACAAATAAAAAAGAAAAGGTAGCGCACCGTCTAGTGGTGTTTTATCAGGTGGTAGGACTCTGTCAAGCCTGAGAAATCCTTGGTGAGTACCACCGCCTTGACTGTTTCTGTTGCCAAGCACCAATGCTTGCATTGTTGTGTTCCGGTTTGAAGCATAAGGTATAGCCAGCCAAATACAGGCATGAGACATTTCATGTTAGTCCTCACAGTGACAATGCACTAGGCAGGTTGCAGACAACAAAAATGCAGAACCGTAGACGTTATGGGCGACAGTTACCGCTTACCATCCCGTGAGCTGTCTGCTCGTTTGTCACTGCGTAGAATAAAAAAACCGCTAGCCTTCGTAAACCAGAAAAGGGGCAGTCGAGTTTTTAGAGTATCTCCAACGTATCTGCCGCGTAAAGTTTTTGGCTAAAGTCTGCACTATACAAACATTGACGGGTTGTTTACGCGAACGCCGTTTGCACATGGAAGCTGTTTACTGTAGTGCGAGTAGCGGCGGGCTTGCGCTTAGCGAATAATGAAACCGCAGATGATTCCCTCGTCTGCGTCCAAATTTAGAAAGCACGGTCCACGTTAGGAGTGATGCGTCAAACTCGCCTCTCGGAACGTTCGAATCGCCAAAATTTTAGCCGCGAGCTGACCGCTTATGGGTCGTGGACTCAAGTGTGTCAGAATAAATTGTACGAAAGCGGATTTCTTGCCTTTACTCATGAAAGAATATCAAAGTATTGAACACAACAACCATTATAGACCGTGTGAAAAACTTTCTTTAATAACGATACTTAAAGTTGCCTTCAAATCAGATTCGGTGAATCAATAAAGAAACGATAAAAATTTAAAATGAATGTATGAACGGGCCATTGGTATTTTAACCTATTACATTTTCTCGCATCACAATTAATTTTGTAAAGCGTTGAATTATTCAGAATAATATAATTAATTAATTAACCAACACGGCCACCCAACACCCGGTTAATATTTTATTACACCTAGGGCAATAAAACATTCAACCCTTTCGTGTTCCAAAATTACGTCTACTACGAATAAGTTTATTTGTTGGCCGCGTAGGGCGGCGCCGACCGGCGGTGCTACTCCGCATCCAGTCCTTGTTGTAACAAACGAGTTTATTCCCGGGCTGAAAGCCGCGCCGAGCCGAGCGCGTAGTCTCCTGAAATCAACCACGAATGCGAACATGAAAAACCGTCGAGCTTTTTCAGCCGCCGCCGTCGAAATCAGTCACCAAAGCCGTAATTTTGTTAGGACTTGATGCGATTCCAAGGAGCCCTCCACGCCCACAATCCATTTTATTCGGTCCTAAACATCCATGAGCTCCCTGGAGGGGTTCGCCCAGCGAGCACGACATGGAATTCGGTGTGAGTTTGGCTGTGAAAAGGTTTTTACGGGGTCGGTAACTCGCGATGCCCGTGGTCAGCAAACGTCCGGCGTTACGGTAACTGTTTACCGTCCGTGCGCTCGTTTGTATACCATATTACCTATAAAAGCATTTAATCTGAAACGGGCATGTTTTCGTTGGCATCTCTCGGGTCGGTAGCGTGCGCGCAGTCGCCGCTTTCGGCGTTAATCCGATTGTTCAAATAAACAAAGTGCTGCGGTGTTTTACAGCGGGCCGCGTCGGCGGCGGCGGTGCAGGGATCAAACGGCTCCGCTTACTGCAGCGCTACGCCGCCCATAATAACTATACCGGGTAACCAGACACGAACACTCCGTGACTTTGTACGGATTGCGCGAGGAAGTCCTAGGAGTGCTTTTTAAAAATCAACGGCATCAAGGCGTTGTTGCCTTGCGCTTTGTTAAATAATAAAATGAGATTCTGGTAAAAACGAAGACGCTAAACACAGAGGAAGATCGAGGCGCGGCGAACTCGTTCAAACTTGGAAAATGCAATTTTCTTAAACTTTATCTTACCATGTTGCAAATCTATTCAAAAGGAACCCTAGATGACACTTAAATTACCGCTACCGAAAACTGTCATGTTGCTGGATTCCTAAAAAACAAACGACATACATAGGCATAAAGCATACTGCTTCTACTTAATAGATGTAATAATAATAACGATAGGTATAGGAATAAGTAAATATAGCCATCGGCATAAGTGGCGTCTTTTGGTGTCGGGCGGGGCCAAGATCCTTTGTGGGTCACTGAGCCAGCGCGGTAAGTATGTATAACCTAACTAAACATACTTCATAATTCTCATTTCCTACTCTTTTATATCCTCCAATAGTGACTGAAAATGTAATATAATGCTGCCCTACTGTATTATTACTACCTATAATATTTATTAATGAAATCATCTATACTATAAAACAAAGTCGTTTCTATGTATCTATGTATGTATCTATATCTTCTAAACTACGTAACGGATTTTAATGCGGTTTTCAACAATAGATAGAGTGATTCAAGAGGAAAAAAATGTATGCAAGAAAACATTTTAGGTAGGGGTAAAGTAGGTGTACGCGAACGAAGTGCCGGCCGGGTGCACTAGCATATTATATGGGTAAATGAAGTCTAGATTGTTCTTGGGTATTTTTACCCGCTTTCGAGACGCAAATGTGTTTATCAGCATAAGTAAGAACCTAAGTCTGTCCCTTTGTAGCTACTGCGGTCGATTCCCACCCAAGCATTTAACGACAACGCATTAAAAATTTCAAGAGCAACTGGTGTAGCCACTTATCGCTTTTACAGCCCATTCTGTAGCATTTTTTATTACTCACTTATACATAAATATTGACATGTATACTGGCCAAAGCGATAGAATGAAGAAGTTGGGGTGGCTAGAAGTGTGTGTACTATTGCTATTTTATCATTAATTATATCTTTAAAATCTCTATCTATACGGAAAAGTTCGTATACATGGAAACACTGGCTTCATGGTTAGTTTCTTTCACAAGAAACCTGAGATGAAAAATAACAGAAAGAAGTAATAGTCGCTTGGTTCTGACGGCACACGGAACTTACTAAATCTTTACGCAGAACTAAAGTCGAAGTAGTTTTGTGATTGTATGTATACGATTAACATTGGATTCCATGCACAGGACACTATAAAGCCATATTTACGATTAAAATTTATTGTATGTAGTAAATTCAGCTTTTTTCGTTTATATAAAACAGGAAGTTTTGATGTTAGCGAAAGTTGTACTGAACGGCACCCGCATGTCATTTTATTTTCAGAGCCTCACAGCAATTATGCTTTGGTAATTGCTCTGAGCTCAGTGCTCACTTCCGTCTATGACGGACCGTCATGAGACGGGAGACGGGGGGAAGGTCCAACATATATGTTTGAATTGTCGCCGAATGGATCTTCAGAACGATATCGCTAACATTTACCTAACTTTTAAACACATGTGTCGTGTGTCGTGACAATTTTTCTGGAATGCCCGTTAAGACGACGGGAAACAACAACAATAAAACTCTTGGCGTCGGTATCCCGGTTGTGCACTCGCGTGCGATTGCCTGTGGTCCTCCTTGACCATGATCCAGGATTTAGATAGGACGCTGTTAAAGAAACACAACGCTGTTAACAAAGCTACCTGACAAAGGTGTATCACAGTTTCACATTAAGAGGCCTGAATGTGTACTTAGTACTTGGTACTTAAGAATGACCAGCCATTACCTGCTCCTTAGGCCACAAGAACTCAGCATGACCCAATTTCGTTTATTTCAATGGCCCTGTGGCATGGCAGACTAGAATGCAGCTCCAACTCCCATTGGTAGCTCCCCTGGTGTTACTGATGTCCATAGGCGACGGTGACCACTTTCCATCAGGTGGCTCGCACGACTGTTTGTCTGCCGTATAACATAAAAAAACTCAACTAATGTTGGAGGCAAAAGAGCACACATTACTTACACGAATGTTGGCGGGTGCATTTACTCTGCAGCTGACTGTACTTCTGTAAACTACAAATGGTCAGCAGCTTTTTCTGTTCAGTATGGCGGACCCTGGGCCCTTGCATCCCGCTCGACATGACGCTAAGACGATGATGATGATTATCAACACTGCAATCTCAAATCCACCTGCCAAGCCTGGAGATTATGACTTTAATTTAATCTGCACTGATGTGAACGAGGCTTAAGTGACTATGAGGGCACCCTAACTAATCCTACGTCAACGAATACAATAAAAATTCCTCTATGTATAGATAGTAGACGTTTAGGAGACCCACGAAACGTCGGCCTGCCCGTGCACAGACTCGCTGTTTTGCTTTTTAGCCACATTATATCATCATTTCGAGAAAGAGGTCAATCGACAAATCCAACTCGGCTGGGCAGCGTTCGGGAAGCTACGCCATATATTTTCGTCCCAATTACCGCAGTGTCTCAAGACAGAGGACTTTGACCAATGTGTGTTGCCAGTGATGACTTACGGAACTGAAACGTGGCCGCTCACTGTGGGCCTTATAAGAAAGCTCACTGTTACCCAAATGGCAATGGAAAGAGCTATGCTAATGCTATGATCGAATCAGAAATGAGGATCTGCAAGCGAACTAAGGTCACCGACATAGCTCTAATGATTGCCAGACTGAAGTAGCAGTGGGCAGGGCACATAGCTCGAAGAACAGATGGCCGATGGGGCAGTAAAGTTCTCGAGTGGCGACCACGTACCGGAAGACGCAGCGTGGGTAGGCCTCCCACAAGGTGGACCGACGACCTGGTAAGGATCGCAGGTACCAGCTGGATGCGGAAAGCACAGGACCGGCCTTTGTGGAGATCTGTGGGGGAGGTCTTTGTCCAGCAGTGGGCGTCTTCTGGCTGATATGATGATGATGATATCATCATCATCTCTCTGCCCTTATCCCACTAGTGGGGTCGGCCGGCACAACATGTATTTTTCTTCCATTCAACTCTATCACTCGTCTCTGTACTCACGCTCTCGTAAGACCGGTTTCAGTGCTAAACTGAACGTCGGTGTGTACTTGATATGGAAATTCATAAAACCTTACAGTGCTAAACAGACCGCACACGCACGGCGCTACTGCGTCCGTCGACCGACGCACTGTGAAAACAAATTAATGAGTTAGCTTATTATACTATTTGTAAATCACATATAGGAAACTATAGGTGTTTATTTCTAAATATAGAAAGGAAAGGAAATGTACGCGTGCAGTGCTGCACAGACTGGTGGATTGACTGTACGGATAAGCGTATTATCGTCGTCAATAGTAATCAAGCGATCTTGTACTGAACCTTACACAATACAAATACATATATCGACGCGGAACGACTAATTACCATTGTATATGACTGTATTATTTCAGTTAGTTAGGAGATCCCTAAATACTACAAACTGACGATCGGTCAATACGTATCGTGAGAAACGAACGCACGACGGTCAGTTGAGCACTGTAACCGGCCTAATCTGTATGTACTGTTGCATTAGAAGGAAGGGGAAATAAAACTAATTATATATGTTGCTACGAAGGACGTTCTTATAAGAAAGATAAATATAAACCACGAACTTCACCAAAATAGTCGAATAAAATAATTTCGAATTCCCACCTAGCCAGTGATATACAAGGCAGCCCACAGACGTTCCGATCCCCAGTATGACCAACCAAACCTACCTATACCATCAGAATTTGCCCAAATATAGCTAACACCTAATGACCCAACATGCTTAACATAAACCTACTAAATCTCCGGCCACATCATCGGAACAAATCGGAACAATAACCCATCCTAAAAGCCTACCTATCCTAGAGCCCGATCTAACCTAATGTCTGCCACAACACACATGCCACAGTTACACATGATGTGCCTAAATACTTAAAAAAACCGTTGTTCGTGAGCTCTTTCACAACCAACTGACGCCTAAATAACCGAGCTTTGACCGCCGAGCGAGACCGCTTTTTTCTTTTTCGCGTTAATTTGCCGCTCTCAAACAGAGGCAACACTAAGAGCAATAGAACAGAGGACCCGCGCCCGCGCCCGCGCCGAACGCACTTTGTCATTCCAACTAACCTCATTACGCGGTGCGCGGAGTGCGCTGTTAAACACGCTCCAGAGCCTTGTTCAGCGGAGTACGTACCCATATTTTCAGATCAAAAGTTTTTTTTCTCGGGTTGAGAATAGCCTCTTTTCATCGTTAATGTTACGATCTCGGGCGGGCGGATCGGGGGAATTTTTTGTTATATAATTGACGTAGGAGTTTGTGGAAATTTTCACGGTTTGTAAGGATAGGGAGAGGTCCAGCTCTGGACTGTGATGATGATGATGAACCGTTTGCTCTATCTGGACTGGCTGATATACATCGTAAACACTCTGAAAGCCTGAATCCCAAGTGTCAAAATGGGCGTAAATCGCAAGCACTGGCGCGTCAATTTTGACTTTTGAAGATTTCTCTGTAATCTAGATAAAACTACGTTTACGGCAACGCGTATTAGTTTTTTATAGCACTTGGCCATCAGTTACTTAGTTACTGCAACCTATGGACGCTTGCAATATAAGGGCAAGAGTATCACTGGAATCACTCCCGTGTAGCCAACCCTGTAACACTTTACAGAGGTAATAGAAGATCTGCCTACATGACTAACATTAGTTACCTTTTACGACACCCGTCAACGGATGTAGTTGGTGCTACAAATCGTTTACCATACGTTGTCCGCTGATACAGAGTATATTACATACCCTGCTAAAGGAATTTGCAAGGGATTTTTGGTCCTTTGCAAGGCACAACATAAGGTGATGAACGATCTTACGTACATTCTACCCTGCCGGCACCATATCGCAGATATCAAGGTGTGGAGCGTCGCTGCAAACCATAGCGAATTTGAGTCAGCCCGGCCTGCCCAGACTCCTGTTCGCTCGAAGATCTATTCGCTCGAAGCCTCAGACAGAACCGTTCGCGTCTCTCAGTTTGAACTGGAAAAACATAAATAATAACTAACCTATTTTATCATTGACACGATAAGTAGAAGGAGGGTCACAACCACCACTTTCCATCAGGTGGGCTGCTCGTTTGTCACCAGGGAAGTATAAAAATAAAGCAGCGTAAATAGCTGCGCCGGCTTTTAATTTTCATATTGAATGGCGTCGAGGCAGCGAGCCCCGACGCGCGACGGAGCGAACAATGCCTTGGACTCCGCGACAGTCACGACACTGCGCCGCCTGCCTCGCTTTCATGGCTGTAATGGAACTATTTATAAGTGAAGTTTATGAGGGGTGCTTCTCCATTTCATCCTTTTGAACGTCAGCGGGACTAATTTTGAAATCTTGTAAGCCAATAAAATCCGGATATTTACTGCATAGATAAACGATCGTATGGACAAAAGACGTGCCAGAGCGTTAGTTATGTGCGTAGGTGCGGCATGCCTGGCATAGCCATAGTATGTATGTATGTAGCCATAGTATTTCGAGTAGTTGTTTCGTTTCCAGTTAGCATCTTCATAACTCTTCATCATCGTTTTGACGACAGTCCCGGTTGTAACGTCGCATGGCGCACGGCCCGGAGTCCGCTTTCCTGCTTTTCCTTGACTAGTCCGTTCGGTCTTCGCCAATCTTGGTGGTGAGTTTGTTGGCTCGCGTGTCATCCCTAAGGACATCATTTGCCGGTCTGTGAAAGACGTAGCCGCACGTAGCATCTTGACGCCAATATCCCGGTTGTGCTCTGGCGCGCGAGGGCCCAGGGTCCGCCTTGACAATTATCTAGGAATTTGCAGATCATGTAATTACAGTGGAACGACTATCATCTGCAGGGGAAGCTGACCAAATTGGATCACAGTTACACATTCAGGTTTCGTCACGATGTTTTCCCTTACCATAAGAGCATCGGTTAGTGTTCAACTAATGTAGGTACACAACTCAGAAAAATTCAAAGGTACATAACAGCACTAGGGAACGAAACTTGACTCGCTAACTCATTAGGCCAACGATACTACCAGTTTTTGTAGGTAAGTACAATAATAATTACAGGAATAATTTCACATCATCATCACATTACCACAGAATATTAAATACATACCGAGTATTGATTATTTTATTCATATCGCACTTGATTACAGCCACCTATATTTATTAATCACATGTCTAAATTTAACGCTTACAAGTGAGAGTGTTGGTACCGGAATATAGGTATACCGTATACCTACGCCTCGATAGTGGGCGCTAAGTATAATATTATTGTATATTGTAATGATGTTATGTTTGAGAAATGTATCGGAGAGAGCGGCGCGGGCTGCGTGGGCGCAGCTTGTGCAACGCTGACCACGCACCCACAGCTCCAACTCAGGTTATGACCTGAGTTACTGGCGTTAGCGCAGTTTTATAATCGTAGTTTCAACGGTTTTTGGATGTGATAGTAAATTTTTAAACTTTGGTTTTTTTTTTGTTTATTTCTTTTTTCGTCGGGGGTTACGATTACGACAATGCCAGGCAGAGCCGGACGATGCTTTTTTCAGCTTTTTGCTGATTATGGTCTAAACGCTCACCGAACCAATTATATTTTGTACCCTTACCTCACTGATTTGATTAACGATATGTGCCAGCTGGAAACACGTTTCTCCAGTTAATACACAAACAACTCATCGGAAGGAAGTTATACATACTTGATGCGAAATTTTTACAAGAAAAATTGACTGCTTCAAAAATTCTTAAAATTTCTGTTCCTAGATAGGCATGCTTGGGGTTGCCAAATCTACTGTAATATGGTACCCTACTATATTTTGGGTCAATATACTATATACTGTTGGAAAAATGGATGGTACCCAAATCTACTAATGTATATAGTACCTATACAGCAATACAACTGCAACCTAAGGTCAAAAATACACATTTTCCTTCAATAAAATTTACCTACCTACGTAATTTAAAAAAATGTTACCATTTTATCATGTGGTGGCCGGTAGAATATCACCAACCCCTTCGACAATAGTCAGCTTTTTTTTAAAATGTTGTACTACAGACTAATAGGCAAGCGCCACCTGATAGAAAGTGGTCACCGCCGCCTATGGAAGTCAACACACCAGGGGAGTTACCAATGCGTTGCCCGCCTCTGTCCTCTCTACCATGTCATAGTCCAAAGGAAACACCGTGGAGCTCCCTCATCGGAATCGTACTTAAAAGTAATAATTAAAGGTTAATAATCAAAAATCATATTTTTTGCATGGATACTATGTTTTTTACACTCTAAATGGAAATCTGCTATATTCTTCTTGAACATTGTTGGCACCCTTAGGCGTGCCCCATCTCCGGCCGCATCGCCACTCAACACCAGGCGAGGAGGCTGCTCAAGTGCTTGGATAGTCTAACAAAACAAGCTGACGGGTGAGAGATCACAGTGTTGAAAAAATTCAACAAGAAACGCTGCTGGGTACCTTTCCTGTCCTAAGGAGGTCCTGACTGGTCTGGTGAAGACATAGTCGCCCTGGACGACGCCGTGCCATGCAAAGAGCCTGTAGGTACCTACTCTAGTCATCAACAAACTATAAGTAACACAATAAGTATCTGTAGGTTAAGCATTTTAATACGTATCCATTGCACGATAATCTGCTTTGAATTACCACGCATGTATCTATAATAAATAAATCATATTTGGACAAGTAAAGACAAACGTGATTTGGGTGTGTATAGGCATGTTTATTTATTAGTATTTTTCCGGCTCACCATCAGGCGGGCCGTACGCCTGTCTCTGCTATAAAAATTCCTTTTCCCCATAGGTACGCTGGCTTGTAATAAATGTCTTTATTATTATTATCGTCAAAATCGCGCACGCGGCGGCGAGCGATAGTTCCGCTCATAAAATAAAAGTGTCCGCCAATAAAAGGAAGCGGCCCGGGCGCCGGCTGCACCCGCCGCCCGCCGCCGCCCGCACGCGCCTCCCCTAAATCAGCCCGGGCCGCGGGCCGCCGCGCGCCGCCTGCCCACTTGTAAGTTTTCAGTCAGCACGATCCATATCAAACTGGCCCTTACCCTGTCCGACAATATTTTTATGCGTCTCAACTTTATACGGTTGACCGGTAATAATATAGGCTGCCCATATTTTATTTTATTGTGGTGTTGGCGCTCCGGCGGACAGGACTGTACCCGGGTTACGTTTTAGTATTCTGTGACCCGGGTCGGGTTTGCCTTTCGACAGACGTACTTAAGACATACGTTTGTGTAAGTACTTTGTAAGTAGTAATATTATTATGGAGGTCGGCAAATTCAGTCCGTTCCATTCAAAGAGTTATAATATTACTTTAGCAACCCGCCCCGGCTTCGCACGGGTGTCCTCGGATTTGCACTGTGTGGTGCATGTGCCTATTTTACATATAAACCTTACGGAAGAAATTAAATAATGGCAGCGAAAACCACAGCAAAACTCGTTGCTTGGCTTAGAAGGAGACAGAGACACAAACGCACAGTAAGAAAGGATGTCCGAAAGCTTAAAGTGATACCCCTGATGTTGCTACTGCAGCGGTGACCACTTTCCATCAAGAGCTTGCCAGTTTGGCTACCATATGACCTCAAAACACCAACGTTGATGGTGAGAAATTAAAATTATTAATTAATAAAAACCATTAATCACCGTTACTGGCTGTTTGAACCTCCTGCATACCAGTGGAGGGTTTTAAAATAATGTTCACGTTTGGCAAGTGAAAATCGCGAAGTTTAAAATATACCATATTAATTAAAATGAGTATAGGAGCGTAGGTAGCCGAGTGGTTAAGACTAGTAAGCGAAGAGAACCGGGTTCGAATCCCACTGCGGTCATATACCAAGTCAGACTCCGGGCCCTCGAGCGCGAGACGTTACCGCCAAGATAATGATTCTTTAAATTATACGGTATGTTTCTAGAAGCCATAGGCAGTACGGAGAAGAAGGGGCGTGAACGAACATGGTTATGAATTTATCAATGCAGACACAAACCCTGTCCGCGGCCCGTCGTCATCTCGCCATTATTACAATTTAATGGACGAGGTAAGGGACAAACGTCCAATTTCATGCCTTGGCCGTGTCCTTGTCCCCCTCCCTTCATATAATAATAATTATAATTACGCTTTGAAATTAAGTAAACCGCTAGTTTCATTAGTATCTAATTTGTACCACAAAATCGTTTGCAACATTACTATGCAGTCATGAAATATGATCTTGAATGCTAGAAAAATACGGCGACAGCTCCCCAGAACTAAAGAATCCCTAATGAATCTCAACAAAGTAGCTTTCATTAACTTCCTTTGGCGTAAGTAAGAATAGGTACCTATCTAAGTGAAGTTAATTAAAATGAAGTTTTCAAGGAAAAGCGTAGAGTTCTCCGCTTTCATTTGACCTTACTAAAACGTACGACTAAGGAATGAAAAATGGAATGAATACCTGCCAGTGTGTTTCACGAACATTGTAATGATACCCTCAACTCAAGGTCTAGCTAGGTGGATGGTAGAGGTTCATTCTACTAAATTTCTCCAATACCCATACTAAATTTCTCTTACCACGCTTCCATTCGTTTTGGGTGTTTAGTAATTGTATTATGGTTAATACTCTTAGGTAATGTAACAAATTAACCGCGTAATGGCTACGATTCACAATTAAGCAGTTAAATCGAAAAAACCACAATATGTCGCTAGATGGCGCTGTCTTGTGATTTTATTCTTTTTCTTTTTCATTGCTTTGTTCTATAATATTAACATGAAGACATTAAGAAATGCATATCGCGGTTGATTTGATACATTTTTTACTATCGGCCTATTGCAAAAACATACATTTAAATCGTCAACCCCTTGCAAGAATGTACCTAAGCTAACAGATTACATATTTTTATGAAAAACGCGGTTTCCTAGAATAGCGGTTGATGCTGTTATTAAATAATAAAGAGTTTTTGAATGGAATGTCAGTCAACTCTGTATTACGGCCAGTATACGAGGGCACCATGGCACCGGTGGCACCCTAGGACACCATGCCTTCGGTATTAATTTTCGACTTCGAAACTTCGAGATATTTTCACCCCTCGCGTGGATGTCGTGCCGCACATATAATGAATCAGATGTGAGTATCGTAGCCCGGCTATAGATGGACGAGGAGATAGATTTAGATAAGATTACATTTAGATTTATTTGTGTATTTCTTTTGTACACAACTGCGTATCTAACTCAATTTCTTTATTTAGTATTCTGTAACTAATAAGAGAGTGCCTAGTGCGGTGCCTAGCCTTAACATTTGGCGCCCAACAAAAGGTTAACATATTTTATTTATTTCATCATCATCATTATCTTAGTGTTAATGTCCAGGATTTTGGTGATTAGGTAATTACAGTGGAGCGACTACCATCAGACCTCCGTTACCCTGCTACCAGGGGAACCTGACCAGATTGGATCATTTTTACATATTCAGTTGCAGGTTTCATCACGATGTTTTTTCTCAACAAAATATGATATTTATTATTAATATTTACATTGCATTTTGATGGAATTTGCAAACAGAGACCATCCACCAGCTCAGCGCATCTCCACTGCCCGGCTCCGCGGCGCCGGCGGCGCGAACACCATCTTGAAGGTGTTTGTGGATAGGTCTCCTTGAACACATGGTGGATACATGTTAAAATTATATAAATGTACTTCAATTAAATCTTTTTGTCTTGTATCACTAAGAATACTATTCATGATATAAGAAATGTAATGTAATTTACTAACACTTACTTATACTGATACTTGTCCAATTTGGTCCGGTTGGTAAGCAACAGAAATAGCTTTTAAAACACCTAATAATCACTGCGATAGACTTAGTTAAACGTAAAAAAGCTAGAGTCGCAGGATGCTATTCGAAGCGAAGAAGGTCGGGACCTGGGAAGTGTTGGAGCGAAATGAAGCGCGAAGCTCAGAAGCAAACCGGTCGGAATAGAGGTTACTGGGCGCTCCTCGCTCCATTTAGAATATTTAGAAGATAATATTATGGACATTGACACAGGAAAATGCATTCCCACATGTGAATGGGTAGGATATGTGGGACATCCTGGACATCGTCAAAGAGGAGGAGGTAGGAAAGTAAGCAGGAAACACGCAGTGACATGTTGGCCGCCTCAGGACCGGAGCACCCCCACCCTACGCCGACAACGGGAGGACCGTGTCCGACAATACTAGACAAAGCCGGTCAGTGCCCGATAAATATATAGGTGTATGTATGTATATACAGTATTCGATATTTGTGTATGTATTTCCGCTAACTCCTAAACCACTCTTATCTGGTAATGTGATACAATATTGGCACTTGTATGTAGTTCAACTAACCAGTAACTGGTGAATATCCGTTTACTAGTTTTCAGAATCAGAGTGAGTTCACAAATTTCGTTATGTCTGCCGGTAATTCCAGGATTACCTAATGGAAATTCGAACAGACGAAAGCTGGGGCCAAAAGCATAAATTGTAAATGAAATTGTTTATGCTAGGCGCTCTCGGCAGCTCGGCCTGCGCCAGCATGCAACAACACACGTAGCGGGTTGCATAGAGAAAGAGAATAAATAAGTAGGTGCTGTAGGTACTTACTTAACTGCATTTGGTCCAAAGTCAAAGTCAAATTAGGGTGTCAAGGTAGGATACTTACCGGATGCAGTATAATATATGCAATAGATGTTAAGGCGTTTTAATACTGGGCAACAATTAAAAGTAAGTAATTTTTTACAGCAACTTATACTCGTCAGAAAATTATTAAGTCCAATCAACATGAGCGATTGCTAATCGACCTACTACGCAGGCGCTACACCACCCCCTTCCAGAAATGAACCTATTGACGATAGTAATCAGGAAATCTTACCTTGCGCCCTGACCTGGTAGCTCTAATACTCCAATCAGTGTTCGTCTTGGCTAATGTCATGTTCCTAGAAATTGGTGGTGTGATGGGCTGCGGTGTACACGTGTTTGGTAAAGTATGCCTGGTGCGTGATGGTATGTATGTATGTAATCTCTTTATTGCATCGATTTATAACATTACGATGGTGTTACGTGTTGGGTGTTGGATGTGTGATACCTGGGTTATGCAGTATGTAAACCGGTTTTACCCGGTCTGTGGTAACCAAGGCACCATTTACGCGAAGTTTCAGTACTTAATCATCGCCTGGATCACCTAATAAGGCCCCATATACGCTGGTTTCAAAGCTCCACCTACGGTATCGTCGCGTAGGAATACGTGGAACGATGACTCTAAATCCTTAAACACAAAGGTGTTTCCATGCCGTGAAGCTGGAGAGAGACACGGTTGTCTCACAAAATAGCAAAGGCGAGACGCAAAATCTGTCTGGTCAATAGTCTCTCTAGAGTACGGAGAAAGAAATTCTCCAGATAAACGAAGAAAGAAATCTCTTTCAGCGAGCTGCGGATACCGAGTAAAACCAGTTGGAGAGAATCCACCCAATTGCTTCTGGCGTGACATGTAATGGCGGCTTTCAGTTGACGGTGAAATCATTCCACCATCCCATTGCTCGCCGGATTGTAGGCTGTTGTGTGATGATGCTGGATCCCAGCAATTCCCCACCGCGATCAGTGAAGATGTCTGCTAGGCAGTCAACCGCTCAACGGGGCTTCCGCCACTGTATCCCTTGTAACGTCGGGCCGTGGAATCGCTTCAGGCCATTGTGTAAAACAATCGACGGCAGTGAGACAATAGCGATAGCACTGTGAAATGGGAAGTGGTCCAATTAAGTCTATATGTATGAACATGAACCTGGCCCACGATACTTCAAAGCTGTACAAACGTGGCGTGTGACCTTGGATCGCTGACATACTCTCACGCACACACGACACGCACGCACTCTCTGCAGTTGTTCTTCACCCCAGGCCATAAGTATCTTACAAATACTAACTTTTTGACGTATTTTCACCAGGGTGTCTAAAAGAGTATATAATCTCAAACGCGTCACAATGCAAACAAATAAATTAAAAAGGATACAGGAAGGAGACACATGGTGATATTACACAAAATTGCATGATACAACGTGATACAACGACATGCATGATACAGCGAGTTCAAGAGCCAAACGTCATTAAAGGGAATACAGGAAGGATAAACGGCGATACACGATTCGATCCGAAGCTTAGACGCTCCCAATCCACGTTAACAACAGACAGATCGCCCGGCAGGCAGTACAATGCGAACAGACATAGTCCTGCACCAGGAATGCACATTTAGAAATGTAGATATTCTGGCTTCCGTTTCTGAACCGAACCACGGTTACGTAATAGCAATTGAAACAATCGTTTCGTGTATTTTTTCACGAGGATAGTGAACGATATTATACTATTTAGGTAAACAAAGTGATCATGTTGTTGAAAACTTCATGAAACGCCATTTAAACTTACTTTACAAGGAATATTCCCACCCACACACACGTAGCTGCGAACGCTAATAGCGACTTTTTAATCATTTAAAGGCACAGACCTAAAAAAAGTTATAAAAGACGCCCACTGCAGGGCATAGGGCGCCCCAGAGATCTCCACAAAGTGGCCGGCCCTGTGCCGTCCGCATCCAGCTGGTACCTGCGACCTTTATTAGCATTGCGGGATATTCACGCTGCGTCTATTGGTACGTGTGGTAGTTTGGTTATGGATATACTACGTACAACATACTTTAAATACATACATACATACACACTCACGCCCGTATCCCATAGGGGCAGGCAGGGACTATGGAGTGCCACAAGCTACGATCCTGATACACCTCTCACGCGTCTTTCACATTCATACATTTGTTCATGCATTTACGCCGGTTGAGGGTACTCCTGCCCTGCCCTTTTTGGAGCAGGTAATTGAACCTGCTCAGTATATGTCATTAATTAATAAATTTACTTTAAATATTATATAATTTCTTCAAAAATGGTTAAGGATGGTTATCAGGTAATTGTTTATTTACTATCTTATTGGGGTATCAGCGGTAATCGGCGCCGACGCCGATAGCCGCGCGGCGAGGCGCCGGCGCCGGCGCACCGCCCGCCTGGCGAACGCGGAACCGCCATATTTGCGCTTCACTCCAAGACGCTATCTAATCGATGCCGCTCCGCCGCGCAACACCAAATTAATATTAGATTAGCCGAAACCGCACTTCTGTTTATTTTCCTCGACGGGATTTCGGGCTGGATATTTAGAACTACATGCCTTTGAATGTTTCATCCGGGAGTTGTTCAATATTTAAATGAAGGTCTATACATATTATACAACATTTAAAACGTTCGACGGGCATCTGCGGCCCGAAACATAATTTGTAAGTTTTATGGCACTCGAGCGGGTCATCGTAGATTAATTTATTAATATTTGTTTAGGCGGGCAGGCGATTAATTAAAACGGCCCTCGGCCTCGAGCGTAAGAAATTCAAGTGACATATTGAAATTCGAAAATGAAATCTTGGGTCCGGTAATATATTCCGGCTTTGGAGGCGGCGACGCGCGTTACAATGGGGACTAGCCGGATCAATCCTGAATAATAAGAGCGGGTCAAGCCAGGTGATCCGGGCGGCGCGGCGCGGCGGCGGCGACCCGCGCGGCCGGCCGCAGCCGCTGCAGCGCGGTTCGGGGACTCAGGGCGCATCTGCGCGCACGTGTCGACTATGTATATATTAGATACTTATTATAGAAATCATACAATGAAAACCAGATCGTCCCATTAAATTCCAAACTTGTTATATTCGATGCCACAAAAGCCTGGACTCCGGAGACACGATTTTTCTAGAACAATAGCAACACGCTTCGTCAACTTCGAAAGTTTACAGACTCTTCTGACAAAGTAATTACTTAGCCGCCTTTGTTTGTGAGAGAAATGTAAGTGAGTAATTATAATTTGCATCTTTAAGACTTATTAGAGTCTCAATTGTTTTCCTTTAATTTACTAAGCGCGTGTCAGGCGCTGCGGGCGCGCGGCGACGGCGCCGCAGCGCACTCTGTACCCGCTCGCCGCTCGCCCGCCGTCTGTCTCTAATTGACGCTCGTTCACTACTACATCCAGCGGCTCGCATCCACCCGCCTCCAATAACGAATGCGATGCTCTCGAGGAATTTCAATTTTACTCGCGCCGCCCTTATTACGTGTTGTGGAGCGGCCGCGTTATTAGCGGCCGGCGCCCGCCGCCCGCCGCGTGCCGCTCTAGAATTAAGAGTAACGGCGGCCCGGCCCCGGTAATAAAACACGAAAATTCCTCAAAGGGAGCAGATTATCCGATTCCGCGTGTCTCGGGGGGATCATAAAAGCGATAAATTCTCTTGCGGAATAAAAGTGTCGCGAGTGAGCGGCGGCGATCGGTGGCGATCGATCCGCCGCCGCCGCCACTGGGTTCACCGCCGGTACATCACGCCGGCCCTCGCGGCCCTGCGCCCGCCGGCTTATTCGCGTCGTTAAGGAAAGTTACGATATCTTCATTCCGGCCACCGCGACCTAGCACAGGTGTAATTTTCCAGAACAAGTTACGAGTTCGAGCCGGAATCGACGCGGCCGGCCCCCGATTGCGAGCGCCGAGCGCCTTTTGATGCCCACACGCCTTTGTCGGTCTCATTAATTCGGGAGGAGCGTCGTCAGAGGCGCTCGGTTGTTTGTTGACATCACAAATAAATTGTTGATCCCATTCCCGGTGCGAGGGCCCAATTCCGGCGCGGGTGTCGGGCGTGTTTGCGCGACGGCGCGGCGGTGAACGAGTTCCCCAAACCCTTTGAATGTACAACCTCCAGCCCATTATGATTCCAAAGTTGTAATTGCCGGCTGGTAATTCTTGGTAACACAACACTCCGGCAACACCTATTCGTTATAAGTTTGTATTCGCAATCTGTTCGGGACCGAACGAAACCGTACTCCGTACGAAGGCGGCAGATATATCTCTGCGAGGCATTGTTGTAACGTGACCGCGGCGGCTCCGTGACGGATCGCGGCCGCCACATATCAGAGTCGATAGCGCATGAATCACACCCACTTTTAGACAATGGACTCGGCGCCCAGCCGCGTCCGATGTCACGTTCCGTGTCAATCGAAAAAATTACATTATTAATCAACTCGGCTCGATTGCTCTCCGCGCGTCGCCGACTCGCCGCTTCGGCCGTATTTATGCCGTGCTCTTACATCGGCTGTGTGATTTAAAAACAGTTTCTTATCAATCGTATTCCGAACACGTATCGCTTCAGTTGGCTCGGCAGATCTCTTTGGCTGTAAATTCAATAACATTCAAATTCTTGTCAGGAGTAACACTAACGGCAATCGGTGTCTGAGCCGTATTACCGTCTTTGAGCGTCGAGAGTGGCGCGGTCCCGGGCCACGCGGCGAGTCCCGGCTGCATTGTTGATGACTAACGATCAATTAAAGCGATATGGGATGGCGCCGCAGTGGAGTGGTTCCCGGCGCGGGCGGTGGCCACAGACTCGATTAATTGCGCAGCAGTTGTCATGTCCCGGAATCGAATGTGGTGGACCGGAAAGCGGCCCGCGGCATGTGACGGCGAAAGGGCAGCGGGTCGCGACTCGCGGCCTCCTCTGCAATATACGAAACTTCAATAATTCCGAAAGTTTTAAACTTATGCTCTGCGCCTTGATTAAGTTTCGCAACGAAACAAACGGTGTCCATGCCGGCTTGGCGAGCGGCCAGCCGCTACGTTTTATGGCTATTATACAATAACCTACATACAGTGTCAGGGCACTTGACTAAGAACGCTGCCTACTCGATGCGGCGTTATGGCTCTATTTGAGTAACTTGTGATGTACGAGTATGCAGTACCTACAGCAAAGCAAACGATGTGATCTCAAGACTTGAGATCTTGAGACTCAAGGACGTAGGGTGGGAGGTGTAGAAAATATGGTATTCGGATTCCGGAGGTTTAAACTCATACATCTACTGTATATTACAATGAAACTCATCACATCCCACATTCAAATTCCATAAAAACCTATATGTTTTGTCACTTCATAAGTTCGTAATGGGAAGGAGGAAGTTCCGCTCACGTACACTTTGTACTTACACAGATTTTCCCCAGAGAGCACCCTACTAGAGCAAGGAGTTCTCTAAGGAGGGTGTGAAAAGGTTTTTACGAGGCCCGGCTGCAAACGCCCATGGGCTACGGCAGGGGCGCTCAAACGGTCGATCACGAGAGCCATTGAAGTCGATCGCGGAAAAGTATCTACATATTCTTGAAAGTCACTTCAAATAAAGTAAATCAAACACACCTTTAATCCTCGACAAAAAAAGAGGGATGAAGGAGGGTGATAGGAGGAGTATCCCCCGAGCGCGCTCCAAACAAACGTAGTTTGATCCTATTTTCAATATTAAGCTATAAAGCCAATGAAATATTATAGACGTGTTCCAGAAACCAATATCTAAACTTGTTTATCAGATTTTATCAAAAGGGAGAGCAAGACCAGGCGGGCAGGCATAAGTTGCTCTGTACCTTTCATACATTTTGGCGCCCCGAAGCTTGCAAAAGCTAGTGATATTTAAATATGAGATACTGCGGGCGCTTCGGAGCGCCGCCGCCGCCGGCCGGCCAACAGCCGACCGCAACCCGCGGCCCGTTGGCGCTACAACAAGCCCGATCCCAACTTACACGGCGTAATAAATTTTAGTATAATTTATGTCGAGATACGTGGGATACCTACATGTGGAGGAAATTGAAAAGCTTGTTCCGTAGGGTACATTTTGGATAGGATAAGTTTAAAACATAATATAGGACGGGATGAAAACACACGATCGCTTTACGTTAATGTCGTCTCGGGCTCAGAGCACCGCAGACTTGGTACTCGGGGCCTAAGAGACCGCCAACCGAGGAGGTTCACTACTATTTTACTACTGTAAAGGAATATAATTCTGGTATGATGTACCTACTATCGTTAGGTACTCATTTTGATGGTTTATTGTACTTACTGTACTTAGCTTGAATTCTTCTTTAAATAATCATAGTGATGTGCTCCTGAATCATTCACGAGGAAGGATACGTGAAGCCGGGGTGGGTCTTACTCTAGACTGATTTAGACTCTAGACTCTAGCTAGATAAAGTCTCCTGTAGTCAGTTAATAAAAAAAAAACAATATCGTCTTGGCGTTAACGACCCGGTTGAGCTTTCCCGTACGAGTCTTGGATACGCCTTGATTATGATCCAGGATTTAGCAGATCAGGTAATTACAGTGGAACAATTGCCATCTAACCTTCGTGACCCTGCTACCAGGGGAACCTGACTAGTTTGGATCATGGTTACACATACAGTCGCCTGAATATGCAGGTTTCATCACGATGTTATCCCTCACTGTAAGAGCATCGGTTAGTATTCAACTAATGTTCATAACTCAGAAAAGAGTCATTGGTACATGGCGGCATGGTATTCGATCCCAGAACCTCTCGATTACATGTCGGGAACCTTAACCATTAGGCCGCCGACGCTCCGTTAATATGGACATAAACGAGTAGTATAGAAGTTCGAAAATAGGATTAATGCAATAGACTGAGAGTGTTATTAAATATGGAAGCAAGGAGTGTCCAAGAAAGATAAAATTCAGATTACTTAGTGAAACAAGGGAACGTGCTGGAGTGAACGAAGATGTAGTGTGCAGGATTGAGAAAGGAATGCTGAATTCGTTTAGACATGTAGAAAGGATGAAGAAGATGAGATTAACGAAAAAGATATACCTACGTATGTGGCAGGCAGGTGTGAATGGCATATCACGATCTAATTGGAGTTATTTTAAAGAAAGATAAGATCAAGAGTATCCCAATTATTAATAGAGGTGTTCGTTATATTAGATAACGTACATAATATTTCCTGCTACTAATATATTGCCCTTTTACACAACACAAGATAACCATAATATTATTCTAAATGCCTTTTGATATTAATATTCGATTGTTTTGTTATTTTTTCTGTAATGTATGCGGTACACGTCAAAAGTAGCAAAACTAATATTTTTGCGTGGTAATACAAATATATTGATTATTCTTGATTAATAATGCATTTTTTGGTATAATATTGTTCCCCAAGGTACTAAGTCAACTGTAAATAAGAATACATAACTGAAAAACGGCGATCGTTATACGTTAGTTACAATTATATTAGGGTGTCAAATTATAACGTTAAAAATAGCATAATATTTTGTAATAGCATAACGTTCTTTTATAGATAGTGTATGAATATAACGGATCCGTGCACCTCTTATTAACCTAAACCGACGAGAATACAGGTTTGGTAGAGGGTTGGACATAGTTGAACGGCGGATAGAAGGGGTCATTTACAAATTACTCAGCATAAATTAAACCAATTTGGCCTCAAGATTTTTTTTTATGACTTTTTTTTGTATTTTAAACGAAAAAGGTCAAAATTTACCACTTAAACTTAAATAACAGTGCCAGTTTGGACAAAACTGCTAAGGTTATTGATTTTATTTAATTGTTATTGTCAAGGTGTTCTAATGAAATTGATATTTAGTGCAAGTAATAAGGGAAAAAAAAATTATGAGGTTCTAAAGTTACTTAATGAGGAAAAAAAATTTCTCCAGAAAAGAAAAAGTTATCAACGCTTTTGATATACCGTTGGAAAGAGCATGAACTGCAGATGTTTATGTGAAATTAGAATCAATCTAATGCTAGTAGTATTTTTTTTTATTTAATACAAATTGTCCCTTAAAAAAATGTTTTCCTGTATTATGTAAAGGTTGATGAATGTGGAAGAAGCGAGAGCGACTTGTCGTGGAACGGGCGTTATGTGGGTAGTATGTAAGTAGGTATGTCAATATAGATTAGGGGTGGCCATTTCCTGGTGTCGGAGAGCAAGATTCACTGTGGGTCGCTGAGCCAGCGCAGTAAGTGCCTAGCTAAAATACGAGGAAATTTCAGTTGAGGTAGGTAAATCAAAGAAGCACAAAGTTAGCTGTCTATTGTTATTATTAGTACCTATAAACTGTTAGCTATTAAACTTAAAATTGACTTTATTTAGCTTCTTACTCATCAAAGTTTGATGCTTGTTTCGCTTACCCCAGGAGGCATCAGTTTACAAAAGCTCCAGTCAACGGTACAAGTTCGGTAACAACATCGGACCTACTTTCCGCGGGTCCGAACCAGAATACGCGTACGTACCTACCTGGCTATAAGTACCTACGTACTGAGGTAGTACCTACTTGTAGGATGCAGATGCGGTGCAATTTGCCTTTCACAAAAGTGCACGAGAAGCCGGGCCTACTCACGATATGAGAGCAGAAAGCAAGTCTGCGGGGCGCGGGGCGCGGGGGCTGCGTGCCGCAGCGAACGGGCGGCGCGCGGGGGGCGGCAGTCGGCCGCCGGCAGCGCTACGGGGAGGTTGTGTCGATTGTCGGTCCTCCGTGTCTATCTGCGCTCGCGTCGCATTCCCGCGAGTGACCGTTACTACGAAAATATTGTGAGGGGCAATAATAGTTGGATCGAAGTGTGTGCTGCCAGTCAGGCAGTGTGGTGTGGTGCAGTGCAGCTGGCTGAGCCGGTTCACCTCGCGGCCGGCCGGGCCGAGTGCTGTGCCCCCGCGGCCCGCGGGCCGTGCTTTCTAAACGGATCCCGTCCCGAGTGTTCTGTGTACGTTTTGGATGCTCCCGCTTTGTGAATTATTTGGATAGCTACAGAGGTGAGTTCTTCACTGCTATACGTGGGTAAAAAAGTTAGCACATAGTTACAGTGCAGACAGGTCAATCGGGCTGCGCCTGTTGCAATAAGTTACTAACTTTTAGAGCAAGTTTTAGATGCTTACTGTATTAGTAAGTACAATATGTACCTACTAACAATGTCTTAATGTCGTAATCGCTAGCTATCTGCAGCCCCAGGTTTCGCTCGAATATCCTGACATGAATACACTTTTCATTCATAATTTTGTCAAATAATTTGACAGTTTCTGAGAAGAACCCGTACCTTATGCAAAACGAACAAAAGCAAACGGCTATAGTGCAGCGCTATTTTTGAGGATAGGTAAGGTTCTACAAATTGAATTCTTTTGAAAACAAAGTTGGCACTACATATTTAATGATAAGTAGCCATAAAAGCTACCAACCGACCTAACGCAATGGGTTTTGTTGTGCTTCAACAAAAACAAAAATAGCCGGCCAACTGCAAGTTGAACTCGAAGGGTTCCCCCCTCGCAATAACAACACAAGAAAAAAACTAATTTTGCTGTGAATAAGGTGTATTTTTACTTGTCTGCTTTTGGATATAGGAATACCCAAGGTGACTGGGGTGAATCCTCTAGCCAATTTTTTTTTAATAGGCATTGGCAACATCGGCCATCTAGCATCTGGCATTCTGGAATCTACTTATCCTAGAATAACTTGTAACTTATAACACTAAAAAATGTTAAAAATCCGTTTTTTTTTTCTGATACAGTTTTTTTTATTATTATCTGATATCTGGCTCGACGGTGACGGTTTTTAGCTGGTATTGAGCATTGAACAAAGGTGCATCTCGAGTATAGGTAATCTTCTTGAGGTCCTTTATAACGAGGTCGCCATGTGGTGAGGCAAGTAGGGGTCCATGGGGCCGAAATAAAAGTCATTAAATACTTTAAAAATACATTAATTATCTGACCAGACTACAAATATGGAGTGTATCAAATATACTAAATTCAAATGTACTACCGAACGCGAAATTGAACATTCAGAATATGTACATTACTATAATAATTGAATATGAATACGCAATCCGTTACTTATACGTAGGTACCTACTACAAACAAAATTAACGTCTTATCTTTAAAAACTTCCGCATTTTCCGCTAATTTAGGTAAGTACACCTCGCGTCAATTTTTCTTTATAATGGCGTATGCCTGGTTTAATCCTTACTGATACCATTTTAATAAAAAAAAGCTAAGAACCACCAAGAGAAATGAAAGAAAACCGCATCGAATTGGTCCACCTGTTCGGTCGCTACGATGACCTCGTATAGTTCTAGTCTGTGGGCCACAGACAGGAAACACACGTCAATTTAATAAAAATACTTTTATCTACACTCATAGCGTAATGTTCCAATTACATATTTGAAAACAGTTGTTTAAGGATAAACTTTTTGAAACCAAATTTAAAAAAAAATTATAACTTTTATTTTTATTATAGTTGTGACGATAGTAGTTTATAACTGGCATATAAAAGGGGGTATTAAAACATGAGTGTAATATTTTTTAATTTTTGTCGGGCGGCGGGACACGGCGAAATGTAGGCTGAATACCTAAATGTGTTAACAAATTCAAAATTTAACTCACCTGTTTGTTTGGGATTGGGTACTTATGGAATTATTTTCCCGCTTAACATAATATTTTTTCAAATTGTTATAATTTATACTTGAGTATGTTTTTTCTTGTTTGAAGCAAATATATAGATAAATATGCGAAAGTAGTGAAGTGAATTTCCCGCCGCTTGATACAACAGAACGACTCGCGCTTTCTGTAAGGTCAGAAAATTCTAGGTACGAAATTTAAACATGAAAATATGAGTGTTGATAAAATAGTGTATGCAACTGCATATAATTAGATATTAAAACACTCGTGTCAAACTATTATCATACTCTGCTAATACCACCTTTTATTATGCGAGTTGCATAAACTAATATTACATTGGGGGTTAAAAAGCTTTAACAATAATAATAATATACCGTTACAAGGTGCCAATCGGCTCACGAGCTTGTTCAACCAGCCTCGGGGTCCCCAGCGGAAGATCTTAGTCAACCTCGCTTCGCCAACGGTATTAGGAGGAACCTACTCCCAACGAGTTGCGGTGTTGAAAAGTTCGACTAGCCTCGTACGAAACGGTTCCACCACCTATCTAGTTCCCGGACTCTGCGAGCGATGCTTAACCTTGGTTATCGGTCTCGCAGGCACGTATCCACTAGACCAGTGCCACTTGAAAAGCTTTGAGTTAGTGTTTTATTTATGACCGGCCGCCTGTCGAACCCTCTACAGCTACTGCCTGATACACAACAGAACGCCTGGAAGGCCAGCAATGGATTAGAATGCGTGGGTGCACGCGCCGTGCTTATGCTCAACGTAGCGGATGCCCCTTAAAGGATCTGTACAGACGACACAGCGGCAGGGCCGATCATCATCATCGTCATCATTGTCCTAGCGCTTATCATGGCCTCTGCCAGGGTCCGCTTTCCTGCCCATTCTTCTCCACTTCGCCCGGTCTATAAAGCGACAGGGCCGATCTAGGAGGCATATTGCAGTTGATACTATCCTTACGTAGTATGAAATAAAATCGCTTTCAGCCGATCTTGGTCGTACGTCCGACCACGTCCCTCGCATTCGAAAGCGACTTTATTTTATTCTTAAGGATTAGTGTCAAGTGCACGATTGCCTTCTACGCGCCGCAGTCATCGCATGTGTTTACGTCCCTTCACACCCGGGGGCACCATCGCTACTTCCCGCACGCACCTCGTCATCGCGCCGGTAGAATTTTATTCAAATAATTCAAATGTGATTCGGCTTAGTTTAGTCAGTTTGATGTTGATGGGGCTAGTGCAGTTCTACTCCACTGGACCACAGCCACCGCACGGCCAGTAGACTACCTATCTATGTACAAAATTCTTTTTTTCGTAAAACGACAGCTGTGACACAGAAAGGCCGACGGCACGTAGTTAATAATGTTTTTCCAACTTGCTTACTTATGAAAATTACAGAATACGATTTGAACTCAGTGGAAAAATAAATACAAGTAAACTTTTATAAATATTATGTCCTAAATAAAGTTCAGGAACGAAAAAATGGCACCATTGGGTATGATTTTCTTACTTATCTGAATTTTACTTTTATTTTATTTCAATAACATTATTCGTTTCCAGTGACTATTACACCTGCCTCTTAAAATGTTTAATCTATTATTTAGGTCAACGAGTTGCTTGCTCACATCGGGGAATTCTTTATTAAAATACCGAGTTTCGCTAACCAAAATACCGAGTAGAGTGATTTGGAAGCAGAAAAAGTAATATTTATCTTCCTAATTTATGAGAAGGCAAAAATTTACGTAAATTATGTTGTAAATCTTTCAACTCTTCATAAAACATAAAAGTAACTATATAGTAGTGTACTGCATTTTTTCAACGTCTACGATTTATTGAGTCACATCACAACACACTGTTACAAGGTCTAACTAAGTGACTTGTTTTCTTACCCATAATCTGCCCTTACAAAATGGCCTTTTATTAGATCTCGTGACTTTTTATGGCCTAATGATGTCAACACAAATGACATGTTAACGGAATGTTTTCGCTGATTTGGAAGACGCTGATATTAAGCTAGCTACGAAAACCCCTTTTACGATATTACGCCAAAGGCACATCGACGCTACATTTAATTTTCAAATCTAATTCCGAAGACATCTAAAGGCCATCTATTGTAATACAATTACTTCTAAATTCAATCTGGAAATTCCCTAACTTACATAAATGTTCGTTCAGACAAATTTGGGGCACCAAGAATACTAAACTTGCCTTAGCTATTTCGAAAGTAATTAATACAATGTACTCGAGAGCCCCATGTTTCAATTTCAAGTTTTCAACCACACCAATGGCTGGAAACGGTACATAATCGCAAAGTACACAAATCATCTTAACGTGAGCACATCCAAGTTTTGTCAAGAACATAAATTGCAGCAGATTTATTGGGGGAAATCCTCGGGACTGATACAATGTTAACGAGTTGAGGAACAAGTAAGACACAGAAGTCATTAAAAGAGCCATAACCCCCAGGCTCTTCCATTAGGCGGCAGACACTAGCGCTGGCTAAATAATAGATCGCCTAGCCGTGGCGGGCGACGGTTCCGACGGAGCCGCGGCTTCACACCCGCCAATGAATAACTGTAACACAGCACACAGTTACATCATTTACTTATAGTTGTCGGCGGTAAATAATGGACATCGGCTTCGAAGAGCGTAGACTCTGTGTAAATACGAAGCCAAAACTAGTCGATGACCTTTATTTTCAGCTGTTACCGCCAGTAACAACAGTAACAAAGAGCGTCGGTGGCCGAGTGGTGCAGGTATCCGACTCGTAAGCGAGAGGTACCGGATTCATCCCACTGCGGCTATGTACCAGTGATTCTTTTCTTATAGTTGAATACTAACCGATGGTTTACGGTGAGGGAAAGCATCGTGATGAAAGGCACATTCAGGCGAATGAATGTGTAACCATGATCCAATCTGGTCAGGATTCCCTAGTAACAGGGTCACGGAGGTCAGATAGCAGTCGCTTCACCACCACCACAAAATTTTCACAAGTTCAGTTGTGCTAACCACAGCTGACGTAGGCATCGGCCAATTTAAATGATGTGAATAGTGATTATTCAAAGTATTGAAACGTAACAGAATATTAATATGGTAGATATTGTGGTGAATTATGATAGCGGTAAAAGCCGGCTCAGCGACTAGCCGTAAATTTGCTAGCCAGGGTCCGATGAATTACATATTATATGTTAATGATGACTGAAATCTTTGTGTTATTGCAAAGAGAAGAAAACAATGAAATACCCATTAAATTTTAGGTTAGACATCCCTGCTTTGTAAATAAGCTTCAGGGCGTTGTCTAACGATTAAATTTGTTAGTTGGACACTCGGCAACCGTTTGACAATTACCTACGGAACGGCACCGTTTGACACCGACACCCAGAGAGTGAACAGTTGCGCTGGGAGCGTGGCCTTTGAACGAGTCCCGCCATGTTATCGATGCAAGCAAAGCAAACCCTGAATATTAATCACCTCCCAATCTCCCGGCGGGATCCGAATTCCGAAGCCATTCCCGAACTGACGCACTCCCTTTTCAGCTAGATATTTTGCGCATCATTAACTGAAAATAAAGTCACTGACGGCCCGAGATGTTCTTTGTAACGTACGGCTGGATGTCACGAGGAAAAAGATTAAAGGAGATCTCATCCCATTTGCTTGATAAATGATAATCGGCTTTTGATCTCCGCTAACAACCACCTCGAGGTATTCCGTGTCGCCGTTGCGATTTGTTGTTCGTTATTTTTATTAGGGGCTCACACTCCATTCCGGGAGATATATTAAAAAGCTCGGCCGCGGAATCCCTACGCGAAAAATAATTTACGAGACTGGATTAGAGCAGATCATCTCCGTAATCCGTCCAGCCAGACCTATAAATAAGAAGGTAACAAGATAAAAATGTGCTATTTGTACTTACCAATTTTTATTTAGAATTGAATTGCAAATACAAAAGTAAGGGGCCGTTTATTCCGCCGTATTTACGTCGCCGCTTATAAACCGGACAGTAAACGCGTACGCTTTGAGCCCGCGTAGTCACCGCGTAGCAACCGGACAGAAAATTTAATTTATTTAATTGGGGTGCACACGACGCGGTAATTGCGAGTGCGACACGATTACTTTTTTTTTTTTTTTTTTTCAATTTTATTGTGAATTTAATATTAGCGACAACATTAATACGGCAAAATAACTAGATCCCACGCCAGAAAAAGTGCCACTGAAGCGAAAATAATATCGTTAGTTTACGTTTTCCTGACAACTACCGTCAAGTGAGCTGCAAATAGCGTTTAAGAACTGAATCGGTTTATTTATTGAGAATTATGTCTTCATCGTGTCGTAAAAACCCCCATTTGGGCATATTTTCGCGAGGAGTCCAATGCTTGTAAGAAATAAAATAGGCACTCGAACCATCTGCTATAAATGCGGGAAGGACACGCAGGGACAACTTTTAGTAACAAATTATACTATTAAAAGTAATAAGACTATGAAAATTAATAATAATACCTAATGAATTTGCTAAATAGAGCAAAATTAACAAGAATTTAAGTTTAAAAAATCACTTGATCAAATAAAATTGATTTAAATCAGCCAACCCTGAATCGTGCAGAATTCATATGGGCTGCAACACGGTTTTTTATTATTACAATACAACACACAACATAAGAGTTCTTCAATAAAGGGTGAAAAGGTCAAGGTCGGCAACTCGGGAGTGATACCACAGGTGATGATACCCCTAGTATTACAAACGCCCCTAGGTTGCAGTAACTACTTACCATCGGGCAGGCCGTAAGCTTGTTTGCCACCTTATTTAATAAAAAAAAAACTTGTTAAATATAGCCAGTTTCTTGAACATACGCCATAGCGTAGAGAGCATCATCTGCTGCAAACTGGATGTTAACTAATAGCGAAATTGTGTTAAATTTCCGAAACGGGCGTCGCGGCTTGCAAAGCTTGGATGCGGCGCGCCGGGCGCCGGGAAACTTCGCTAACTCGGAAGTAAACTAACCAACACACGTTTTACCTGACACTAAGTGGATTCGGTAATCTACCAAATGACGCATACATTGTATCTTGCTTGATTCTACTTAAACTTTAGAGGGGTATACAGACACCGATGGAGATACGAGAGCGTTGGGGTCTCAGCCATTCACATTTTATAATTGGAAGTGGATTGAATGAGTTCTTGAATACATTAAATCTATATATTTTGTGTATCCAGATGAGAGAGTCGTATTCTCGCATCCGAACGGGAAAAGCTGGCTACTTTATTAATGACGAGCTCTTTATCCGTAATGAGAACAGGGTCAATACAATCGTTGACATGCCCGCCCTGAGTAATGTAAGTATGCTAGAATAACGTCGGAATATTTATATCTGATTTGCGTAAACGGCAGCGCTTTCCCTACCCCTGCCCCATTTTATTGCCCTCCGGCAGTCTTTTGTATAAAAACTGAAATCAGTTCCTACACTTTACTTTTTGCGGAACGCTTTCGTTTAATATTTTTTTCAACCCGACCCTTTGAAAGGCTTCATTTAGATTTTTGCACGGAACGCGAGGGATTGATGAGAGAGATTACACGATTTCAATTAGCCACCTTTTGTCACTCGGCCGGAGTACCTGTGTACATAGACAGCCATTAAAATTTAAAGGGTTCGCAGTGTACAGCTGGGTAGGACGGACAAGTCGCTACTTTAATTTCGGCTCCTTTATTCTAGTAACAGGAGATAGTTGGTCGGGAGAAGTGTTTTATATTAGAGCTGTTCAGTGTGTGAAAAGGGTTCTGACGCGATGCTACGACAGATAAGGGTCCCGGCGGGCGCGAGGTCAGCAAGCCGCGGCCGCGCCCGTCCGTCCGCCTGACACCGAACTACACGCCTCGCACGTCTATACAGGCTGACACTATATTCTAGCTCTAATTCTAGACATAAACACGCTGGCGCAGCGCACCTAAGTTTAGAGAGCAAAGGTTACGTGGAAATACACAGCGACGGTCGAGATTCTAGTCTAGAATTGTAGACCAATCCGTGAATTATGTTGCGGGAAGCAGAGCGTGTGCGAGAGATTTGTCTAACGAATTGAAGCAAAGCAAATGCAGAAACAGTTCTTTGTTCAACAAGTGAGCAGTTATTTTTTGCTAAGAGTGCTTACTTTAAATCACGAACAAGCGAAGTAGTCCAGTAATGAACAGGGATGTTGCGAATGGAGAATTTTTTATATCTGCGGATGTCTAAAAGCTCACATCCGCTTATGCGAATGCGGATGTCAAAATTTTTAGGAGATTCTTAATTTACGTTATTAAACGAATGCAAATGTAAGTTATTTTTTAAAATCTACTATATGTTGATGAATGTTATATTGAATAAAAAGTAGTATTGTTGCGCGGTTGCTGCCTTTTCAGATTCAAGTCTGTTTCTAAAAGGTTTGTAAATAAAAAATGCGCCTGAATAAATAGTTGTTCGCTCGGAACATCTGCTGTTGGAGGCGACAAATATCTGCGTGCGAAACTTGACAATACTATAAATTCGCTTCGACTAAGCCCCAGTTGAGAGAACTTTATCCTTTTTTATTACGGTACAAGATTTACGGCCGTTTTCACTAAACTTAGGAATCGCCTAAGTTCACTATTAACTAGTTTTTAGCCAATCAGCAACGTCCATATTGAGATAAGTAAGAACTTAGCTGATTCCTAAGTTTAATAAAAACGGCAATAAATCTTTTTTTTAGATAGCTCCAGTGCTGCTAATGAGTTTCGTATTCACCCCGCAAACAATTTCTTTCTCTTGGACGTCGCGACTTGCACAACATTCGCATTCACAAGAGCTCCGCATTGATGATCGTGGATGCGAATCTTATAATTAATGCGGAAGTTCCGCGATTGCGGATGCGAATGCGAATATCCGCAACATAGGTACCAGGGGGGCGGTTCTCGCGTTGTGACATCTGAAATTCGACATTTTCTCTAGCCAAAAAACTGTATTAAAACGTCACTGTTTATCTGCGACAATATATGACTGTCGAAGATAGTTAAGAAGATATTTTTTGGGAATAATAGACATTAGTAGAGGTTATTATTAGTGGAGAAGTGTGTGTAGAAAAATCACGAATTAGAGCTGTCACAGCGCGAGAACTTGGCCCATGGTATTGAATGCAGTGAGTGTTCAAAAAATAATTTGCTCTCGTGTGAAACATGCAACTTTTCACCTCTCCAGTACTCTCTTACCTGACGCTTAATATTTTTGCGTAAAACTCGCAGCAAATAGCGAAGAAATTTCGATCGATGTCTTTAAATAAGTAGGTTCAAGATACATATCTACGTTAACAATACGCCTTTCTTGTTCGGGAAAAATGAAAGGGTAAAGACAATAATGGCTGCCGCACAAGCAAAGCACTCTTTGACCTTTTATTATCTCTTCCAATCCCACATTAAAAGACAGGCCAACAAATAAAATGCCTCCGATGCAGGCTAACGAAAATTAAATACGGCAGATAGATATGGTATTTCCCAAATATTTCATAGATAGGTTTCAATTTATTTCTAAAAAGATTCAAAACATAGTAGTCTAAAACAGTCCAAACGAGTCCAGTCCGGCTGATCTTCCTCCATTTTACATGATTTTGTCATCTCCTGCATACTTGGTAGGCGGGTTGCCCCTGACTGAGAGCTTAGGCCGTTTACACACTCACACGTATTCGATTCGAATTCGAAGCGTGTCCATTTCTGATGCGTTTTGGCCGTCCTAGTGATTCTATGGACGTTTACGCACTGACAAATATTCTGTTCCAACTGAATTCGTATTCGACTCTTGAATTTTCATTTCGATTTGCATTTTACGAATTAAAATTTAGTCGAAGTAGCCGCAATTATAGGTACAGACAGAGTTATATAGTGCAAATTGGTAGCCGAGAGCTCGCGACAGCATGGAAATGAAGATGAACATGGGGATGAGGTTGAGGATGGAGATGGAGCCGCGAGATGGGTGACGCAGGGCGAAAGGTCAAAAAATCACTTAGTATGACGATATTTGTATGTAGAGTTACTACGTACTTCAAGGGGAGTTAAATCTCAATTACGGATAAGTGCGTAAGCGCTAGGACGTGAATTTCCCGTTCGTGTTTTTCACATATCGATTACGAGCCGAATACGTGCATAAACGCCGTAAATAAGGTGCTGTTACCAATTCTGTAACCTATATTCCTAGACTACACGCCCAAAAAGTACTTGGGAACGTATATCTTTCTATTAATTACACGTAGGTTATTGGCAAAAAACCAGCCTCGCCAAGTTATTTCCTTAGGCCTTACCTTGCAAAGAGCCTGTGCTCAAAATATGAGATGGAGAAAAATTATGAGCTCCCTCCAAGCGGTTGGTAGTATATTTCACTTTTAGGACGGGAATCGCGAAAGTTGAGAACTTGGCGAACATACCTGGCTCAATTGACAACTTTTTCAATTCAGAGATGGTTATGCAAACTATCTACGTATCCATTTATTCAGCAACTGTAGCCGGGAAATCGATAGCGTCCAGATTTCTGAGAGGGACTCAAGAATACCTATTTGTGGAGCCCGATTAAGTCAAAGGAGACGGATATACCTTTAGATAACATTTCTAAGCAAACACTCAATTACAGCGTTTAAGATCTTAGAACACTTCGGTTGGACTATAAATTAATGTTTCAGGGAATTTCGAATCAGTATCCACAAGTAAGCTACCTGTATTGCAGCTACTTAGGCTAATTGTAGCTTACGTAAATCTGGAGAAGGTATTTCTAAACGAAATGAAAATAAACGACCTATACTTACGTGTTTTATAATAAGTTAACATAACCAAAAGTGTTAAGTGCTACTTAGTTGTATATTGCTCGAGCATATAGCAAGCAACGCTCAGTAAATATTAATGGGTCCTACAATTACAGTTTAATAATATTTTACGTATGCTAGAAGATAGTAGATTGTAGAACCGAGTTGTCAAAAACTTTATTTTGAATCATTAACATTACTAGTAACAGTTATACCTACATTTTTCGACGATTTTATTTATTCTTTACGACTTCTTTTATCAAGCCAACCATTGTGGCTGTCGAGAAAGTCGAAAGTCAGTTTACCGAAGAGCAAAACGTAATCCCATCAAAAACATCCAATTTAATAAATATAAATCACGAAAGTCCCAAGTGTAAAGCATTCAGTTTGATCTATAAAAAGATATGGAGCTCTGAACGGCTTTGAGAAAAGGGTACGGCCTTGCTTGGCGCAGGCTTGCTCGATTTGGCGGGGCCTGCCGTGCCCGGTGATGCACTCACCCCACGTAAGAGGGTATCGATTGTGGCCGTGGCATTTTGGGGTGGAAATACTAGTGTTGTTTATCACAAAATGGCGTGTCATAAAAGAGCTACAAAACTTTAACCACATGCGAGGGCGGTTAGCCGTGTCTCGGCGCGCCTCGCTCATCCATCATCCCGAGGCGCGCTGTGCCCCGGCTCGCGCGGCCCTGCTGCGCGAAAGAGTTACAAATTAGAAGTAGAAGTAATTCAGTATTCGCTCCCCGTAATGTAATAAAAAGTTGGAAACGCAAAAGAGAAACTCTTTGCGTATTCCCTTGAAAATAATTTCGGCCAAATGCGTCTACGGGACGAGAACAACAGATGGTGCCTTTAAATTACATAAAAGCGATGATATATCTCCATCATTACTTCTTGGACAGTTTAATTATTATTGATTGGGATAAGTTTCCGAGGCTAGCTTCGGGCTCGCCCTCATCGCTAATTGTACGGGGAAGACCCTTTCATTGAATCGGAGGCCGGGCTCAATTTATTAGAGCACACGTTGATCCAGGGCGGCGCAGCGCGGGCGGTATTACCAGCTCTGGTATTACTTTCTGCCAGTTGGCAATTAGGCCATCTGCCCCATCGGCGGCGCGCCCGCGGCCCGGGCCGCCGCGGTTGCAGCCTGCTGGTGTCCCCGCTTGACCCACTAACTGACGTCTCAATGGGAGCAATTGTAATTTAATTGTCTAAGTTCGCCGCTAGTTTGCATCTGCTACGTCCGCTGCGGCCCGCCCCACATTCGGCGCTTGCCTTCTCTATTAGAGACGCGTTTCGTAATACCGTACACGAGCACTAAGTAGGTACCTGTCCCGGGAAATTGGAATGGAAATAATACTTTACACAATATTTGAGACCAACAAATGGGAAAAGATTTGGCCACCGAAATGGAAAAATGTAAGCGGCCCGTGTTTTTTACGTCTCCAAATAAATTATACTTTGTACCGTCACCCAAAAGTTATTTCCCGAAGAAATAAGGAGAAAATTGTTTACATTACGAATTCACAAAAAATACCCCAATATCAATGTCACCCCAAATAAAGGTGGAGAGTATGAAACAGATGAAATCTATATTGTGGCGGTCGGCGGCGCTCCCGGATGGCTATATCCATCCATTCCACCACTTATTCGTTTCCTACTTAATTTGACAAAACAAATTGTCCGTAACATTACACTTTTTCAACGTTGTTTTAGATAACAGGCACTTGGCATTCGAAATCAAAAGATAGTGCGGTATAAGTAGTAATGGAAAAATGTTTCACAATTCTCAGATTCATATTTGACCCAGTTACACCTCACCTCCTACGTTTCGGAAAGTTGCCCGTAACCGTTTCACCGCAAATGTTATTGTGTTCCCCGTATCTCGATCATGTCCTTTCGGAACATGGCAGCTTTGCAGGTACGAGGTTCTCGGAAGGCGATAAAGCGCGCGCGAGTGCAGCGAAACGTGTTTACCGCAAGGAACCTCGGGACACCTGCTCGCAGTGCATTATATTTAGATTAGGTTTTATAATAGCCGGCCTGTAGGTGATGCGGCCCCTGCAACGGTTTTACGAGGCGAGTCCGGCGCCCTCCCCGCCTGCCCCGCGGAGATGCGGTAATAATAAACAAACGCGGCACGGTCGACCACCTCTGCTGACTGCGCGCGCGCCGCCCCCGCCGCCCGCCCCCCGGCCCCCGCGCTCGCCCGTCGCGTCACTCACGTCACTGGCCGTTCACGTATACCAAGCAATTTGTCGGGCGCATCGCATGCGCCCGCGTGTTTACAATTTGATTGCCTAACCCTATACAAGTTCGATAGTAGAAACGTCGGACGATTCGTCAAATTAAAATAACACGTAAAAATAATCTACCAATACATCTACTTTGGTTCTACATTTTGTTATAGGTACCCTTTAAACAAGCGCTAAGAGGATTACGTACAAAGTAATAAGGATTTATTATTCAAGACAATCAAATTATGTTTAGATTGATAATACCAAATCGAGTCATCAGCCATTATTATCTTTTGTATTCACAGAATAGGAGCTATTCTATAAATTCTACAAAGCAATATTCATTACACCATTGAGCTGTAATAACCGATCACAATAGTAATCCTAATTGCGACCGAGGTAGACCCGAATGGGCACAGTGAAATACATTATTTGCCTATCGATTTCTATAATCCGATTGAATAGCAACGTCGAACCTATGTCACGCGAGGTATACAGTGAGCCGCAACGGCCTAAGCCGACCGCTGACAGTCAGCGGAACACCGCGCACCGGCGCGGTGCCACCGGCGGTAGTGTTCGAGGAGACTCCAGACCTGAAGTCTTTTTATAATGGGACTTGAGTTCTCTTTGAAGACTCAGTTCTTTACAAAAACTCGAGTCCGAGTACAGTTGAATCTTTGAAAGGAAGACTTGACTCATGACTAAAAGAACTCGTGACTGAGTCCTTTCAAGAGTATTCGGGACTGAGTCCTTCGAGTCCTTACGAACGCAATTTCTTGTTAATTTCATTTGTTAACATAACACATTAACTTTAAAGCTGAAAGAAGATAACGGACTCAAAAGACTCAAGGACTCCAAAGAAGCAAGGAACTCATGACTCGCAAGACTAATAGTCCCGTGTCATGCAAAATGACTCAAGTCTCGAATTTAAGACTGAAACAACACTAACGGGCGGACTCGCGGCGCCCAACGGATTTAGATCGTCATATTTGTATGTAATCGTCATGCTGTATTCCGACTCTTCCCTTGTTCGTCTCATTTGGTAAATATGAAGCCCTTTGCTCAAAGTACACATAACTTTTTTTTATCTTTATTCAAGGAGCTTTGTCCGAAGACAATGTCACTCCATTATTAAGTCAACAATTACAGCATAATTTAAATTATAAAACACATCAAAACTCAAAAATTATCTCTTCTCATCCCTAGCCTTACAATCCTGTATAAAGCTTTGGCCTCTAGAAAAAGGAAAGGCCACATTTCTCGTTTCCTTACGTTGTTACGATATGACATCCTGAGCACAGAATCCAGATTTTTCTAACAGAGCCGGTGGCCATTCCTTTGAGACGTTCATGCGCATTCGTGCAGGATTTGCCTATAATCTCCAGCTTTAACAGGCGAGTCGGAGATCATAGTGTTGAAAAACGGTATTATGTTATCTTTGCCACTGTCAATCGTTTAATCTAATCTATATATTGCTAATAACTGAGCAATTCTTGTAATATTCATGCGCCTATACACATACATCTCCGAGAACTCAATGACGAGCCGGAAACGAATGATAAGGCAGGTGGTAACAGTTACTAGAAATATGACTAAGTAAATACCTAACAAATAATCATGTTTTACTAATCTAAACCAAAACTAAGTACTTTGCCTTTACATTGTAACTTTTGTAATTTAACTTTTCAAGAGGTATATTAGAGGTATCTTTAGAGGCGGGCGACGGATTGGTAGCGCCGTTGATGTTGCTGATCTCCATAGACGGCGGTGACCACTTTCGATCAGGTTACCTGTTTGTCTGCCGTATAAAATAAAAAAAGTCCTTATAAATTATAGTGTAATGATAAATAGTAAAAAACTCAAGAGACTCCTAAGTTGGCGTCTTTTAAGATATTCCTAGCATTTAGGGGTCACAAAATCGATGTCACAAAGATAAGAGTTACTTATCTTTATAACACCGATTAGTGCATGGATGTAGTTATAGTTTAGTTTTAACCCAAATTAAAAAAGAGGGGTGATATAACTTTGACGTGTGTATTTTCAAGGCTTTGTGTAAATGTGTGTCCGTCTGTGGCATCGTATCTTCCGAACGGAAGATCTTAAGAAGAATAATTCCTCTATGTGAAGTATAGTTTTGCTCTTGTTTTGTTAAAATCGGTTCAGCAGTTTAGAAAATATTTGAGGTTAAGTAAACTAAGAATTGAATTGAATTGAATTTCCTACACTGCGGGTAATCTCAAGCCCGCTCGGCAAGCAAGGGGCTCGGGTAAGAGATAAATATTCTTCATACAGATGCATGTTCTCTTTGTGCAAATAAACATTTTTATTTAACTATGTTCGTTTTGGGCGGTTAATACTAACATTATCTTGCGTCGGAGTTAACATTAAAGTTAATAACCTACCCGACGGCAAAAGTCTGATAAGCCTTGACAAACTTAAATTTTTCTAAACTACAGAACCGATTTTAATGAAACAAAGCTAACAACTATCTCGACAAAACGGGCTTTCAAATAAAGAAAAACCGCATCCATATCGGTCCATCCGTTCGGGGTTACGATGCCATACACAGATAGGAACACAAAGCCCCAGATTCACACGTCAAACTTGTAGCACCCCTCTTTTTCCGTCAGGGGCTACAAATAGTCCTTCTACGGTCCAGAATGAGTTGAGTCCAATACAAAGCGCTTGACACAAACGCACCTTATTAAACATTAAAATTTGTAAAGCACACAACCGCTTATAATAACAAGTTGATCAACTCGCACGAAGGCATGCAGTTCAGCGAAAGCGGTATGTTGTTTTGTCTCGAAGGGACCCAATATGGTAAGCGCGGGTTCGAGCCTAGCTCGCGGCTGCCGCCAGTTGGAGTGCTGAGAGCTCAATTAAATAGAAGAAAGCGCTCGATTCCACTAGACGTTTAAAAATGGTGACAAGCGATCAATTTAGCGCCGGATAGAGTTTTCAAAAGTATGTAGGTATGTAAAGAGAAGTTTGAAAATGCGTCAGTGACGTTAAAGATGAGCAGCTAGCGTGGTATTGGCGGAGGAATGAAAGTCATGTGACAAGGAAGGCGATGGATATGAATGTAGGTGAATACCTACTTCAGTGTGCTAAAGTAGAGACCGATTCCTTATCTTAGCTGTACGCATTACAAATGTTGAACCAAAGCGGTTAGCTGGAAAACCATAGTTCTAAAACGCGCCAAATTGGGCGCTATGGTGCCAAAAGCGCTACATCTTGCTCCGAAAGCGCCAGCCAGCCAGCATTGTAGCGTACACCAGCACACATGTAAACGCACAACAAGTGCCGGTGTGGTGTCCCGGTGTGCGTACGCGCAGCTGCCGCCGCCCCGCGCCCCGCAGCCCCGCGAAGCCGGGTACCTGCTGCCTACATAACCTAGAATTGTGCTCGGGCCCTTGCGTGGCAGGTCCCGTCTCATGGCCCACGATATCCGTTGAATAAGAGGTTCGACTTTGGAATCGTTTTCATAATATGACCCTTTCTTCTTTTGGCTGAGTGCTTACCTCCTACTTAAAGTTTAATAAGGCCAACGATTGTTTAGCATTTATTTATAACTTATTTAACTTAGTTTTCATTTCCTAGTTCCGCACAATAGACGAGATAGATCTTGTTAGTAGATTGGTGTTTTATGTCACATTGAACGTTGCTTGGATACCTACTCGTATATCTACACATATATGATATCCTCATCTTTCTTACAAGGAAATAACGACGCTATTATGTCGATGCCTTTTATCTTTGCATGTTCTACACGATTCGGATTGTTATCATATAATAGCGCGCGTTGTGCGCCAGCTCGGACTACATATTCTCGGTCTTCGTCGATAAATGGTATAATCGAGCTGTTTGTTCCCCGCTCCGTATCTTTATTGGCATTAATGACAAATGACGGCGCGAGGTTGGGCCGACGACCTCGCGTCGCCGCTGACATCACCGCCGACCAATTCGACGCATCTCGCGGCCGCGGCGCTCCGCGATGCGGGCCTTATCGCGGCCGACGCCGCCGTAAAGTAAACAATGCGGCGATCCTAGCACCTGGCACTTGGCAGGGCGCGAAGCCAACAATAGGCCGCCGCGGTGATAACTGGAGTTTATCGCGGCACGTGTGCCTGGGAACAAAGCGGAGAGGTGCGCTGATGAATCAGCCGGTGACGTCACCGGCGCCCGCGCCGCGCCCGCAGCCGGCGGCGCTCGACCGAAACAGAGCAGCCTTGTTTTGATTCGCTCCGTGATCACGCCGCTTGCTCCCCTGCACTAGTTATCGATCCCGGTGTATGTCGCTGCTGTGTCCGTTAGCCAAGCCGGCCCGGCTGCGATGATGTAACGCACGCCGCCACGCGGCTCGCTAAGCCGTAAAGGTTGCTTCATTTCCGACGAAACTGATAAGATCACAAACGTGTTTCAACAAGTTCGGGGATCCATTCATGCGAGGCGACAGACTCTATCGAGACCTGTGACTAAACGCCAACTCGTTCTTTTTTCCCTAAATCTTTGTCTTCTAATAACCTTCCTTTGTGTATATTTAAACCTGTTGTTCCTTTTGTACGATACTAACAATAAGCTCTTTGCAATTTTACACGCGGAGGTAAAGAAAGAAATCCACAAATGAAAGAAGTGAGAGATAAATTATTTAGCATAGGTACCAGTGTAGTAGTACGTCATAACGACACATTATGATTGACCTACAACAAATTAAGAGCCCATTTTCTTGCTGTCTAGATGTATTGTACACATTTGGACGAACATAAAATAAAATAAAATGTAAACTAAGTTACGACTGTCTTTAATCGTCAAGGTGAGTTGAAATAGTTTTGCGAAACAAATCAAAGTAACATAAAAACCGGGCATGCGCTTAGGTAAGTATAGCTATATATTATTCGGGTTTTTGGCCGGGAACCTTGCTGTACGAGAGCTAGAATATTGTGATGCAGTACGCAAGCATCATGGTTTACTCATAAACCAAGATGAATTGTAAGAAAACCCGGAAAATAATTATAAAATGCCACGGCTGTTACTGGCTCTGGTGTGGTCGTTGATAACATGCCCAAACAAATTGCTTTCCGTTAGCAGGAACCATACCTCCCTAGGGAGTGAGCACTTCAGACTTTGTCGGAATTTCACGATATCGATACCAGGAATAAATAATGTGTTTGGGTTTATCATTTGATAGTTTGACTCGTAAGTGCTGTTACGAAATAGTAGATAGTAAAGACGGAAGGCAGGGTTATGTCAAGGAATATCTATTTAATATTGCCTACACCTACTTGTTTTTTTACTGTCCTCAGCGAACTTTCACTAAGGTACTTCGTGTACAGATTCATTCTTCTAGTTGTTTATTTACAGAGCTCGATCTGATCAGAGAGAGTAACATCTAAAATTCGTCATTTGCTCTAGCCACATATTATCAATCCATATGTATGTATGTAATGCAGCCAAAAAATATTTTCTCAACTATCTTCGACAGTCTTGTATTGTCGGAGATCAATTTCAGTGACGTTTTAATATAGTTTTTTGGCTAGAAACAATATCGAATTTAAGATGTCAGAGCGCGACAATCGCCCCCCAGGCTCTCGCTTAATATTCTTCTACATTCTCGATTCGTGTTACCTTACGCAATTCATAGTATCTGTAGTATTATTTTGGTTAAATATGCTATTGTGCTGTAACGTCCCTCACCTGTAGCCAAGTCCATAACATTTACCGTTCATCCAATATAGGTAGGTGTTGAAACAAAAAGGCAAAAGCGCAGGTGCGGTGTCTTGTCATTGACGTGCAATATTGCAGTCACTTTCTTTCACAGGAAACAACAATGCAAGCAAAGGCACAAGAGTTGCACTTGCATTGTTGTGTTAGAAATAAGGAGAACGAAGAACTCTTCAGCCAGGAAATGATCTAACCATAATAATCAAGAAACCAGTCTAGTTTTTGTGCGTTTGCCTTGAATAGCATATCCGTGTGAGCTGGATATTTTAAATTAAAAGCAATTAAATAAGACGTCTGCTTGTTATTGAGATTAATGTGGCTGTATTAATATGCGACACGGTCCGTACAGCATCATAATGAAATCATTATGACGGTTTATCTAGCCGTCTCGCAGAATGCCCCGAAACTGGTAAATGGCTTCTCGCCCTCGTCAGGGAGGGCCATCAGTTGGCGGCTTTGGGAGAGACAACCGCATCAATTGCAGAGCGGGGGTTGGCAGGGGAGGGGGGCGGGGGAGCTGCGCTCGCGTCGGCTAATTCCCCTTTCAGCGTTAATCGACTGTCAACGTTTGTTTAGGTTATTTTAATTAAACCTGAAAAAGGAGGCCACCCGGGAATGTAATACCTGTACCTGTCCTTAATACACCTTAATTACGACTCAGATAATGTTGCTGGCTTTCGGATGAACTTTATTAATTAACGGAGACGGGCCGGGCCGGTTTTAGCAGTCCCTACGAGGTTGGAAAAGAAACCATATTAAGCCTCTCATCTTTTTTTGAAATCGCTACCTTTTGAAATTTTCAGAGAATGTGTGTTACTATGGCCATTACGACCTAACAACAGATCACTACATATTATACTGTCATTGGCATTTCAATCATAATGTATTTATGTTTTATATGTATTAAACTGCTGTAAAACTGGGAATTGAACTAATAAATAATACAACAAAGTCCCACGCCGCGTCTGTCTGTTCGTGATTAACTCATATACTACTTAACGGATTTTCATGAGGTTTTCACCAATAGACAGGGTTTCATGAAGATGGTTTAGATGTGTTAAGGCGAACCCATGCGAAGCCGGTGCAGTTCGCTAGTTGAAGAATAAAAAATCCTTGAAATTAAAGTGGTTTCCATACAAGAAACGTGTTATTTTGATCAGTCTTTTTCAGTTATTTTTATTCATTATAAAAACGGTAATACGTTGACTCACAAAACTGTCTGCATACAGTGCTAATATTTACGTACTAAAAATATCAACAAAACAAGTACCTAAAAAACGTGAGTCGGTTTCGTGCATCAAGGTTTCGAAGTTAATAATAACATGTTGCTCTGGCATCAAAATCTTTTGCTAACGAACCTAAGACGTATTTGTGTTAATGGTACGGAACCCTCCTCGCATACGAGTTTGACTCGCCCTTGTCCGGTTTCCCGTGTCCCGGCCGTGCTTACCGCTAATCCGCTGCGGGAGCGCTGTCATCGCTGCCAGTGCACCGTCGCCTGCGTAGCATGACAGCATGACTAGCTCAAGTGTGCACACGAGAGCGACAAGCGAGAAAAGACGCGACATAAATCTTGCTATCTTTTCATCTTTGTATTGTGAGAGGCTCTCTCGCGGCGCGAGCTATGTCGCGAGCACACTTGTGCTAGCAGGGCAGCCTTTGCCGCGCGAGATATAACTTTATCGATTAGCAAATTGTCAATAGCATAATGTCAAAATAGTAGTAAAAAAATATTATTGTTGTTACTTTTTTAAAGATTAGTTTAAGTAGTTGCAGGCAACATTTTTTTAGATATAAATCTGGAGACTTTAAAAAAGCAATTACACGTTTAATTGCGCTTTTGTCATTTTGCGTTTTTCCCATTCTGCGCTCTTGACATAATTGCCCGTTTGATATTCCACGATTTTGATATTCTACGAATTTGACATTCCGCGCTTTCGTCATTTTGCGAATTTGGCATTAAGCGTTTTTGAAACACTGCGCTGTCAAAAGTGACGCTTTACAAGACGGAGGCGTTAGTTCTAATTTCGGCCACGTGTCACATGATCCTTGTATCTCTGTAGACTTGACTCGCTCTCGCGACAAAGCTGCCATGCTACGGGCGCCGCGCGTCGAAGCCACCCGCGCCGGATAACAGTCGCCTAACTCAATACCACACTTAGAAAATTTGTTTCCAACTTCAGCGACGTTGCGCCCGACACTTTCGCGAGTGCAGCTATAAATTCTCCCCGCAAACATTTGCGGAAGCCTGTATCAGGCTGACTGATTCTCCGGCGACACGTAAATATAAATATGGTTTGTTCGGGAGTTTGTTCGGCATAGTTGGCGGCATTGTGGAGCGACGCTAATGAGCGGAACATGAAACTTGCTGAGTAACTTACGTGCATAGTTCGGGTTTTAGAAATCTAGCCTTTGTGCCCTTGAGCCTTGTTTGTGGCCTGATGACACCGCAAGGTGGTGTAGTTGTGCGTTCTGTATATTATGGTAAAGTACAACCACTTGCAAAATAATTCTAGGTAACGTGATATTAATTAGAAGTATAATGAGAATAATATAATTGATAGAGATCCTACCCTTTGAGTAGGTATATCACACTTGAAGTTAGGTGTAGATGTAGGTAGTAGAAGTAAGTAGGTAACTGTTAACCATCAAGCAGGCCGTAAGCTTGTCTGGCTTGGCCGCACCTTAGTGGTATAAAAAAATCAGTTCAGTTTAAAATCTGTTATTGGTCCTAGAATACTAGTTTCTAGAGAGAAATGGTAGTCGTCGAGATCTTCATTTCGGATGACAGTTATCAAACTTAAAATTTCACTGACGTGATCAGATTCGACTTTTTTAATAGATTGTTTTGATAGAATCTGATCACACGATCAAGTTATACTTTTTGTTAATTTTAATTTTAGGTGAAATGGATATCGCGATCAGAACCCACTATGAGAGTGTGATCCGTTTCCACCGCAACAGATCGCGTGATCAGTTTCTACTTACACCTAAATTCGAACCTATAACTTTCAAATATGAACACAAGTACACAACATAGTTCCTTGAAAGAGCTGAATTTCACAATTCACGCTGCCCTATAAGGGCAATTTAGAACTTGATCAAAATTTACTACAGCACACATGTAAGTTAGCATAATAAATAACCTGGCAAATTTCAAGAGGCCGGGAGCCGGAGCCGAGCCGGCGCGCGGCTAATTGCACGGCGCCGGTCGCGCCCCTGAAACACACCCGTCTTAGATGCTAATCGCTGACTCCGCTGCTCCGCGCCGCCGCCCGACCCGGTTAATCACAAGAGCCTTTTGTTGCGCGACCGGCCGGCACCCGCCGTGTCATATTATTTGTATTCGCGTTAATGCCCTGCGCCCCCGTCCCGCCGCCCTTGACCCGCGACTCCCCCCGGTCGTCTATTCTTACCGTTATAAGATGCAAATTGTCTCCACCTCCAGGCTGAACGCGCTGCGCTCCTCTGGGAGGAAATTAACGAGCCACGAACGATATCGAACTTCATTAACGTCGTCCTCAGTAATTTTAACCCTGCTAACGTTATTTGGATCCCATCAAATTAAGATTCAATTTGGAACGTATTGAACGAGGCTGGGGTGGCCGCGCTACGTTCCGTTTAGCTTGATGGTTGTCAATGCATGCAGGGCTGATTAGTGGCCGGCTCGGCTGGCGCGGGGCGCGCGACGCAAAGGTCAGGGGTCGGGCTACTTTGCCTTTGTAGCGTTTCTGCTTCTTTCAACCACCTACACCTGTCCGTCGGCGACCGCTCCACTTTATTCCCAACCACGTATTCCAGTCGCAATGTGACCGTGACATAGAATACGTTATCCAGCTACCATTATGAATTCCTTCAGTGTTTCGTATTTACTTAAACGACGTACTGAGAGCCACTTGCAATCGGCCTTCCATGATACCCGAGTGCTAGTTAGAATAATTTATTTGTATAATTCGGCGCGAGACGATTCATGAATACCAAATAACGTATTAAATGTAGATGCGAGTCGAGAGGATTACTCTGTTAAAACTTAAACGCGGCGGCAAATTGCTCATCCGGTGACTGCGACGCGGTGCGGACGGTGCGGACGGCGCAGGCGGCGCGGACGGCGCGGGTCGCGTCTGGAGCCCCGGATAACGACTGCCACTAAGTCCTGTCTGGTCACGTATCTGCAGAAATTGGACGCACATATTACAATGCTAATATTTCTTGTACTTTCTTAATCTCGTATGGGTTAGCGTTTGGCCCCGACTTTCCGTCGAGTTGGAGGAAAGTTAGATTGTTTTCCCGAGGTTTTAGCTGGCTGCATAATAACATATTATCCAAAGGTTAGCCGAGAGAACTCATTTTCAACGGACTTCAAAAAAGGAGGAGGTTCTCTATTAGGTTGTAGGTATGATGCTTGTTGCTTTAATCTTTGTTACATCAGAACTCCGTCTTTTACAAACAGATTTGTAAAACTCCTTTTTTTATTCAAAAAGGATTTTACTTTCAGTTTGGTTTTATATTTTAATAAACGTATTATGTTTTTTTAAGTTGGTTATTTTTGTTATTGTTATATGTATCTAAGTAGTTGCAATTGTTTATGTTCTTATTGTATTTTGTACATTGCCTACAATGTTAATATTCTTATACCAGTTTATGTGAAAATGGTTGCCGGGAAGAGATCGCTCTTAGCGATAAGGCCGCCCTTGTACCTATATTGTTTTAAACTGTATTTTACAATCTCCTTTAATGTACAATAAAGTGTTATAAAGAAATAAATAAAAAAAAACGTAAGAGTACGGTCTAAATTTGGGAAATTAAGCATCAATCAACAAAATATAGAACTTTTCATGCCGATTCAAAATTGAAAACCGTTCGAATCGAGACGAGCGATTTAATAATAGAGTCTGTAACTAACGCGTATTGTATGATAAAAAGCTTATTTTTAATCATACAATACAATACAAACAAGCCTAGATATTTTTATATTTTTGGAGTCGGTGCCACACACCATCCCCCCCCCCGAAGATATTATACCCTCTCCCCTCGACGAACATTACTATGCTCGCACCGGGTCTAAAATAATTATAGGTACAATATCTAACTTACGCGTATAATAAAAAGCTTATATTTTTACTTGTTTGTGATTTGAAGTGTGTTAATTTTTTATTATAAAAAAATATATTTCATCATGATCATATGTAGCCATTCTTGCCTTCATTTAGCTTCGTTTCGTCGGTGCTTTTTATTTTGTTTAAAATTTATAATCACTAAAAGTTACATTCAGAGAAATCGAACCGCAGCGGAAGTCGTCGTGGCAAGTGGTTAGTGCCTGTCTGCCTTGTATGGCTATGTAATGCGCAGATTCCAATGCAACTTGGCCTTGTTTGCGTCTGTTTATGATCTAAGTATTATATATATTAGCACCTATAAATAGATTATGTATGCCAAGTTCTTACACGGCGGCGAAAAACATCGAGAGAAAACGCAGAAAGGTGACCGCAGTATCGACCGCGCACGCGGCCACACGCACTCAAGCACTGCATTTGAATTCTTTAAGCGAAGTTCTATGCAACCTCGCGCAACTGTTCGAGCTGCACTCGCCGTAGAACCCGCAACCAATAATTATCCCAAGCTGAAACTTATGACGGCATGTATTTGGTTCGAAAAGAGTCGGGAGTTAAATCGAAAGAAAAAAAGTATATTTATTCGACAACACGATGTTACAGAAACGTTTAAAAAAACACTATCGCTACTGACCTTTCATCGGGCGGTACACATACGAATTCATTCCCATAAATTTCTGTCTGTCTCAATCGAAAATGAAAAAACTACTTAAACGGGTCTCGGGACTTTCATTCCAGTGTTGTTTATTCGAGTAAAATGGCTGGCCAAACTGGCGTCTCGCGGTAAACATCACAGGTAAACATGTTCCGGCTGAGCTCAGCCAACGAGCCAATGACGTCATCGCCGTCGCTGTGACTCCCATCCGAGACCCCGGTACCGGGGCGAAGATCCCCGCTCAAATTTCATAAGGCGAGAATAAACAAAACACCTACAAAGTAGATTCCCCTTGTTTCGCGCTTGGTTACCCGATAGGGCGGGCACACGGCTCGTGTTTACCAAAAGAAATAAGATTCGCGGAATCGCGTTATGTCAGAATGCTAGGATAGCGCGCGTGAGGTGAGAACCGCCTAGAGGTTGCCGCCGAGCCACATGGAAACTAACGCCCGCTCTGTGAGATATTTTCGGGACGAGAATGTAACAACAGAAGGGCCTATTAGACTACACAAAATACAGTCTCGACTTGTCTTACTAACTAATTAGACAAGCTCGCTATTGTAATATCACACGCTCGCACATTCACCGTTGCCGTTACGGGTATTTTTACCCGATTTCGGGTAATGTTAGCTCTGACCGGGTATTTGTCCTTTGTTTAAGTATTGTACAAGTAACGGTTATAGTTATATAGTTACCTGCGTAGGTAATGATTTAGTAAACCCAGATATTATGTAAAAACATTTTTTATTTATTTTATTTTATTTAACAGTTTATTGTGCACAAAAACAAGTATACAATATAGACATAAAGAAAACAACACAACAGGTACAGCTTATTTCATAAGAAATATCTTACAGCAGACCTACGGAAGAGACAGAACAAAATCAGAAAGGCAGACGGCGTGCATCTTAAAAACTAACTACCTAATACTGAAAAAAAAATTATTTTACATAATTAAATACAACAACATATCCAATATCCATGATATCTAGAAAAACTTAATAATTAACTTGCTTATAACCAAAAACATAAGTTTCCATCAAAATTAAAATTAATTTTAAGGGTAATTTTTTATGTTTTCGGACTTTTTCATTTTTGGCCAGCGGCAACACCGAACTGCACGCTGACTAAACGGTCTAACAGGTCTAACTCTTATTACAACACGCGATATTCAGTCTAGCCGACCGAAGTCTAATTAGACTGACTAACATGACTTACTCTTACTACACTACGCGTAGACTTACTAAGACAAAATATCACGTGGTCTAATAGGCCCCAGCTTAATCATTTAAATTTAACCTTATTACAGTATGAAACAGAGTCGCTGGCCGCGTCTGTCTGTCTGTATATCCGCTAACTTCTCCTAATTCAGGCAACTAATTTTGATGCTGTTTTCACTGTCATTTAGAGAATTCCTTCCGGAAGGTTTTGGATCGCTAGTAGGTACAATACATGATGTAACTTAAAAGCAATTACAATAATGTTGACATGTCAAACTGGGGTATCCAAGATCTATCATGATTATATTACAATGTTACTCATACGCACCAGATCTAAGTACACCTATAAGTTTATTAATAACTTCTGAGAATGCTTATTAAACTAGACATGGAGACACAGCTCCTAAGATTTTGAGGGTAAAAAAGGAGAAAAATTCAAGATGTATTTGTAAGGGTAAATAAAGAACAATTCCCTAGTATGACAACGTCCTTAGGAATTCGCCTACCTAACCTACCTTAAGCTAACGGTAGAGGGTGGTAGAGGTGAGTTAACTCTGGCAGCTGGTCGGTGCGCGCTTTGCTCGACAGCGCCGCAGACGGATCTATGCAAGCGGCTTTCCGCAGTACATCATTCAAGGGTAGACACATCTTAAGCTGGCTTACCGCCATGATATAAAAATCAAGGCACTGCAGCTTGAAGATGTTGATATTTCGCTTACCATTTGCAAGACCGGATGAATCATTCGTTATTGTTTTAACGTTTTTTGATCAAATAAGTGAGTTTCTTTGAAAAACATGAAAATGGGCGAATTCGTGTCGAAAAGGACAATTTTAACCTGTGTGGGTTAAAAGTTCTGATCGGGTGTGGCAACACTGCTTCTGGTAGGACAACACGTCAACGATGTCGCCGTGAAACAGCTAGTATAGGATATAATGGACTTCCTAAAGCCAATGAAAGCCTGTTAGTTAAAAGATTTAACGCGTGGGTTTTAGGCGGATCACAATCACTCATCCCTTATCAAATTACGGCTCTATAGAATTCTATCCTCGTTCGTTGTGTTTTCGGTTACAAAGTCTTATAATAGTCGGGCTACTATCACCAGTCATTCATTTAGCCTTTTAAGCGTGAAGACGAACATAAACCTTTCAACATCTATACATATTTAGTATAAAATAAAGTCGCTTCCCGCCGTCTGTCCCTATGTATCTATGTATGCTTAGATCTTTTAAACTTCGCTACGGATTTTAACAATAGATAGGGTGATTCATGAGGAAGGTTTATAAGCAAGAAAATATAGGGTAGGTAGGGGTAAAGTAGGTGTACGCCCGGGCCCGGGGTCCGCCTGAGACGCAACATCAAATTTAATTAACTAATTTAAACTATATGGGTAATCAGACTTCTATGGCTGTAATAATCATCACAATGTCCCGGTTGTGCTCTCGAGAACGAGGGCCCGGGGTCCGCCTTGACCATGATCCAGGATTTGGCAGGATCTTAAGACTCCTATGGATGAATTCTGTATAAACTGTAATTCTACTTCTTGTATCCCGTATCATTTAAATTACTATCTGCGAACACCTGTTAATGGCCTCGCTGTAATAAATGTTTGTAACTATTACTTGTGTGACTTGCTGTTGGTGTACTGAATAAGGTAAAATAATAAAACTGGTTTCCTTTCACATCTATAAAGTTAGATTTGTTTGTAGTCGTAGTTTATGCGCAAACTTTTTTCATTAACATGTGTAACATGAAAAACACGGAACTTATAGGTAATCACTGTTCACGGAGTCATAGAAGCTGCGTAAATCAGACATTCAGTAAGCTTTCTTTCATTTGGCCTCATCCATAAAATGAATGCTTGTATTCAAATAACAAGCTATATAAAAATACGAAGATAACAGAAGTAGATTTCGTACTCTATGTAACGATTATGGGGAAAAATGCGAATGGAAAATTTGCTACACGGAAATAAAAATTCGGGGAAATTCATCTAAAGAAAATATAAATAATAAATACTTTTGAGAAAAAAAAGCTCGGAAAAAATGCGAATGGAATAGCTACATAGAATTCATACAAATTATGGAAAAATAATCTAACAATTCTACAGAACGATGTGGTCTCTATCTACCCTACGGGAAAAAGGCGAGACGGTATGTACCTACCTATGTATAGTGTTATTTTATCCTGTTACCTACTATTGAAGTGGGAGAATATCTTGTATCTGTATAGCTCAATGTCATCTGGTTCTGGGACTAACATTGTACAAAATAAACTGAAAGATTTGCAGACAGTGCCAAGAAGAACCAAGGAAACCGGAATTTGATCCAGATTTTTTTATTACGAAAAAAAAATTTGAACAAAAACTCAGAACTTTCATGATCACTGTTGAGACAAGCCGCAAGGCAAATCTTTGAGGCAAATCTTGATAGGAGGGAATTAAGCCTCAATCCACCGCTGGCTGATTGCAGGGTGCCAGATTACATGTAAATCCGCGAATTTCTTTTAAGACCTGCGAAAGTCTTTTTGCGATTGTTGCCTTTAGATACCTACCGTCAATAATGTGTAAATAAGTACCTTCTTGAAATCTGAACATGGATCAGAAATTGAGAAATCGCTACAGTGGGTTTCGATGCAGCATCGTTAATCTGTCATACAAGGCGGGCCTAACTACAGTCACCACTGCACCACTTCTAACCACAGCGTCTTAGAACTGTCAACTTTCCAATAACATGTATGAAGTTTCGCGCATCTGCAGCTGCAGCCAAAAGTTGACGTCGCCGCCAATATGGCCGCGCCGCCTGCCCGTCGCCGATTTTTGATTTACGCAAACAGCATCCTAGATCCCTTTGTTTGCTTGCACACGGAAGCGATCGATACTGAATGAATACTAAAATGTCTGCAAAATGAATAGGTGCGGTAGATAGGTTTTTACGAGGTCGGCAGCGCGTGGGTATCGCAAATCCTACATTTACTAATGATGTGTGAGTGCTCTAGCTAGGGAACAAGCACCCGTTAATTAATCTAAATCGGATATACTCGCCGAATGTAAACTAATTTAATAATTGAACGCTCCACGGTGTTGCTCCGAGCGCGGCGTACCTGCTGCCGGCGTGCTGCCTGCCGTTCCATTATTCATGGCACCTATCCACTTGGCTGTCGATTTCTATTCATTTTTCATTTGATTGAGGTGGTTTCCGAGTAGGGCTTCGGCTCCGCGCGAATTGGGGATTATCTTGTCGCCGCGCAATCAGCGCGCTCCCGACTTGTGACTGGAATACTTGGCCGACATTAAGCCTAACAGGAATAGCGGCCAAACTAATAACAAGGTGACAGCACGCGATACACACTTATCTTTCTCGGAAAGTTGACGCCGTTTCTCGAATTGTTGTTCTATTAAAATTATATTACAGACGTGTCAGGAGAGGCGCGTCGCGCGACGGCCATCCCGAATTCCAATATAGCGCTGGTATAACTGTCAAACTTTTTCCATAGGTCGCAAAACTAGTTCATAAATTTTGAAACAATAAGAAGTTGCGGCTGCGGGCCGCAGCCGCACAAACTTGCCTGTATAACGATCCGAAACTTCAACTCGGGAGCAAAACGAAATGAGTTACGCAAGTAGATTATGAAGTTTGAACAAACAGACAGACGTGATGCTTTCGTGTACAAAAGTTAAATAAAGGAATGGCACTTTCAGTTGTTTTTCAATGTAATAAATACTTGGCGAAATTGAAAATCAACAGCCACTGTGTGTTTTGTCGACGCCGCCATTTTCCTCGGGAATGTAATCCGACGTAGCTCGCGCTGCGTGAAAAGAAGCGCCTCATTATGACTTTAACGGCTTCATTAAATTAATCCACTAGTCATAGGTGTTCGCCGTCGGCGTGGGCGGCGTGCGTGTTCGGGAGGGCAATTTTCCTTAACAACATTAGTGGGTTGAAACAGAATTTGTGCTCAGCAGGGTTACACAACAGGCCGTTTAGGCGGGCAATATCCGGCGCTAGTTGGCTGATGAATAATGGATGCGGGCCGGAGCCTGCAGCTTGCAGCCCGCCGCCGCCCCGCCGCCCGCCGCCATAGTAGCCCCTGATTTTGGCAACTCAATGCAATTGATACTCTGATAACTACATACTGCAATAATTGGATGAGTTGAACGTACGGACGCTGGTATACGAAAATGTTTCCGTTCAATTTTGCTTACAATCTGCTTCTATGTAGGATACGAGTAGGAATTTAGGGTAGACGCAGAGGAATTTTAATATCCCTAGCTGTTTTATAAAGTTGTAGAGTATTGAATAGAGAATACCGCCAGGGTCGTAAAGCGCCGTAGATAAACGAGAGGATAACTATTATAATATTGTTATCCGAAATGTTAGTATGTATGTTAGAGGCGGCAAATTGAAACACCCTCCGAGACCGCCCAGGGACCTCTCGGGCCGGCCTTACCGGGAAACCAATTTCGAAAGAGTGTAAATAGTGGATTGAGACAGATAATTAGAGGTTCGTCCCAAAATAAATGGAGGCAAGTGCGGCGCTCTCGCGGCCTAACGACCGCCCCGCCCGCCGCCGCCGCCGCCGCCGCCGCCGCGCGCCCTGCGCTAGATTTAATTTTTCGACATTCCGCGTCATTTAACAAGAACAAAAACGAGGGACTAACTCTCTAAAAGGCCCAATGGCTCACAATTTGTTCGAGCATTAGCTACGAAAGCTGGAACAATAAAGGCATCGATATCGTTGTTATGGTGGTAACAAACCCGATTGAAGTTTCCGCAAAGCCGTCCACATGACAGCAAACAGGGGCCGCATAAAGGCGCCGCGAACGTGTCCAAACAGTGCCGGGATTAGCGGCGCGGCTCCCGGTCTAGTTTACTTTCAATTGATCGCACGCAGCAGCGCCTCCGCTCCATTTACCTTTCTCTCGGGGACTCTTTTCATTACGGAGAATACTCACTAACTCTCATCCCTGCTTTGCGCAATGAGCCGTCGCGCGCCGCCGTGCTTAATAAGGCGCCCTCCCATTAGATTAGCACCGTCTCTGCACGTAGAGAGTTACGACCGGGTTTTAGTTCTACCTGACTCAATTGTGCTAGTGAGTATGGATAAAACTGGGGTTGTACCAGCGGCCCGCCCGTGACCTCGCGTGCGGCGCGCCGTTTCAATAATGCAGTCTACGCTTAAAGGGTCTACGTAAATGACAATCAATATCGCAGCGCTGTCAAAGTCAACGCTGCAACGTGCACGTTAAGGTATAATCTCTACACGTATCCAGTGCGGGCGGCGCTGACCCAGATGCGGCATCGCCCCGCCCGGCCCGCCGCCGCCGCCGGCCGGCCGACGGTCTCACACCGGTTCGCTTTTTAAATAACGGCTCACAAACACAAACCATTCTCCCCTGCGTGTTCCACTCTCTCCACCTTGCATCCCCCATTCTACACCTGTAGGCGTTTATATCGAGAGCTTGTACGATGTACTTACGACGAGATTACACAGCAACGAAATGAATTGTAGAACGCGGAGCGCCGAGGAAATTACACCTGTGACAATGGATTGGCGGCGACACTCGCCTACCTACATCCATTTGTAAGGGCTGTTTGAATTGTGATTAAGTCATCAGCGCGCTAACGAGCGAATCAACATTCAACAGTATGTGTGTATTTGTAATCGGCGACAGCGACGCGGGCGCGGCGACTCGCGCGAGGACGCCGCAGACGCCGCGTCACGCGATAGACGCCCGTACGCACGACTTGCGGCGCGTCTATGATTTGCTACGTACGTACGTAATTCAGGCCAATAAACACCAAGGCCGGCCGCCAACAGCGGTGCGATTGTTTCAACCTTCATTTGTACGAAATTATTACCTCGGTAAACACGGGCAAGGGCTGGGCTGCGAGCCGCGAGCGTTGCTAGGTACCGGGCGGCACGCACTGTCGGCCATTTACACGTCGCATGGAATAAATCAGTGCCACGCGGGGAACACGCGTTAAAGAGTTTTACTGAGCTCCAAATGGGCGTATAAAAAGTCCATTCATCATATTGCAGCGGCGCCGGCGTCCCTCAAAGCGGGTGGTTGTAGTCGTTGCGGGCGCTCGGCTGTCAGGCTCACGCGAAGTTAAATCGCATCTCGCGGGAAGTGAGACGTCCCGGCCCCGGACGATGCCATTTATCTCTTCATCCCGTAAATAGTGTACAAATCCTATTTGCCGGCGCTTTCACTGTTTGCCGGGCGGTAGTTTAGTTCGGCGCCGCTCGAGTGGAGCGCCGAGTGCTCGCCTGGAAATGTTCCGGCGAGCGTCGGGCGGCGGCGGCGGCGCGGCGTGCTTTGCGCTTTGTGAAGCTGTTTACTATTGACGCGTAACTTTTCCGTTTAGCCGCTGAATGGGGCAATAACACCCGCAAATATGGAGCTACTACGGTTACGGTTCATTATATCACTCTATTACTTTTTACCGTCTTTTTTAGTATTTAGTAGGTACGGTTTACAGCCCTCTAAGGATGTAGGTACAGTGATTTACGAGTAAAGTTTATGTTATCAGTATTGTTTAAAGCGAAGCAAAGTGTGGATGAATGGAACGTTATTAATCTATGTAAGTAACGTAAAAGCAATCAAGTGTTAATAATGACAAAGGATCTATTGTAGCTGCAGGTGCTGATTGCCTGTTGATGTCAGGTGCCTATTTCTCTGTATTCACACATACCATCATGTCACCATGTTTCCCGTAGCAGTAGTTAGATAATTGTTCCATTTGCTACTGACAAATCTCTAGAGTTAAAAGGAAGACCTAGTCGTTATATTCCACCATAAAATAGAGGATACTTTAAAGAAGGGTCTTGTTAAGAGTAGGTACAAACGCTAAACCAGCGAGCATATATGAAAAGGTTAAAGCGAAAGAGTGACCTCTTTCGAAAGTTTAAAGTAAGATATATAGACACTGGCAATCTCGCAAACAAGTTTAATGAATATTTTCTTACGCGAATAATTTACAAGTATTGCGGCGGTATTACTCAAGTCTGAATGTCATATGCAATGGAGCCCAGTATGACATAATACTATAATAACACTATACTTGAACAAATTCTGAAAGGAACAACTTTTACTTTTACGAAAATTTGCGACTAGCCAGGCATTTGACCGCCATCTCGCCTGGTGGTAAATGACGATGCGGCCGAAGATGGAGCATATCTGTCTAGGAACAGACTATTCACTCTAGCCTTGAAGGCGTCTAGATTATAATGATCAGGGAACACATTCGCAGTCAACGTGTTCCATTCCTTAGCCGTACGCATTATAAAGGATGAAACAAAGCGGCTCGTGCGGATAGCTGGAAGATCCACGACCCCCGACATAAGGATGAAGTGTTCGCCCGAATCGCATTTCCTGGTGGCGGAAAGGGGCCGGCGGAATAAGGTCGTGCAACTGCTTTGGTCGTGCACAGTAGTGCACACTCCGAAATGCAACCTGTAGAAGACCGACAGACGCGTAATTCTACGCCGATGCTCGAGGCTCTGCAGCTTAGTTTCAATCAAATGCGGGTCACAAATTATCCTTAATTATTCCTTTAAAGGCCACAGGGTCTTATCATAGAGCCAAAACAATGTTTCATACATTGATAGAGTAAGTAACTTTGTAGTTTATGCTTTAAATGTTTTCAAAGTATAAGCCGCAGCCTTTACTACCCAGTAACCCAGATAATGCCCACACTAAGTTCGTAATTTACTTAGTCCATTATTCAACGCGAGCTTTGAATAAACTACGAGTACACATCCTGTTAGAGCTTTGTCTTATTTCTCTAAACTTCCATAAAGCAGTCTCAGTAAGTTTTGTAGAGCTTTGCTAGGTGTTGACTGAACTACCGGGACTATAAAGTCGAAAGATGCCGGCTTTGAAACGGGATAGCGGCTTTATCGGCTCGGCGCGGCCTGCGCGGCGTATCGGATCGGAGCCCCGGCCAGCAGCGGAGCCCCGGCCAGTCTCGACATGTCCATGCTAATATTATAAAGAGGGAAATGAAAAGGGAGGCGTTTTTTATAATAATTAGACTAGTCAGGTTTTTGACCGCCATCTCACCTGATTGTAAGTTACGGACGGTGCGGTCGATGATGGAGTATGCCTGTTTAGAAACAGCCTATTCACTCTAGCCTTGTTTGTGATGTTGTTTCCCCAACATACGATAATATCCAAGTTATCTACGAAATAACTGAACCGATTTTTAATTTTTTTGAAGCTACATTATTCCCGATTGACATCTAAAAGGCTACTTTACATCCTGGAAAAATAATTGGGTCCCGCGGCATAGTTGATTGTTCACTTCACAGAGATCCGAACTGCACGCTGGTGAAAACCGCGGGGTACTGCTAGTACAAAAGGCAGCACCTCAACCTACCCTGTTTAGACTGGACTCTCTCCGATTTGTACGTGCATCTACAGTGATGCTTGCTCAATTTATACTGGTGGTGGGTAGGTTGTCATGCCGCTGTCTGTACCTACCCATCTAATAAAATAAAATGTTTACGTAATGAATAACAGCGGCCGCTTATCCCCTTAGCTCCTGCCGACAGGGAAGTGTATGGATAATGGGCAGGTAATCTCCGCAAGGCGGCCAAGTTGCGTTACTGTCACCTGGTTTCTAATGGGGCGAGTGGGGCGAGTTGCCGTTGCCCGCGAGGAGGTATTTAATAACGCGCGGGTGCGAGCGAGCGGGGCGGGATGGGGCTCGTTTCACGCACAATTAAAAAGCCCAGTGAGGCGGGCTAATGGCGGCTTTTATCTGCAAGCGGAGACTCGCGCCTCCGCCGCGGGTCGCGTCCGCGGGGTCGCTGCTCGGCGCCGGCACCCGCCCGGTGAGCCAAAGGGGCAGAGAGGAACAATGCCGTCGGCACTTTAGAAAAATGGTTGTCTAGATAGAAGGACCCAATAGAGCGAAAGACTACTTCAGTAGTGGACTGTTCTTTTGATGAAGAAAAAGGAATCGACACACCTATTCAAACTCCGGAAGTCGCTAGCTGCGAAGAAAGTAGCAATCATTTTGATAGATAACCATTCCATGTTCAATAATTCTAACTGAAGATGTCGTTTATCTACTGATAAAACCAGGTCCGCCCGCGCCGGGGTTTCGGTCCGAAGTCGGAGTATTATTCGTATCTGCACCCGAACCAAAGCACGCACTCGGGGTTACAGCAACTCCTTCGCTCCAACTAAGTTGCCAAAGATTCGGTTCTGAGCCGCGATCGGGTCGATACGGCCGAGCGCCAACGGCGTACTAACCAGATAACGGTCAGTATACGGCGACACTAAAACGGTTTATGAAACTGCATTAAAATATGATTCTCAGATTTACAACGTTGCCCGTAAATGACGTCGGTTTATCGCGGACTGAAGCCACAATTATATTACGGCCGCCCGTTAAAATACAATAGGACATAATAGCAAATGGATGTGCTAACTAACGTGAAAGCTTCACTTTATTACTTACGAAAAACAAGCGTCGTATAACTACGGCAAGCAAACGAGCTGGTACATACATAAAGTCGCAATATAAACAAGATGGAGTCGCCGTAATACGGTTGTAGTATATGTAACGTACTTAGGTTCTGTTTCTTCCAGTTTCGTGGAACCATTTTATTTATGTCTTGTTTTAGATAAGTTTGGTTGTCGTAGCAAAGTGTCATAAAAAAGAACCTTATCATTTGAAAATTATGATAATTACACCATAAGTTTGTGGTTATACGTGCTATATTGAAATGGATCAGCTGTACCTATGTCTGTATCGTAGACCTTTGAATCGGGTGCCCGTTGTGTTCAATTGTAACTAGATTTATTAAATAAGTCACGGGTTCTTCGATGATTTTGTACTATTTCTTCTCATTCTTATAAAATCTTAGAAAGTTATAGTATTGCAATTACTTTTTTCTACATGATATTACGCATGGTAAACCCATCGAGTTTGGGTTTGACAAATACTCTGACTGGTCATAAGGAACGCGCGATAAATGCTTGCTATTTATTTATTTATTGGAGTACCAACAGCTATATAAAACACAATGCTTATTATCTTAGAAACAATAAGCCAATTACAGATCCTCGCTAATAACAACTATGAAAAAATATTTTTAGTTTGAACTTTGAAATTTTATTTTCATAGAGCGCCATCACTACCGCCCACTTGAAGCGCAAAACAAAGGCTTTACCTCTTGTTAGACAAAGCAGTAGAGGATCTCTCCCGGAAGCGTGGCTGGAGCGCGGCCCGAGGGGAGCCGCCGGAGGGTGCGTGGCGGGCGTGCCGTATGAGTGTTGGCATTTAGTTATTAACACGGGCCTCAGGATTGTTGATATTAAAGCTTGTTTTAAAGCGTCGGTAGACTAATGGCTAATGAATGCGACTCGTAAACGGTATCGAGTTCGGTCCCCAGTGCCGCCATTTAGGTACAAGAGTTATGTACATTAGATGAAAACCTTATGGTGAGGGAAAACGTGATGTAACCTGTAGATTCAGGCGACTGAATGTGTCACCATGAGCCAATCTGGTTAGGTTCCTCTGTTAACAGCGTCACGGTCAGATGGCAGTCGCTCTACTGTGATCGGTGACCTGCTGAATCCTGGCATATGGTCAAGGTAGACCCCGGGCCAGCCAGTATAATATTGAGGCCAAGATGATTTTTTGTATTAAAGCCGCGGTGCTCGATTTTTTGCTCATGTGTCTCGAGTTCGCTCATCTCGTATGCGGATTATGGGTTTGAATCCCACTGGAGCCTGGGCTACTCTCTGAGCCTGTGATTCGGTAGCTAAGTAGTCACGAATGCGAATATAGCCCTTAAAATGTAAGGGGTTTTTATTTTAAATTATTTAAAACCTTAGTAATTTGAATTGTCCAACACGTCCGGTTATAAGTTGACGCGTGATACTTTTGTTTGGACACATAGTGCCACAGTAGATTTGAAACCACAAGAGCATACGTAGCCGCCATTAAAACACCATCTTGATCCACGTATAACAATATGACAGTTTTGACATCACGCTTACAAGGTTACTTACATGCTTTTAAGGTGAAGAAACGCATTTCTACTCGTATATCTTAAATAACAAAAGGGATGTGAAATCAGTAGACTGCGCCAGACCTGCGTGATTGATGAAGTCCAAGTATCTCTCACTAAGATTTGTGAGGAGGCGGCCTCAGGCTCTGAGAGTATGGGCAAAGTTATATGCTGCTGATGATGGAGGTGGCGCTGTACGACTTCCTAGGTGGACGGTGCCGTCATTATAACGGTTGTCAATGACGTCACTGAAACTGCTGAAACCAAAGATATTGTATATAGAGCATAGATGAAGCCTCCTCATATAGATAATGTACACTGTTAATCTGTAACAACTCTATACAAATGTCATACAAAAAGCTAGTACATTAAGATAACCAAGGCTACCAAATTTGACAATAGCAGTGGTTTTAAACGGGTATTTGAAAACTTATAGCCGTCCCTTTTGGACATGTTCTATGCACCATTAAATTAAGAAATAAAATATATATTGTTACTTGAGCTGTGAGTAGGCTCCTCCTCTGCCTCTATGTCCGATTTCTTTGGCTGAAACCATGCTGAAACGTTGACTATGGAAACAATATGGCGCAGTCACCTCGAGAGCATTGTCTAAAGCGCCGCGCCCCGTATTGTTGCCATAGTAAACACTTCAGTGATGTCTATTAAGGCCGCTTTGTGACGACACCGATATTGTAGGATATAGGAATCCTTTCCTTAAGTTTGGCGCTGATGGTAGAAGCGTCGGTGAGAAAATAACCAGCAGTTTATGTTGCACCATTTCTTTCTAACCTGCCAAACGTGGAGACTATGATGATTTTTCTAATCTTGGCTAAGTCTAACAGTGGTCTTGAAGTACGTTGTCGAGAATGAGAAAGAAATTAATGTTGGTTTTCATGATTGTTACAGGCAGCGGCGCACACAGCGATGGAGCGCGGCCGCTGACGGCGCGGCCGCGGCGCCGCGCGGTGACATCACGCACTATATGAGGTCAGTTTAATAAGTCGCATACCACGACGCCGCCCTCGCGTTTACAGACTAATTGCGAACTGTAATTGCTTTCACATGCCCGCACGACCGCATTACAACGTTATGCTGGCTGTACACGTTATGCTGGCTGTACACGTTTCGATTTGCGTCCAGCGGGCAGTTAGAGCCGACCAAATGGTCGCGCCAAACCGCATTGCCGCCCCGTTTACTCGGTTCACCGAAATCGGAACCGACCGACAGTTCGTCGAAAATGTTGACAAAAACATGTGTTTTACGTGCTAGCTGCTGGGTAATTTTCAGTCGGATTTGTCGCCATACCGACTAAATCTGGCAAAGCCGTCATTCATTTGCCAACAGATTTACACTTTTTGTTACATTCACATGAAAGATCTTTAACACTTAAATGTAAATCCAATAACAGCCAAACTTACGTTCTACTGTTGACACCGCATAGGAAAACTCGAAGTTTTCTTTTGCGTTTTCGACCTTATAGATAGTCTAGCCACTGTGTCACTATACCAGCCATGCATACGGCCGGTTCTCATCTAACCAAATGATCTGAAAACCAGACCAGGACAGTTCGTCGGAAATGTTGACAAAGCAGGTGTTATGTTTTACATGGTAACTTCAACTGGTATTTTTTACGATTGTTATTAGTCACCGAATGTCACAATCTGACAAAGCCATCATTCTCAGTGCAACATCTGTTCAGTCCATATTTACAGCTTGGACTCAAAGTGACCCTACAATTTACAGTGGAGCAAACAATCTTTTGAGTTTTCGACTTTACATAGTCCAGCCACTGTGGCTATAGTCACGGCGGCCTAGTCGTGCGGCACAAATCGACCCGTGTATAGCCACCATCACGGTACTAACATCGTAGGCCTTCTTTCACAATAACTACCCAAGTTAAATTGTTTCAGACAACATTGTTTAAGTTACAATTACACATCGCGCGCGCTCCACGGCAGGCTATACCCTCACCGAAATGTTTTGTTAGAATCCGAGGAGGGCGCTATTGTTGGCACACAATACCAGTTAATCAGATTCTAGTTGTGTCAGAATTGAACACTGTTTTCGTCCATTTATTTCGCTACCTACGTCGAGTCGGAATGAATCGCCCTAATGGTATTTGTTGTCGCTCCGAAAGAGGGCCTCTACCAGATAAATGGCCATTGAATGAGAATTAAATTTGAATTGCAAATAATGCCGCCATGAATCCTAACATAATCCCTTTAATTGCACATAATGAACAAAAACGTGAAATATGAACCGTTAATTGGGTCAGCACTTGAAATTACGATAATGTCTGCGTAAATGTCTACTCTTCACAATGAAATTCATTGAAGCATATCGACAACCAAAATCGACGCCAATATGATAACGATGATGATCGATCATGGAAAAATACTTTCGTGAATGCTGTTGCAGTTTTAGCTGCTATAGGTACCTACAATACTATTACTGTCAGGAGGCAGCTGGCAAGTGATGACTGAAGGTGGTAAGCCCGCCTTCGCTCGAAGCTTTTATTGTGCGCAGTAAAAACTTTTTACATAGGTACTGAGCATTCCAAGATTAGCGTCGGGAATTTCTTTTCGGCTGGAATTTTGTGTACCATTCGCAGTGATAGGGCTGTCAAGTCTGGATGAGTACGTTTTTTGTCTGCCGCCGTTGCTGGTGTGGTTGTATTCCATTTCTTGCCTTATTCCACGTTAGGTGGGATCGGCTCTCTTATCCTAAGGCGCCAAGTTTTTCCATTTTTTGGTTGTCGAGTCGAGTAATGGGTCTCCGCAAGCTTCGCCAGTGGTCCCTACGCATGACGTGATCAATGCCACCTTAAGTGGGGTACGGTGAAGTTTTCAGAGACGGTCGTTATTTTAAAGCTACTTCGGATATGTTTGAGTTGTTATGTTCCGGTTTAAAATTTAGCCAGTGTACATTAACAAACAAAAAGCAACGTTTAACGTGCAGTAACGTGTAGGCGAGGTTCTGCATGAATCGTACCTAGATTTTTTGCGGGCTACCTGAGGGCTGTGTGTTTTGCTTTAATTTTCCTTTTCTATCGCGTTTGCGTTTACGTCGAAATTCGTATGAAGAAAAACTTCATTTACGTTCCATTCGATGGTGCTATACATTTTTTCCGTACTAATTTTTACGTAAACGTGATAGTAAAGTAAAACCGAAGCAAAACTTACTCAGCCCCCTGATGTAAAGTGGTCACCGCTGCTTTTCATAATTAGCAACACAATGAGGCGGCTCCCACCTCTAAAACCCAGGAATACGTTGCTCTGGCAAGTTGGTAAATGCTAGGGCTCTCTACAGCCAAGCTACGGTTCCCCATTGAGCACCGGTGATCTTACTCCCCTGCAGTGACATATATTTCCATAGTGTTTTGTAAGATATGCTATCTAGCCCATCCGCTCTCCATCCAAAGGGTTATATAGTCCGAGATCCCCAGTTGTTATTGTTACTAGTGTTGCATGAAAATCAGCTCGCAGTGGACGCGACCACTGACGCTGCTGGCTCAGCCCCGCGGCGCGACGGCGGCGCGCGGGCCCGGCAAGTCGCCACTCGGGATATTATTCCGCCGCCCGAGGCCCCTGATTCAATCACAGCACCCCCCGATCGATATATCAAAGTGCCCCTTTTTATCACTTTCGCCTCTTAAGGTCACAAACGATTATTCAATCCGTCTCGGGCTACTGTCACTCGTGAAGGCCACTGCGCGAATTAAGTGCCTCACGTGGGAATTCTCTCTGCAATCATTTAGGAAGATTTAGTGCGTGTGTATGATGATTTATTTATTGCTCCCTTACCGCCGCTACTCATTCCGTGGCCCGGCAGCCTTAGATGAAATATTGGTGTAGCTGTACCGTATGTATACCTCGGAAAAAGCTTTTATAATATTATTTTTTTACCACTACGGTGGCAAACAAGCTTACGGCCTGCCTGATAGTAAGCAGTCACCGCAGCCGCAGCCGCATGGATAATGTTATCATTCAGTCCACTACTCTACCTACACCACCTAACTCCGTTAAGTAGTTTTTTAGTTTATCCATTACAAACAAACCGACTAACAATCAAATCTGTCCTCTTTATAATATTAGTATAGATGGAGAATTGCACATACGACGCTAAGTTCGCTTATTCCCGGTGTATTATTTGCACAACTTACGAGTACACCTAAATGGCCTCAAAGTAACAAGTGACAAATTGATGGTACTTATCACAGTTGATGGAGTGTTTCCCCGCCAGCGCCCCGCGCCCATACATGTAAAATGAACGGTAGGTGTATTATTCGCTTTTACTAAACCAGCTCCTACCCACGAAAATATAACAAACCGCGATACAGTACACCGCACAGTTTACTCACGCTCGGCAGAGCTTTCGTGAGTTTTCGGCTTTCGGTTATCCGATCGCTCCCTATGGCTCTGATCGGCGCGCGGCGGCGCTCGAGTCGAGTGCTCGCCAAACAACCGCAGGACAGCTCTTTGTGCCTGAAATAACAGGCCGGGGACATTGTACCTTTCACTAGCCGGTAATTAAAGCGGCTCCGTTTCATGAATATCAATTGCTGAGATGAGTGGCGCGGCTAGGGCCTAGGTTTTTAGTTTTTATACCGCCCTTAGAACAGCCGGTAATTAAAGCGAATACGTGTTATGAATATCAATTGTCGGATGTGTAACGCGGTTAGGGCCTAGTATTTTTAAATTTTAGTACATATCATGCACACACATACACCCATTCACACAAACACACACATGGCTTCAGTTCAATTTCGTTGTTTTTCCTTTATTATTTGTTTTTGTTTTTTAACCTAGTATAAATCAAGGTTACTCAACCACTGTTCGCGTTAGGACACTAGCCCTTAAGTCACAAGTGTTTTGCTTAGTTTAAGGGTTAGGGTCACATTGTATGGAGCAAACCTAATTGAATAAAGGGTATTTATTTATTTATTCTATTTATAGTTTTTATACTGCCCTTAGCACAGCCGATAATTAAAGCAGATCCGTTTCATGAATATCAATTGTTGAGATGAGTGGCAGTACTTGCCGATGGCTCTTCCACTCATCTCGACAATTATATTCATTTATTATACTCGACTCACGAAAATATTCATGAAAATCAATTTTCGAGATGATTGGAAGAGCCACCGGCGAGCACTGCGCTCCCGCGATTCGCTCCGTAAACAGAGAGGTGGGCAGGAGGATGGGTTGGTGGAGGGTTGGTCGAGATAAGTGGCGCGGTCATGGCTTAGGCTTTTTAGTCTTTATGCTGCCCTTAGCAGCTACAGTTGGCTAGTTCTATTTCGTAAAGCGTGTCATAGTTCCCCGATAAGTATAACCATGGGGTCTTCAAATCAAGAGTGAATAGGTATATTCTAGGCACGCATGCTGCATTTTCGACCTCATCGTCGCTTTCCATCAGGTGAGTTGAGGTCAAATGCAAGCCTAATGATAACAAAAAAAATAAAAAATCAGAGCTAATAAAAAAAAGAGCGTAGAGCGTCGTCTCTCGGACGCGTGTAAATAGGTACCTACCTAACGACGAAACCGAAACTAACCGATGTCAATTATTTACCGCCAACTAGTGTAACTGTCTGTCATTTACTATTCATTCGCGCTTAGTTTGCCGGTCCGTGGCATATAATAAAAAAGATTGGAAAGTTAGCTACCTTCAAGGCAATTTTTTTTGTCTATGAATCAAATATGCTACTTAATGCAACACCGTCGCGTCATTCTTTCAGTGCCGTAAACGTTATTTCTGATGGTAGCAGGCAGGAAGTAGGGGATGGGATAAAACTAATCGTGTATTTTGTTCTCTATTGGCAATTTTCTCACTGATGCCTGTCAACATCAGCGCAAAGGAAGGCTTGTAGACCTTACCTACAAAAGCTCCTCTACCTACTGTAATATCGCAGCACACAAATCCCACAATCATCCCCCACAGACATGAGTGTAATCTATCTTTCTCTCGGTTTTTCTCGACAGACGCCTGTAGATAGAGGCACTAACCTTTCCGCCCTCTTATTTTTACTAATGGACTGTTCGCTACACGAATATCACAGTGTTAGGTACGGCTTATAACTCACCTAACTGACGGAAAAACGTGCGGAGAACCCCCAACCAGGTATACATATTCTTAAATATTTTCCAAAGTACTGAACCGATTTTAATGAAAACTGAATACTTTATTGAATTACATTATTATCACGTGTTAACCGACAGAAAAAGATGGATAACCCGGACCAAGTTTACATAATATGTACATTTACCTACCTACTTAAATATTTACTAACCTAATGAACATATTTTAATCATTTTAAAGAACCATCTCGATAAAACTGGCTTTCATCGAAATCCGTCCATCCGTTCGGGAGCTACAATGCCATAAACAGAGACATACTTCGACTCCACAGATACACCGATACACACACACCCCTCATTTTTCGTATGGGTTAAAAATTGGGTTACTAGCTAGAGTTAGATAGACTTTGATGTCCCGTATATTGTTGATGCAGGTGCAGATGCAGGCTATTCCCGGCGAGCTTGATTTGAGTTTGTATAACTACCTTCTTGACTTTGTATAGAGTCACGTTTCGTGGTGTAAGTCCGTAGCAGCCGCGGTGCCGGGAACCTGCTGCTAACTTTGAACATTATAGTGTGTACCGTCTGTTCCCTTACTTATATCACTTCGCTAATTGGTGGTATTGTGTGCACATAATAGACTACATACACCTTAATAATCGATTCTGTGGATTAATGAGTAACTTTGTTTATAAATACCCAGTAAAAACCATAATCATCGTCATTTTTAACTTCGGTTTAGCTTAACAAATTTTACAAGCTTTTAAATAAGAGTCGTTTGCCTATTCAAATATGATTTTAGTCACATTACCTATTTGAACGGTACAGTCCATAATGCGCATTCAAAACCACCAATATGCCTGGTGAGCTAAGTCGAGGACAGGACTGTACTATTATTCGAAGGGCAAAGATCGAATAAATCCAAGGTGGCACTTGCGGGGCTCCGCGCTGTTCGCGTCTTGCCCAGTTTAGTACTACTTACTTAGTTGTTGGTGAAGGCTCATAAAACTTGATGAACAACTTGTAACTTGTAAGTGTTTCTCTGTTTCTTGTTAACTACACCAGTACACCGGGCCCCGGCGGTTATCGGGCCTCTTTCGTGTGTTACATAATATATGTTTCGTTTTTGCAGCTTGTGTGACCTAATTGTTAGCAATGTTACTTTAGATATTATTTTATCTGCTTGTGACTAAAATCTATTGCGAAACTGCGATAATAAATTAATCCATTAATTCCTAAGTGTCAATCAAATTTATTTACATCCATGTAGGTGCAGCTCTTAAAAGGTATTAATTTAAAGGTCTTAAGTGTTGGTACTAATAGTACATATAACGACATCGACCCTGTCGGGCACTGCAGTTTGGTAGAGAGGACACATTTTACCTTATAACACTTATTTATAAATAATCATCTTGCCGTTAATATGCTCGCGCGGACTTCCCCTTGACCATAATCCAGGATTTGGCAGATCAGGTAATTACAGTGGAGCGACTGCCGTCTGACCTCCGCGACCCTTTTAACAGGGGAACCTGACCAGATTGGACCATGGTTACACATTCATTCGCCTGGATGATTTAAAACAAAATGTTAATGATATTATAATGTCTTTTGTTTGCTTCTGAATGGCGTTGAAACCACCCATAGAATTTGTTGAATTTTGCTACAAAGGGGTAAACAAAGGTTGATAACGTGGGTCAAATAGACTTACTATATGCAACACAATAAGTACAATTATATAATCTGTTTCTTGAAAAATCCCTGCATAGCATACTGCCCTAGCCTGAAATTATACTGAAAGTTGCCACCTACAAAATACAAAGTGCATTTCTGTCAAATCAAGTCGTATCAAACTGTAAAACTTTACGCGAGTAATTTTATTCATTAAATACCTTACCTTACCTTTTACCTTGTTAACGCAAACATTTCACACCTTTCCACGAAACAAGGGGCGAGGTCGCAGTGCAAAGAAATGAATTTAAAAGTCCTAATTTAATAAATGACTCACTAATTTCGTAATTACTAAGCAGTAATCTCCTAATCTCTACCTCCCTTCAAAATTGTTTCATCGTGGGAGCTTAATTTGTAATGAACTCGCTAAATAATTACTATTCACTCGCTATCGGAACCAAAATCGAGTTTATAAAACCACCGATTTATTGTCCACGATAATTTGGCGGATTTAGTTGAATTATAAAAGGCACCGATATTGCGAATTAAAAAGGCAGGCGACTGAATGTGTTACCATGATTCAATCTGGTCAGGTTCTCCTGGTAGAAACCCTGCTACGAAGGTCAGATGGCAGTCGCTCCACTGTAATCTGCCAAATCCTGGATCATAGTCAAGGCGGACCCCTGGCCCTCGTGCGCGAGATCGCGTGTGTGACATATAAAAGGTACCTATATAAAAAAAGTATTTTAATGTAAAACACACTTAATTCAAATATCGGGTGTATAAACAGACCTCGATAATTGAGCGGTTTTGTTAAAAGGCACAGAGCTATTTCTGTTTCGACTTGAAACACTTATTAGATTGAAGTAATCTCCACCTTAATTACGTGACTATTTTTCGTTAATGCGGAACCCGCCGAGCGTATCGTCTAATTTAGCAGCCTGTTGGGCAAGGAAAGGGATCCATTTAACATGATTAAAAGTTTTGTAACAGCTCCTCAAGAATCCGGCCGAATTTACTTTGTGGTTAGATAAGAGGTAGGTAGCAGTAATTCGTGGGCTAATAGGTGATAAGTGGTGTCATCGGCCCAGCTAGATAACGAGTAACGGTGTGCTGGCGCGCCCATGTTTGCGCACCGCGGCTCCCCTTTGCATCATACCAAATTGGGACTGCAAACAGCGATAAACAGGTTCAATAAGCACATCCACCTTTTACGTAAGCGACCCGAGGATAATATCGGGCTAAATGCGCATTTAAACAAACTGAATACTTAATTGAATTACATTATTATCACGTGCAGTTTTAGTGATTAGATTATTCACCTGCAAGGTGTTACTGTTTACTTAATGAAATACGAAATGTTTTACATGCGTACGTAAGAACGTCGATGGCCTAATGGTCCGACTCGTACCCCGAGGTACCGGGTTCGAACTTTCGGTTACTCTTACGGTGAGGGAAAACATCGTGATGAAACCTGCACATTCAGGTGACTGAATGTGTAACAATGATCTAATCTGGTCAAAGGGGTAGACAGAGACACGAGCGCCACAAGCGCCGATCCAGACACATCTTTTGCCTCTTCCACATTCATACATCTTCTTATATTTACGCCCTTCTAGAAGAAGGAATCGCGAATAAATTAAGGTAATTCCTTTATACTTTCCATTTACATGTCTTTTTTAATACAACATTTTGCTAACACTTTGATTGGAAACGTGGCTAAAGCGTCCGCGGCCCGCCTCGGTGCCGAGTAAAGGTTTTTGTGCTCCCGGCGATGACAAGACGAGCTTTGTCCGGAAACATTCATGTTTATTCCGCCTCTTTGTGCCTTTCGGGAAGCTAAATGTCTAATATTTCACGTTTTTCGAGCTCAGTTTACGTTGTGGACGCTCGCTCCGTTATCAAGAGCCCGCCAGTCCACTGTGGAGCTCGAACTTCGTTGACATTAGTACAGAGGCTTCCCATAATCTCTACGCTGGACAGACGGGTCGGATATCGCTGTGCCATGTAAATGGAAAACGCTGTAAGAATACATTTTCTGGCCAACTGTAGGGTGTGTATTAGGCTTTGTATACCTAGTTAAGGGCTTTTCATGGGGTCTGATAACTGCTTGTCAGCCGGAATTTTTAGTAGTGAAAGCGTTATGAGTTTGCGAGTCTTGGCAAATTATTTTACATGAAATATTTTGTGTGGGATACTAATTATTCTAGGTAATAGTGACATCCAGACCGGGAACAGAAACAAAAATGTATCACTTCGATTTCTGCCCGGTTGGCACCTCTGCATAATAGGTTCGGCATGTAGACCATTGAACGAAAAATATTATTCATACATTATCATCATCTTGGCGTCAATACCCCGGTAGTGCTCTCACGTGCGAGGGCCTGGGGTCCGCCCATGACCAAGATCCTGGATTTTGCAGATCAGGCAATTACGGTGGAGCGACTGCCATCTGATCTCCGTGACCCTGTTAACAGGGGAACCAGACCAGATTGTATCATAGTTACACATTCATTGGCACATGGCGGCACTGGGGATCGAACGCCATACCTCTCGCTTACGAGTGAGACACCTAGTGGCCATTTACCACACGAGAACATACACAATGTTACATCTTTTTCCCGTAGGGGTTGACAGAGACCGTATTGCCCCACTTGCGTCTCTTATTTCTTCCATATTCATCAACCATATTATTCATAACTCCAACGTTGTCAACAGAGAGCGATGCGCGGCGTCCACATATGGCTGGTGCTGGGCGCGGTGTGGTGGTGCGCACGCGCCGGTCCCGGCCCCCCTGTCCCCGCGCCCCCGCCCTCGCTCGCATTCACCTATGCGCAGTACAACGTCTCCATCCCTGAAAACAGCCCCCCGAGGGCGCGGGCGCAGCCGCCGCCCGGCGCGCCGCCGCCTGGCGTGCGGCTGCCGGCCACGGTGGAAAGAGTGCGGTTCCGGATTCGGCACGGTGATAAGGTAAGCTATTTTCCCTTTATTTTGGAATGAACATTAATACAAATATATACGTAAATAACTATAAATGTAGTTTTCTTTTTTGCCACTCGGTGACAAACGGGCAGACTGCCCATCTGATGGTAAGCGGTAACTGTCGCCAATAACATTCATGCACTTGGATTATGCAGAGCCGCAGGTACGTTGTCATTGTGAGGACTAAAATGCCTCCTTAGCTCCCTTATCCTTTTAAATATAATATATACAATGCAATCGTTGTTATTTGGAAAGAATATAAGGCCATCGCACTTACCCAGGGCGACCCAAACTTGACATTATCCTACCATCTGGTAGTTTATTTTGTACAGATTAAGCATAAGCTTGAAACTGTAAGGTTGACATGATCACATGAGATAATCAAATTAGAACCCCTACTCAAATTATGACACCAAAAAACAATTCCAAAACGTAAAAATTAAAATCCGCAATAAAAACATCTCATCATTATCATTTGCCTGCCCTAATCCCATTCATTTGGGGTCGGCAATAAAACATCTCATGTAGGTACCAAAGCCACAATAGATTAAATTGTTACATGTCGGATGATACTGCGTGGCCGGTATTTAAATTGTCTCAACAACAATTTTGCAGTTTCAGTAATAATTTCACTTTTATTTTAAAGTCATTTGTAAATCGTGCTCATGTCACAGGCAGACAGTTTATACATAAAATATGTTTTACTTTCGTAGGACAAATTCTTCAAGGCAGAGGAGCGCACCGTGGGCGACTTCTGTTTCCTATCGATCCGCACGCGCGCCGGGCACGCGGACGTGCTGAACCGCGAGCGGCGCGCGCAGTACCGGCTGGACGTGCGCGCCACCGCGGTCTTCCCCTCAGGAGACACTCTCGAGGCCGACACGGTCATACTAGTCACAGTGACCGACGTCAACGACCTCAGCCCGCTCTTCTATCCCACCGACTACGAGGTCACGATACCTGAGGATGCACACTTACATTCCAGCGTCACGCAGGTCACCGCTGAAGACGCGGATTTGGGCATCAATGGGGAGATCTACTACAGCCTCGCCGAGACGACGGACCGGTTCGCCGTGCACCCAACTTCAGGAATAGTGACGCTCACGCGCACGTTGTCGGCGAGCGAGCGCGCGCGGCACGAGATCACGGTGCTGGCTCACGACCGCGCCTCCCTGCTGGAGCGCGGCGACGACGCCCCGGCCGCGCGCGCCACCGTCGTCGTCCACGTCAAGCAGGTCAACCTGCACGCGCCCGAAATGCGCGTCCGACGACTCCCCGAACTCGTCGAGAACTCCACAGCGGAGATATACGCCATCGTGGAGGTAACGGACAGGGATCCCGGGGAGCACGGCCGCATCGCGAGTCTCGAGATCGTCGACGGAGACCCCGACGGGCACTTCCGCGTGCGGCCGTCGGTCCAACCAGGGGAGTTCGATGTGGTGGTGCACGCGCTGCTGGACCGCGAGAGCGCGCCGCGCGGCTACAACCTGACGCTGCGCGCGCAGGACGCGGGCCGCCCGCCGCGGACCTCCTACCTGACGCTGCCCGTGACGCTCGTGGACGCGAACGACAACGCGCCGGTGTTCAGCCGGGAGGTGTACGAGGCGAGCACGCCCGAGACCGCGCCGCCCGGCACGCCCATCATCCGGCTCAAGGTCACCGACCGCGACGAGGGCCGCAACGCGCGCGTCTACATCGAGATCGTCGGCGGCAACGAGGGCGGCGAGTTCCTCGTCAACCCCGACACCGGGGTGCTCTACACCGCAGTGCCCCTCGACGCGGAGTTCAAGTCCATGTACACGCTCACCGTGTCGGCTATCGATCAGGGCAACGTAGGCACCAGGCAACAATCATCGGCGAAAGTGAAAATCACCGTCGTGGACGCGAACGACAACGACCCCGTCTTCATCGACGAAGATATGGATGTGACACTGGCAGAGAACGGGCCGAGCGGCACCGTGGTGGCGCGGGTGTCCGCGCGGGACGCGGATTCTGGCGAGAACGCCTACATCTCGTACAGTATCGCCAATTTGCAACCCGTGCCCTTCGACGTGGACCACTTCTCCGGAGCGGTCCGGACCACCAGACTGCTGGACTACGAGAGCATGCGCCGGGAGTACGTGCTGCGCATCCGGGCGAGCGACTGGGGCCTGCCGTACCGCCGCCAGGCGGAGATGAAGCTGACGGTGCACTTGCAGGACGTCAACGACAATCGTCCGCAGTTCGAGCGAGTGGACTGCGTGGGCTACCTCTCGCGGCGGCTGCCCATCGGCGCCGAGATCGTGACGCTGTCCGCGCTGGACTTCGACGCCGGCGACGTGGTGTCGTACCGCGTGGTCGGCGGGAACGAGGACAACTGCTTCGCGCTCGACTCCAGCTCCGGCGTCGTCAGCCTGTCGTGCGACCTCGGCGACGTGCGCGTCGACACGCGCGTGCTCAACGTGACGGCGATGGACGGCACGCACTTCGCGGACCCGACTTCGTTAACCCTCCACCTGGTCGGGGGCGGTGGCGCGGACGGCTCGCTGGAGTGCCGCGACGCGGGCGTGGCGCCCCGCCTCACTGATCTCCTAGCGGCCGCCGAGCGTAGCAACGCGCCCGAGGACCCCGCCGACGAGTTTCCTTTAGCGCCCTCCCGCTACGGCGAGAACCTGCACTCGCCCGAATTCATCGACTTCCCCGTGGAGGTGAAAGTGAACGAGTCCGTCGCGCTCGGCACGTCTCTGGTGCGGCTGCACGCGCGCGACCGCGACCTCGGCTACAACGGGCTCCTCGTGTTCGCGATCTCGGGCGGCGACCCCGACTCGGCCTTCCGCATCGACCCCGATTCCGGCGAACTCAAGGTCATCGGCTACCTGGACCGCGAGCGCGAGACCGAATACTACCTGAACGTGACAGTCTACGACCTGGGAAAACCACAACGCTCCGTCTCACGTCTTCTACCGGTAACAGTACTAGACGTGAACGACAATCCGCCGCGCTTCGAGAAGACTTTAGCCAGCTTCCGAGTAACAGAGAACGCGATCAACGGCACGGCGATATTCCGCGCGAATGCCACCGACCGCGACGCGGGCGAGTACGCTCGGATCACATACAGCTTAAGCGGCGGCGATGGTGAGTTCTGCATCGACCGCGAGACGGGTGTGGTGTGGGTGTGTGCCGCGCTGGATCGAGAGCGCAGGCAGTTGTATGAGCTGGTGGCGCGCGCTGTGGATGGCGGCGGACTGGCCGCAGAGGCGCTGATACGCGTGGCGGTGGACGATGTGAACGACAACGCACCGCGGTTCGGGCTGACGGCCTACAGTGCGCGTGTGCGAGAGGACGTCCCGCGCGGTACTTTAGTGGCAGTACTGGAGGCCTTCGACCCGGATTTAGGCGCCGGCGGGACGGTGACGTACTCGCTGCCCGACCAGCCGCCCGAGGACGCCGTGTTCACCGTCGACGAGACGTCGGGCACGCTAAGGACCGCGAAGAGACTCGACTTCGAAGAGAGACAGGTGAGTCGGAACTTCTAGTCTACTACTTCTATGGGTGCGGTAAAAAGAACATGTAAGATAAGATTAGGTAGATTATGTTTCGGTATTATCAAGCGATTACATTGTTTACAATAACACAGATGTTGAAATATTTCTTCATATCTATCGTCATTAAAACATATTGTTTCTGTGAGTACTGATTTCAATGAAATCTGAATCTAAAATGTACTTAGTAACTATTATAAAAAACTCGACAAAATTTTATTATATTGCTTCCAAAGTCTCAATAACATCATAGTTTATCAATTTGCAAATATAACGATAAAATGTTTTAGTGAAATGGCATTTATTTGACTGTAACTAAAAGCCACGAAACAAAATAACCAATTAAACGCTGAACAATTTCTAAGAAATATAAAAATACGTTTGAAAAGGAGACCACGACGTCGAGAGTTGTCGGCGCAGCCAATAAAAGGCTTGAGATCTGAACTGATGCCAAGCTCAAAAGCTATTCGAAATGTACAAAGTTTTGCAATTTCGTTTTAAAGAATTTGAACCATGATATTAAATTTACAAGTAGATTTAAAGGTCTCGGCAAGCAAACCTTAATAAACTATCAATGTCACCTAAAACGGTAACCAAACGACGTCCAAGACTTGAATATTTAAAAAGACCCGTAACAATAAGTGCTGAGTGGGTCGTTTGCTTCCAGCGTTGGAAGTTTGAGTGTTCCCGCGTTGAATTTTTGTTAGAGATTAGAACAATTACAATCCTGTCGCGTCAAAAAGCCGTAAGTAATCGTCTAGCACGGCTTCATAGAGCGTCGTCTCTGTCGCGTCCGTTTGAATAAACACGGAGCCGAAACTTGCCGATCTGCATAATTTAGTTCTTGCTGTATCTACATATTGGCGGAACACTATCATTGATTGTGTGACCATACTTGACAATATTTGGTTCAAAGATCTAGCCGATGTCCGCGCTAAACGACACGAACGCGCTGACCGCCCTGATGGGCGAACGTTCATGTTTACTCCTTGTGCGACCGAATTTATCTTCCTCGTGTTGGTCTTTACAACCATCCGAAAAAGTGTTGTACCCTTAACTATGACGCTCTTTAAATCATGCACAACAGCTGTGAACGACCAGTGATGACGATGATATGTTACAATTAAGAACAAACGCCCGCAGGTATACGGCGTAACAGTCCGCGCGACGGACGGCGGGCAACCAGCGCTCTACTCCGAGGCCACCGTCATAGTTGAAGTCGTGGACGTGGACGAGAATGCCTACGCGCCAGCCTTCGCGGACCCGTGCGTGTTGACCGCGCGCGTGTCTGAGGACGCGGCGAGGTCGGTGGCGGTGCTGGCTGCCAATGCGACGGACGCTGACCCCCCAGGAAGGGACTCCAGGCTGGCATACTACATAGTCGCTGGGTCCGGGATGGCGCACTTCTCTGTTGATGACGCTGGTAAGTGCGTTCATTCAGCATAAGAGCCGGAGCTGGGTCGTGGCGGCAAAATATTTTTGAGGAAAACGTAAAAGTATAACAATAAAGTTATAGTTTTACGTTTACGTCAATAGAATTGCTATTGACACCGATCGTGGCGTGGGTACGAAGCCACATTAAGTATTTATATGTCTAGGTTAGATTGACATTCGAACTTGTCATTCTTTCAATTTAATAGATCTACCTTCTTTAATAATCATCCCCAAAAAATCCCTTGCCAACCTCTCATTGATCGCTGGGCCTTAGAAGTCTTTTTTCATACCACTAAGGTGGCAAATAAGCTTACGGCCCGCCCGTTCTTCTTGGAGAATAGTTTGTAGTAAAAAGTTGGTAGTCTCTGCACCTCCCGCATCTCCAATTCTACACTCGTTATCGGTAGACATAGTATGACGAGACGAGTACCTTTACAAAGAGGATTCTGAGGAATTAGTGAGTTATAACGAAACGAGCATGCCCGTGGGGCACACGATAATCCTGCTGACTTAAATGCGATCCAAAAAGACCCTTTTGTTTTCATGTTCTGCACCGACCTGGAACTTGGAAAAACTAAATAAAGTAAGAAACAATGTTCCGCTTTCCCTTCCCAATAAATGAAGACAGCTCCTAATATATTTTTGTAGGAGTATATAAGAACCCATATAGTCGGCAGGTAGGGGCGAGTCTCCCCTCTTAGGCTGGATGGGATTCGGGGGTTTTGCTCCAACGCGGGTTGTATTAGTTACCAATCCGATTACCTTTTCCGTTCCGCTTTTAGAACACTCTTTATGGGCAAATGAATAATGAAGTTGTTATGCTTTCGTTTCGTCAGAAGAAAGTATTTCAGTTATTTAGATTAGAAACGATAAGCGGGAGTAATTGATATGGCACGATCAGGACTTTATTATAGCGAAAACATGTTGTTTCAATTTCGTTCTGGGGAGCGAAACAACTAAAAACTAATCACTAAATTATATGTAAATCTGAATGTTAAAGCTATAATACTAAAGCAGACTTAAGAGTGGAATAAGAGCGTCAGTGGGCTAATAGCTAGCGGGTCTGATTTGTAAGAGAGGGGCCGAGCTCGAATTCCAGTGCCGCCATGTACCGCAATGACCTTTTTCCGAGTTATATACATTAGTGAAAAACTAATTGATGCTCTTACGGGAAACATCGCGATTAAACCTGCACAACCAGGCGTGTAAATGTCTAACCACGATCCCATCTGGTCAGGTTCCTCTGTTAGAGGGCCCCGGAGATCAGATGACAGTCACTCCACTGTAACTACACAGCACAACCGGGACATTAACGCCAATATGAATATTATTGATTATTTTATTACAGCAGACTTATGAGTATATGGTCCTATTGCAGGTGTGATCCGGACCCTGTCGCCGCTGGACCGCGAGACGGTGCCGTTCTACTGGCTGACCGTGGCCGCGGAGGACCACGGACTCGTGCCGCGGTTCACTACTGTTGAGGTAAGACCCACTCCATACATCATAGACTGCTTAGAAGGTTTACTCACCAGCGTTACTCTGTGCAAAAAACACCAGCCACGAATTACAGACCAACCAACTTTGTGAACTTGCATTTGTCGACACCATCACATTTAAACGTACGAAGACACTATGGAATGCAATCGGACAGCGATCACCACTTTCCATCTGAATAATAATTAAGAACAAGTCCGACAACAAAAATGAAAATTATCTATAATTTTTACAACCTTCCTAGAGCGATGAATCTCGGTTTCAGCCAGAATTCGCTTTCGTACTCTTTATTCTCCACTTCGACCGCTCACATTCGACTAAGCGATGTAAATCCAGTATTACATACTCCAACACTCTTCAAACACCAGACTCGTAACGATATTATCGCCCACCCAGGTATACATCGAGGTGTCCGACGTGAACGACATGGCGCCGTGGCCCGAGCGCGCAGTGTACGAGGCGGCGGTGCGGGAGCACGCGCCCGCGGGCACGCACGTGGCCACGGTCACGGCGATCGACGCCGACAGCCCGCCGGAGCCGGTCAACATCACGTACTCCATCGTCGCTGGGAACCCGGATGGGCTGTTTTCTATTGATGAGTACACAGGTGAGTTGGAACAGATGACCGAGTTTTGTCGGAAACCGCCCGACAAACACTGAAATATTTTCTGCACAACTAAACCGATTTTAAGAAAACATACGTGGGAACCATCTCGATTAACTGGCCACCAAATGCAGAGTTCGCATGGAAATTGGTCCAGCTGTTAGGGATATACGATGCCAGAAGTAGACACATAGATGCATGCGTCGTACTTACGAATAAAACGTCCCCGTTTAAATACCTTATAATATCAGTGTAAATATCTTATAATTCTGTATAACTTCTGATAAGAAATCGGCAAGTTGTCGAGTTAACCCTTGGTTTTGTGGACGACTCGCAAAAGGCAGAAAAATAGATAGATACGTTTATAAAGATTACCATCGACCGACTGTATGTGGTAGAGGTCGGGAGTTACTCATACCACAGGGATAGTACCATGGTCATTTCATACCAAACGAAACCACATGAGAGAATACCCTACAAAGACTAAGCTCGAACTTAGTACACGTTCGCGTTGTACTAGTAACTTGCCCAGTGACGAGCCACGCCAATGAAATCGCATAAAATCTCCGGTGATTGGTTAATAATGGCTAGCTCCGCTCCTCTCCTCTCCGCTCCTGAGGACAGGCAGTCTAATCGGGGTGGGACGTTACATAAAAATTGGGTTAGTTGATCAAATATTCGCGTTTATAAACATTGTTGTGTGTCTAACAACATCTGTCGGTTAGTTTATAGTATCGTACTAATGGCAGCGTGGTTGTTTGGATTTTTGTCTGCACCTAATTATTATTTAAACATCTTTTTTAATTAATAAAACTTGTTAAAGGCTATTTGTTTTTAAATAAAAAAAAAAATACGCGAATACCAATGCTAACGTGGCGTACTTCCGCAGGCGAGATAGTGACAACGGGGCGCACGCTCGACCGCGAGTCCACCGCCTCGCACGCGCTGGAAGTGCGCTGCTTCGACGGGTTGCTGTCGGGCGCGGCGCGCGTCGCGGTCGCCGTGCTGGACGTCAACGACCACGCGCCGGCGTTCACGCAGAGGTTCTACGATATCCGGGTGCCTGTGAAGGAGGAGCAGGATCTAGCATTGCCGCAGGTGAGATTTCATTACGTGAGTCTAGCCGCAGATGTTGTTTTTGTATCGTGCAGTGAGCGGACCCATCTAGCTTAAGTTAAATGTATGATAGGGGTTCCGTTTACTCAGCAGATGACTGTATTTGGAATATGGCCACCAAAAAACAATGCAAATCTATGAACTTTTGGTGGTCTTTTTAACCATCCGCGTACTCTATACCATCATGGCCATATGGTGTCCGGTAGAGTAGACGCAGCAACCCCTAACATTCGTGGGTGTCGTACAGGGCCACTAATATTTTCGAGGCATTTGAAAGAGTTTCCGTAGGATAGAAAATGGGCAGCAGCGTTTTCCATTGTTATATTTATTACACTGTGATCTTCAACCCGCCTGACAATTCGTGTAATAAAATAAAATAATGAGGGCATTGTTATTTTTTAACACGTCATCGCCAGCTTTTCTGGGCCAACCAAATAATTCGATTTCGAAAACGATCATAATGACCACACAATATTGAAACGAGTTCTCGGTAGTTGATTGGACCGAGCGAGTTTCCGGCATGTTCCAATATTCGGATACGTTTTATGGAAGCAGCGGAAAGTTATTTAAAATTTTACCACTACTTTGAAGTGGATTGAATAATTTCGTGCCCCGTATATGGCAGTTATATCGGCAACAGAGTAGTCAGTTATGCTCACGATCCGCATGAGAGTTTCAGTTTTCTTTTGGCCAATTGTCGCCGCTGGAATTGCACTGATTCTCACAAATACGGTGTTACTAATTCTGTTATCAGATATCTTGTTATCAAATGACACATCAGTGTAATTTCAATGGTGATCCAAAATTTAATAAAGCAAGAATCGCGAGCATGACATTGGGCTGATTGGGCAGAGTTTTCTTACAAACTTGTACATTAACAAAACAGAAGATTATTATTTCCAAGCGTCTTGTAGGCTAATTACGTAGCTGTTGCTAACAATTTTCTGATTTCGATGATTGAAAATGTTACTTTAGCGTTTACGTATGATCGATTTAATAATTTCAGTTAATTAAATAAATAAATAAATAAATAAATATTCGTGGACAAATTCACACAGCGCCATCTAGCCCCAAACTAAGCAAAGCTTGTGCGATGGATGCTAGATAACTGATAAACTACTTAAATACTTGTTTAAATACATACTTATTATACCGGCATGTTGACCACTGAACCACTCAGGTCGTCAATTGAACTATGTTTTCATTTAAGTTTATTGCAATGGAGCAACTGCACCCATGAAATCGATGATACGTAATACAAACGTTACAATTTCAATAATTGAAATCAGAGAATTGTTAACAACAGAGTTGCGTAATTAGCCTAATGGATTCGATTCCCGGCTTACTTAATTTCTGTCTGAGTGTTTACGAGTGCTTGACTTTTTTGTGTCTATAGCACCCCCAAAGCCTTATAATATTAGTGTGGGGGCTATGAGTGTGTGATTGTTTTAACGTTTGCCGCGTGGTGTGTGCGGGGGCAGGCGGACGCGGGCGAGGAAGTCAGCTCGGAGTGGGAGCCCGACGAGGACGACGAGGGCTCGGCCGCGGGGCCGCTGTGGGACGCCTATGAGGAGCAGCAGCCTGGAGACATCTACCTGGCTACGGTAGGTGGCGTTGATGTTATAAGAGTTTGCGCAGGTTTACGTGCGACTGAAAATAAATTTGATAGACAGTCAACAAGAACAACTTTCAACGACAACAATGACAAGAGCTAAATGCAGATTCATCTTGCGCGCACTCTACCCACGTTTTTTTAGATTTTCAAACTAATAATGTAATTCAAATAAAACGACCAAAAACGCTTTGTCATACGATTTTCTCAGTTTGAAAGGAAACATCCTTCCTGGCATGGCATGTGCATGGACTTTATGCGGTATATAGCGATAGTAAGTAAATTGTAAATGTGGAACTGAGGTTATTCCTTTTTCTGACATGGAAATAATTTTTGTTAACTTAAAATTCGAGATAAAATCGGCAGGGGAATTTTTAGTTCGCCAATGTTAAATAAAAGATGTATTTTTATTCTATTCTATTTTAAGATAAGGAGTTTATTTCGAAACAATAATATACCGCCATGATCTACCAATCGGTTCCCGAGACTGTTCACGCAGTCTGAATTCGAGTGGAAGGCCTTGGTCAACCTCGTTTCATAATTAGAGAATTCAAAGACAACTTAAACGTGGGGGTTTGAATATGGGGCATAACATGCAAAGACCCATTCGTTTCCTGCAGCTCCTATTTCGACAGCTGTAATCAAAGAGAGATCTGATGTTTTACATAATTTCTTATTTGCGTAACTTGTGTTTTGTGGTATTCGATAGGCTCTATCTACCCCTATGGAATATGGGAGCGAGTGTGTATGTATGTATGTCTAACGGCCAGTTTCCCATATATTAATCAATCTATAGTGTTAATCATCATTTAATATTCGCCATCCTTATCTATGGTGAGTTGTAGACGAGGACGGAAAGAGTTTTAATTGATGATTAATATTGACAAGCGTTTCAGAAAGTGGGCTTAACTGATGCATGTGTCGTTCTAGGTGGTGGCGTTAGACCCGGACCGGGGAGACAACGGCACCGTGCGGTACTCGGCGCGGGCGCGCGGCGCCGCGCGGGGGCTGCTGCGGGTGCACGCGGCCAGCGGCCGGCTGCTCGCCAACCCCGCCTTGCCGCGCCGCCCGGGACTCGTCTACGACCTTACGGTGAGTGTTGGGGCACTACAGTGACAGCTTAGGGGGCTGATCCAGCCCACCCAGGGTCCTATCGATTTCCTGGTTGTACGGATCACGTCAGACCTATTTATAACTGATGCTGTCCGCGCTTACGTGGCGGTGGCTCTTTGGACGCGTGCATTTCTTGACACCCACAAATCCAGGTGTTCTATAAGCACTCTCCCTCATAAAAAACTCTCCTACCTCGTCGACTAGCTCCCATCCTTCTTCCCTCCCTCTTATTCATCTTCCATTCTCGTCATGCGGTTCGCGCAGCCACTTTCAGCCTCGCGAATTTTGGCTTCTTTCTTGCTCGCTTCCTTCCGCTCTCGCCCAGAAAGAAGATGATACGCTCCTCTCGCATTCCAATAAAATGTGGTTCCTAGTCCCTAAAGCCTCCTCGCATAAACACTCCGCAGTATCAACTAATCAATCAGTCAATTAGTAAATCAAACGCCTACAATCCCGATCTGAATGCGCCATTACCGGACAGCATATGAAAAACAACATAATTGGGCTCCACTCGCTCCATCTACGTGGCTTAGGGAGCACGAGCTCCCGGGCCTACTCGGTACGTTGCACGTGCGCGCCGCCAGGCGGAAGATTGCTTGCTACGCTTCTCAGGCCTTGTCTTAGATCTCACGGTCATGACAGCTAGCAGTCATGACTATTGTTATGCTGTGCATCAGTAATAACCATAGGGGTAACAATTCTATCATTGATATCCTCACTCCTAGGAGCCAAATTGGTCACGAACTGTGCGGTTCCAAAGGAACTTTCTCCTAGGCACACTAAGGTTGTGAAATGAACTACCAGGAGAGTACAACATGGATGTTCTTCAAGAAAGGTGAAAAGGTTTTTACAGGGTCGGTAATGCGTGAGCGATGCCCCTGGCATTGTAAACGGCCATAGGCTGTGGGAAACTGCTTACCATCAGGCAGGCCGTAAGCTTGTTTGTCGCCTTAGTGGTATAATAAAAAAATACTGTGTTTACTTATCCGTCCATACCCCCCAGGTGCGAGCCTGCGACGGCGGTCCGCGCCCCCGCTGCGGCGTGTCCCGCGCGTCCCTCCGGCTGTCGGCCGCGGGCGGCGGCGGCGCGCCGTCCCTGCCGGCCTTGCCCCCGCTGCAGGTGGCCGAGCTGGACGCGGCGGGGTTCCTGCTGGCAGTCCTGCAGGCAAGCGACCCCGACGGGGACGCCCTCTATTATGATATCGTTGGTTGGTATTCCGTCGTTAATTAAATGTATACTGTTAGTTATCGGTCGTGTCAGCGGCAGACTAGAATAGTATTAACCTCATTTATTGACGGGTGTAGTAAAAAGTGACTGCAATACATTTGGAAACCCGAAAATGTTCTTTGTTTTCAGTACGATTTCTAACTCGCCTGCCAAACATGTACATTATGACAATAGTATGATAATGTCGAGATAGATCAATATTATGTCAATTTCCTCTTGTAATGTAGAGAACGTTCAAGTCCAATAGTAAACTGTCATTTGAATTGATTATGTTAACCTTGAATCTCCGATACTAGAAGACTTTGTTAACTATCCTCTATAATTTTCTTCTTCTTCTTACCCCCAAATCCGTATCCAGACGGCGACGATCGTCAGGAGTTCTACATCGGTCGCACGGACGGGAGCCTAGTACTCGGCCGGCGGCTGCTGTGGGAGCGCCAGCCGCGGTACGCGCTCACCGTCGCCGTCACCGACGGCACGCACCGGGTCACCACCGTGGTGAGTGATTGTCATAATGCAGACGATGACGATGACCGAATATTTACAGATTTTATAGACTACAATACTAAGTATTAGTCAGATATGTTATCAAAAAATATTTGGAAGATGTAATGATTTGAAGGATGTAATGTGGAACCAAAACAGTGCTGCCTATGTCCAAGATGAACTGATTACTTTCCCGTACGCAGGTGAACATAACCGTGATAAACGACGCGAACGAGGACGGCGTGAGGTTCTCCCACTCGGAGTACCGCGTGGACGTCTCCGAGAGCGCGGTCGTCGGCGAGGCGCTGGCGGCGCTGGCGGCGGAGGGCGCGGCGGCCTTCGGGCTGGCGGCGGCGAGGGCGCCGGCCTCCTTGAAACTGTTCAGACTGCATGAGACTACAGGTGGGTTGGCTATCATTATCACGATTCATTAAGATTATTGCTTGTATTGATCTATTGTCATTGATAGTAATGTGTAGAGTGCGCGCGAAATGACTGTTCTCGCGGCTGAAAATGGGACAATATTTGACATACAACCAACAAGAACAACTCTCAGCAATCAAGAACGACAATGAATACGCCTGCCATACTTAAGTCTCATCTTGCGCGCACTCGAATCTAAAAGCTGGTAAAACTGCATGTTATTGCGTTACGACAACAGACGTGTATTTAAGCAATATAAATGATTTGACTATAGCTGTATAATTATCAGATAATTATCACTGTAAATAATTATCTCGATGTATGAATGTGGAAGAGGCAAATGAGGTGTGTCATGATCGGAGCTTGTAGTACTCGATAGCCTTTGCCTCCTCACATATGGACGTGTGTATGTACAATAAATCTGTGTCTCCTTATAGCACAGGTAACGAAGTAACGGTAGCATTGGCACTTTCTCATTGTTTCTTTTTTATTGTATTATGCCATGTATAGTGCCCAAATGTACTGTGTCGCGTGTGAGATAGATGTAATAAACGATTTTTGTATTTTTGTTCTTTTGTTTATTTATTGGAGTACCAACAGCTACATAAAACATAATAAATTTAATCTTAGAACTAATAAGCCAATTACAGGTCCTCGCTAGTTATGTCTAATATCCACCCCCGTCCCCAGGCGTACTCGAGCTCGCTGCACCGCTAGACCGCGAGCGCGCGTCAATCCACGAGCTGACCGTATGGGCGCGCGACCAGATGCCGCGCGCGTCACGAGCGTTCGCGCGCGTCACCGTGCGCGTGCATGACGCGGACGAGCACGCGCCCGCGTGGGGACGCCGACTGGCGGAAGCTCGGCTGCAGAGAGGCGCGGCTATAGGAACGAGAGTGGCATCTTTGAGAGCAGCTGATGCGGATGAGGGCGAGAACGCGAAGATCATCTACTCGCTGGCGGGCGGGGATGCTGCTGGGCTGTTTGAGATCGGTGAGTGTGGAAGAGTGGAAGATTAAATTTAATTGTTTGTTAATTAGATTAGTCAGGCATTTTACCGCCATCTCATCTGCTAGGAAGTGATGATGCTGCCGAAGTTGGAGCTAGGAACAAGGCTAGAGCTTTGAAGGCGTCCAGATTATTTTGGGCATGATCTTTTGTTTTGTTGTCTTAATTAAACTGATAGACTGTAGATGTTCAAGGGTTGTTAAAAAATGTTGATTCGGCGTAAAATAGACCTCATACTATTACATTGGTCGAATAATGTTGTTGATTGTAGCATGCAACAAGGAGACGTATATCTCAATTTGTAGCATACTACAATGTGGCACAGTCCCCGCATAAGAAATGGTTTAAAATAGCGCGCGCTTTCTACAGACTACACTGTAGTCTGTTTAGCGCTTACTTGCTGGTGGCTCTTTGGTGCGCATACTTCTTGATATTCAGAAATATAGTAAAGTTAAATCTATCTACACTCCCTACACCATAGCCCACTCTTCTGCCCGATGGCCAACTCCCTTCCTCCTTTCTTCCCTCCTCTTCTTCTTCTACTCCTATTCCTCCTCCATTCTCCTCACATGCGAACTCCCGCAGTCTCGCCGAGGTTACAAAGTCAGAGAAATAAAGCAGGCCCGCTTGCGCTCCCACCCGTCTCCCCAGACCCGGTGCTGGGCGACGTGCGGCTCGTGCGTTCCATCCCCGCCGGGCTGCGCGACGTGGCGCTGTCGGTGCGCGCGGCCAACCCGCCGCCGTCGGCGCGCGCCGCCGCCTTACCGCTCCACATTACCATCGTCGAGCCGGATAACGCACCGCCTAAGTACGTTTATTACATTATATTCATTTTTTAAGTTCACCAACAGTGAATATATTTCATTTTATTTTATTCGGAACACTTACAGCAACAACAACCATATGGTATACTTATAACGCAGCGTGGCTGGGCCTCCTACGAGGTGGACCGACTTCCTGGTAAAGATCACAGGTAGATGGATGCGGAAGGCACAGGACTGGCCTTTGTGATCTCTGGGGGAGGCCTATGCCCAGTGCGTCCTTCGGCTGATATGGTGATGATACTTATTAATAAGGATGTTTGTGAGCCATTAACAAGTTTTCGCCAATAACAATAACAGTATAAATCATGGATAACAATTTTAATCGAAAAAAAGTATTAAACAATAAATTTGCCGGCAAATAATGCACATCACAGTATAAAGAGAGTGTGGGCCAGGCACGATCTTTTCCTTATCTATATAGCTTCCTTAGATAATAGAACAGCTGATGTAACGACCGTTATGGCTGCTAGAAGCTCAATGTCCGATTTAAAATCCCCCACAACCATCGCCTGCCGAAGTTTCAGGGCGTAACCTCTGTCGCACGCGTGTGACTAAATATGAAGCCGAAAGTAGCCGATTACCGCCAACTATAGTACTTTGTTCTGTGTTTCTCAACCACCAGCTTACTAAATACAATCTACTAACTCCAGGCTATCATCCACGGAGCTCGTAGTATCCGTAGCCGAGAACGAGCCCGCGGGCACGGTGGTGGCTGCGGGGGAGGCGCGCGGGGGCGCGGGGGCCGCGTACTGGCTGTCGGGCGGCGACGGGCTGTTCCGCGCCAACCCGGCCGCTGGGATCGTGCACACCACCGCGCCTTTGGACTACGAGAGATGTAGCCTGTATAACCTGACGCTTACCGCTGTCAGTATGGTGAGTGGGAGCGACGGATGCACTTCGTCATTTTTTTTCTTACGCTACGCAACTCTCTTTTACGACCTCATCATTTAAAGAGTGAACAACTAATGTGAGTGGACAACTGAGATAGCCAATAGCCCTGCTGATCCTATTTGAATTCGACTATTTACTCTTTTTTTTTAAAGACTACTAGACATTTGACGCTACATAATTTCAAATTTAAATTAAAAAGTAACCTCAATTGAATAAAGAATTTTGATCCACCTATTTCTTGAAACTTGCTATATTTTCTCGTTTATGCAAATATTTATCGTGCCATTGCAGGGTGGCGGTTCGGCGAAGACATCCATCCTAGTGCACGTAATCGACCGCAACGAGTACCCGCCCTCGCTAGCTCGTAGCGAGTACAATGGCTCCATCTCCGAGGCTGCCTCGGCCGGCGCGTTGGTCACCACCGCTGACGGGTCACCGTTGGTCTTAGACACAGTGGACGGTGACTCCCCAGCCAATCGGCAGAGAGCTTTCGAGATCCTGGAGCCGGAAGCAGCTAAACTGTTCAAGATAGACCCAACGACCGGCGCGCTGAGGATCGCAGTGGCTTTGGATTACGAGGAAGCTGTCGAACATCGGTTTACTGTCAAGGTAGACTGTTGTGTTATTATTTTTATTGTGTCGTTCTAGGTTTTACGCCCAAATCGCTGAACAGTTTTGGATGTTTGTCAAGACATAAGTTGGCTATCAAATTTTACGTCTATCAATAATCTTCTTAGATTATAAAATTTTACGTGAACGAAAGCTGAGGTCGCGAAAGATTCATCGTGAGTAGGCTGCCAACAAGGGAGACCGACGAAGTGGTCCACGCAGGCACCAGCTGGATGCGAAACGCACAGGACCGGCCTTCGTGGAGATCTTTGGGGGAGGTCTATGCTCAGCAGTGGGCGTCTTCCGACTGCTAAGAAGTTTAAGCGAGTGAAGTCGCGGGCAACGTGGTTTACATGGTCACGGTTGCAGGTGGTGGACATGGGGTCCCCGCGGCTGGCGGGCTGGAGCTCGGCGCGCGTGGCGGTGGCGGTGCGCGACGTCAACGACTGCCCGCCGCGGTTCGCCGCCAGCAGCCTCGACGCCGCGCTGCTGCTGCCCACCGCCCGGGGCGTGGCGGTGCTCACGGCCACGGCCACGGACCCGGACATCCCGCCGGGGGGCGCTGTGCGCTATGACATCATTGAGGTGAGTGACTGCCCGCCGCGGTTCGCCGCCAGCAGCCTCGACGCCGCGCTGCTGCTGCCCACCGCCCGGGGCGTGGCGGTGCTCACGGCCACGGCCACGGACCCGGACATCCCGCCGGGGGGCGCTGTGCGCTATGACATCATTGAGGTGAGTGACTGCCCGCCGCGGTTCGCCGCCAGCAGCCTCGACGCCGCGCTGCTGCTGCCCACCGCCCGGGGCGTGGCGGTGCTCACGGCCACGGCCACGGACCCGGACGTCCCGCCGGGGGGCGCTGTGCGCTATGACATCATTGAGGTGAGTGACTGCCCGCCGCGGTTCGCCGCCAGCAGCCTCGACGCCGCGCTGCTGCTGCCCACCGCCCGGGGCGTGGCGGTGCTCACGGCCACGGCCACGGACCCGGACGTCCCGCCGGGGGGCGCTGTGCGCTATGACATCATTGAGGTGAGTGACTGCCCGCCGCGGTTCGCCGCCAGCAGCCTCGACGCCGCGCTGCTGCTGCCCACCGCCCGGGGCGTGGCGGTGCTCACGGCCACGGCCACGGACCCGGACGTCCCGCCGGGGGGCGCTGTGCGCTATGACATCATTGAGGTGAGTGACTGCCCGCCGCGGTTCGCCGCCAGCAGCCTCGACGCCGCGCTGCTGCTGCCCACCGCCCGGGGCGTGGCGGTGCTCACGGCCACGGCCACGGACCCGGACGTCCCGCCGGGGGGCGCTGTGCGCTATGACATCATTGAGGTGAGTGACTGCCCGCCGCGGTTCGCCGCCAGCAGCCTCGACGCCGCGCTGCTGCTGCCCACCGCCCGGGGCGTGGCGGTGCTCACGGCCACGGCCACGGACCCGGACGTCCCGCCGGGGGGCGCTGTGCGCTATGACATCATTGAGGTGAGTGACTGCCCGCCGCGGTTCGCCGCCAGCAGCCTCGACGCCGCGCTGCTGCTGCCCACCGCCCGGGGCGTGGCGGTGCTCACGGCCACGGCCACGGACCCGGACGTCCCGCCGGGGGGCGCTGTGCGCTATGACATCATTGAGGTGAGTGACTGCCCGCCGCGGTTCGCCGCCAGCAGCCTCGACGCCGCGCTGCTGCTGCCCACCGCCCGGGGCGTGGCGGTGCTCACGGCCACGGCCACGGACCCGGACGTCCCGCCGGGGGGCGCTGTGCGCTATGACATCATTGAGGTGAGTGATTTAGCGGTGGAAACTGGTTGGAGACGAGGCAGATAAAGGACATAGGCGTGTGTTTTCTGGTTAATTCAGTCCTGGTCTTTCTTTACCTATTGGAGACAGAATATGACTCAAATAAAAAAAATGGGCTGCCTACTCTCACTCTGGTCTCACTCAACTATGGGGTTGCCATAGAAATATCGAGTTATATGTCAAATGAAATATAATATATTTACCACCCTATCCTTCAATACATGGTTGCCTGAACAAAACTTGGTCTGAACGGCAATGTCGTTCATTCATAAAAGAATTCGCAATAATTTATACTGTCGACCTGATAACCCTAACCAATTTCTTTACTCCTCAGGGCGACCCGGACAACGCATTCTCCATAAACTCCGAGGGAGTGGTACTGGTAGAGAAGCCGGACTCGCTCGCCGACTCGTACCGCCTGCGCCTGCGCGCCTCGGACGGCCAGTTCGCCGGCACCACTCGCGTGCGAGTGCGCGTGCGAGCCGCCGAGCCAGCTGGACTGGCGTTCCCTGCTACGGACTACTACGCAGCGGTACTGGAGAACACGACCAAGCCAGCCACTCTGCTTGTTCTGAGCGTGCTGGGCGCGGCCTTGAACGAGCATGTCGTGTTCTCCATTCTGAATCCTGTCGAGGGATTTGAGGTGAGGAAACTTTTGGGACATTTTTGTTTTAAGGTCACGAAACTCGACTGAAAGAGGATATATTTTAATAGGCTTCGGATTATTTCTTTACAAAATTTCATTCATTTTAAATTCAATTCATTCATTTATTGGCCTTTAGTAAATGTATCCAAATGAGCGTAAAATGTATTTCTACATGATAATAATATAAAACAATGAAGTCGCAAAGAAAAATCACAAAACAACGTTATCTAGCGGCGAATTATGTGTATTTACTGCTTTATCTATAAAGTAATTTGCCGCATTTTTGAATACATTTACTAAAAGTATAAAAGAACCCCCTCAACGTGTCTCGCTTCATCCCCAGGTGGGCCCAACGTCCGGCGCGGTGGGCAGCACGGGGCTGGCGCTGGACCGCGAGCGCCGCGCGGAGTACACGCTGGCCGTGCGCGCCGCCGCGCTGCGCCCGGATGCCGCGCCCAGGGTGGCCACCGCGAGAGTGCATATTACAGGTAATGACAACACTACACCCACCGAACCACCACCACCATCTAACCTACTTAATAAGTTTTGTATCAAATATTTTCATTTTAGAATTCAATCACTTTGATATTTGGAATCGTTTGCACGCTCCATGGTCACGAGTAGAGCGGTTCCTTTGAGTGTAGCCATTCCTACAAACATATGACAGAAAGAAAATACTTTTATTACACATAGCACACCACGACACAATAACAGTTACAGACATTGAAATTAATATAATTGAAGTTGAAACATTAATAATTAAAATATCTAAACCAATACCCTCAATACATATCTATCTACCCTCCTTGTAGTTCAACGATTACCCTCACTTCGATCTATCAAACCACATTGTTACTCACTTGCTTCTCACACGAAAATAATCATAACCGTGTTGACATTTCATGTATGGCGTGCTTAGAGCCAACAGACAAAATAGGCAACTAGAGGGTACCGAAGTATACGCGCCCAATAGCTCCCTTGATGACTTCCCTACTCGCTACCCATATCGCTAACCATAGATACGCTCGCCTATCTAGACACTAAGCCAGCCACCTGTCAGTGCGTAGCCTTTAAACCTTTATACATTCCAGTGACTGACGTGAACGACAACTGCCCCGTGTTCGTGGAGCGGCCGTACGTGGCGGCCGTGCTGGCGGGCGCGGAGCCCGGCTCGCCCGTTATTAAGGTCAAGGCGGTGGATGCCGATGCCGGGGACAATGGCGAGGTGAGAACGACGTGATTGTTTAGATGAACAAGTGAGGTTTTTGGATATACTTCATGGCGGACAACTGGACTCCTTCAAGGCTGGAATGAATAGGCTATTTCTGAACAGATATGCTCTATCTTCGACCGCATAGCCACTTACCATCAGATGAGATGTTGGTTAAAAACCTGCCTTGTAAGTTATAAAAAATATCTCAAACAAAACTAAACCTTATCCTCCAAACTTATAAGTCTACAATCCCAGTCGTTATACGAGTGAAGCGCAGATTCGGCGAGACTCATGATATTCACTTATATAAGCCTATTCCCAACCAAAACTAGACTTTGACTTGTAAGTAATAAAGTCCATAAGCCCAGCTGCGGTACGAGATGAAGTGCGGCCACGGCGAAGCCATGTTCTCCACTTCAACAAGACCATTCCCAACTAAACATAGACTTTGACTTGTAAGTAATAAAGTCCATAATCCCAGGTGCGGTACGAGATGAAGCGCGGCCACGGCGAACTGTTCCGCGTGGAGCGCGGCTCGGGGCAGATCGCGCTGAAGCAGACGCTCGACGCCAACAACCAGCTCTACACGCTCGTCATCGCCGCCTTCGACGGGGGTAAGGAACCATTATTTGTATGCAACAGATTCGGGACATTTTTCGTTGTAATGAATTAGCTTTTGCTCGCGGTTTTTCGTCCGCGAAGACTTATTTCATATCTCTCAATTTTGAAAGTATGCCTTGTACGAAAATAATGTAAAACAGACGATAGATGGAGCTGTCGTGTAGACAAAATGCAGTAGTTGGTGACTGAATATGTTTTCCATACAAACTTTCAAATCCTATTGTTTCACTCTCTTCAGATTTATTTTTGTAACCCCGTAAAAGTAGCCCCTAGATTGATCTGTCCAATGTAACATAATTTTCTAAACCGATTCCTCCTCGAAAAAACCTTGTTTTTGAAATCGGTTAAGAAAGAAAGACAAGCAACTGTGTAGCAATACGTTCTTTGAGGACTGACTGTTTTATGTAGATCTCTAAACATAATGGTGATGTTGACTACTAACTATCTACATCAATTACGCTATTGGTTCACAACTAGTAAATCAAATTAGTTGTAAGTGAATAATAATTTTTTTACTTTATTATATCAAAGAAATTGTTTTTAGATAGGTATTTAAAATATGATCTCGCTACTGGCAAAAACTTGTAAATAGCTTACGTGGCTAATCATTATATGCTGACCTTATGTTTATAGTAGACCATAAATTTCCGATGTGAATAAAAAGAAAGCTCCCACCCCATTCCAGGCGTCCCGGCGTGCGGGTCCGAAGCCACGGTGTCGGTGCGCGTGTGGGGCGGCGGCGCGGCGCCGCGCTGGGAGCGCGCGCTCTTCCAGCTCTCCGCGCGAGAGGACTCCGCCGTGGGAGCTCCGCTGGCCGAGCTCCGGGCCAAGTCCCCGCTGCTCAGGCAGCTCATCTACACGCTGGTGGACCCCTCGCCGGCGGTGGCCGACCTCTTCGAGATACACTTCGATACCGGTAGGCATTGGTGGAAGGGATGGGAAAGCTGAAGGGAGATAAGGGGCTTAGGTCGATTAAAATTTTGATAGACATTGACGTATCTTTATTTGGTCCAGTAAAACATTAAAAAAACTGAAAACTAACATAATAAGTTGAAATTGAATCAACCGCAAAAAAGATTTAGTTTTATCATTGGATCGATCGCGGCTAAATGGTGTTAGTTAATCCTGTTTAGATCCTGGGAAGGGATATGATTGCACAACGACTCACAAACTGGTAGCCCGAGGACACTAACCTTACAATCACATGGTAGCACTGAAATGTTGGCACTTAGAATTATTAAGCTTTGAAATTGAGAAGAATTACACATATTTCGTAAATGCGCGGTACCCTCGATCTCGTATAGATTAATTAAGTAAATATGCTCAGTATTCCCAAATACGCCCTCTTAGTACATCTCCCTTTGGTTTCCCCGTACGGTGCCCCTTGGGGCCGTCTCGCCGCCCCCGGGCTGCATGACGGAGGTAACCTAGCATGGGAGGCGACGAGCGCGGCGTACTCGTCCACACTCGTGTATACTCGAGTGTCCACGAGCCAACCCTAGCTCACGAGGACCCGCGCCACCTAACCGCCGTTCGCCGCGCGGCGCCCTGGCTCTAACACTAACGCATTGGTTTTATCCGCAGCACGCGACAGAGGCAATAGTCCATGTGAGTATTCTGTACCGGCCCGCGTTCTCCCCGTTTCAGCCTCGCTTCATGCCGTTTATTTTGCAAACGTACCATTTCGATCCTCACGACACGACCCATCTTTGTAAATACTCGGTTTCTCATTTTGCGTTGACGAGTGTGCCGATGCCATGAGAATCTAAATATGCATATTTTATTTGGATTTTTATGGCGTATACCGACGTACGTGAGTTACGACGTTTGGCCCCGGCTTCGCACCGCGTAACCATTAACCCGCAAGCCGGCGCACCGCGGACACCGGAATTTCACATGCGACTGCTTTCGGTGGTGTTACGCTTGTGCATGTCATCGTCTAGTGTCTAAACATTTGTTTCGTAGTTTTAAACATCAATAACAGTTATGGGCGTACTAAAATACTTACTGTATTTAGTCGTTTCTTTACTTTTATCATAGCATGTCGTTTTATATAATTTCACGTAACATTTAGAACCTTACATTACAAAGCAAACCATCATAACAACATTGGGGCCACTGGTATAATGCTCAACCGGTCACACATATCACCACATATTGCCAGACATGCAAGGGCATTGATTAAACAATGTTCGTCATCATCCATTCACGAATCGCTACAAGTCACAAGCAAAATCCAACATTAAGCATTTTACGATAAGTACCAAACTCGTTCGACAGGTATCCTCGTAGCGCGTGCGCCACTGGACTTCGAGACGGCACCGACGCACGAGCTGACGATCCGCGCCACGGACGGCGTGACGGGCGCGTTCGCGGACGCGTCCGTCACGGTGCACGTCACGGACGTCAACGATTGTGCTCCGGAACTGGAACAAGACTTGTACCGGGCCTCAGTGTCCGAGGCTGCGGCTGTGGGGGACCTGGTGCTAAAGGTCAACGCCACGGATAACGATACTGGTGGGTAATCCAAGGACATTCACTGTGTAGACATATTTATAGTAAGCAAAACGTGATAGATCGCTTGCAGATAAATATCCTTGTCCTCTGATCAGGTAGAGTGAATATTTGCGAATGGCTGTAGGTGGATGCTAGATGCGGAAGAACGAGGAAAGGATTTCTTGGTTTTTGGGATTTTAGGAGCTCCTTGGATGTCCAGCAGTGGACTAGTATAGACTAATGAATATTGCAGATGAAAAATATAGAGTTATATTGTTGTATTTTTAATCAAATTCTCATGAAAGTGTTGTGAAAAATATGTGTTGATGATTTCCTATAAATTTGTGTGGTTGTGGAGCGGGGCGGGAAGAGTGACAAATATGTCTTAGGTATTAGCACAATAGCATACCTCATCTAATTTCGTGATAAAGTGTCGATGAATGATGCGACGTCCCCGTATCGCTCCCATACTGCAAGAGGAACCAACCAACCCGGGGTCAGGCTTAATCATGATCCAGGATTTAGCAGCTCAGGTAATTACAGTGGAGCGACTACCACTAGACCTCCGTGACCCAGTTAACAGGGGAACATGACCAGATTGGATCACACTCGGCATTCAGTCGCCTGAATGTGCTGGTTTCATCACGATGTTTTCCATCACCGTAAGAGCGTCGGTTAGTGTTCAACTAAAGTATATACCTCAGAAAAGAGTGGTATATGGTGGCACTGGAACACGGGTCGGGCCCCGTAACCATTAATCCACCAACGTTCCCTACACGTATATAAAAGCACGCACACTTACATTTCTCATCCCAACCGCAGGCGCAAACGGCGAGATCGTGTACTCGCTGGCTTTAGCCGCGGGCGGCGTCAACGAGTCTTTACATCTATTCGGAGTGGACGGCGCCGGCTGCGTGCGGGTGGCCGCGCCTTTAGACGCCGAGGAGCGGGACACCCATCACCTGCTGCTGGTGGCCACGGACCGCGGACGCCCGCCCTTGAAGACTACCGCGCATCTGTTTATTACTGGTGAGTTTGCACGTTGTAGTGAAACTTTCGGAAGACCAGGCTACGTCGACTTGCTTAGCGGCTGGAGTCTGATTAGTCGGAGCCGAAGGGTGTTATTATAGAAAATTGTTATCAGCGTTTTTTGTTGAGTATTTTCTACGTGATCAATTTTGTTATCGTAACGTTTATTCCTGCTTCCTGCGGCACCTAACCGCTTCTCTACGTTTCTTTGTTCACTTAACTCGGTCTTAAGTATTGTCATGTCGTAAGCGCCGTTAACTTTTATCACTTATTGAGCCTCCTATAGGATCTATTTGTTTATAATTACTATGTTTTTCTTTTATTTGACACTAGTGAACCTGACGCGACTTCGTTTGCGTACCCCTATACTTTAACTCTACCTCTACTTAACCCCTTTTTCTTGCTAATAAACCTTCCTCTTGAATCACTCTATTTATTGTCGAAAACCTCATTAAAATCTGTTGCGTAGTTATAAAGATCTGAGCGTAAATAGATACATAGGTACAGATGTTGGGAAGCGACTTTGATTACTACTGTGTATAGATTGTGTATTTTGACACTGTTTATGCTGTTATACAGGGTGTCCCGTAAGGTTACGATAAGTTGGGATAGGGTAATCGAGGAAGTCACTAGGGTCACCAGAAAAATCTAAAAAAAAATCGCTCCTGGATATTTTTAAAATTATGCCAATTTTTGTTTTTTATCAAAAATTGAACACCCGTTGAGTCTATTTCATTAACTGTGACTACAAATATTGCTTCAGAAAAAAATAAAAAACTGTTATGTAAACGTAAATAACCTTTCTACAACCTGAAATAAAAAAAACAATACATATCTGACCAAGATCATAAAGAAAATCATGTTTTTCCCTTGCCAAGGACTTAACAATTACGATTTCACTCAACTTTATCAGATTGTCCTGAAAAAAAAAATGTACTATGCAACTCTGGCAAGTTTCTTTAAAAGTTAGCTTATTTTATCACCATTCTAAAATGATATAACACTTATTTGGTTAAAATGATAAACACTTTGAGCATCTAATTTAAATGAAAAACGACTAAATTTGTATTAGGTATTTGAATAAATAATTTAGTTTTTGTCTTATTTATTCAGTTTCATTTAAAACCTTAACTGTAAAAAAATCGTTGTAATCGTCTATGGACTGAAATGATGATGAATATTATCACACTTGATTATGGATTCACTGATATGATGAATTAATATGGCACCGTCCTAAAACACAACTAGATTACCAATTCAAATTCACTCAATCATAATTTTCTTTACAAAATTACAGTCTAGGCCATGTCAAGCTTTGATATTGAACGTGTCATGTCAATGTAGTATTGGTTATTTCGCCTAAAGTCTAGACTGTAGACATGTAGACATAAAAATCCATGCTAATTTGGGACTAAGTTTTAGCGTCTTCTTTTTTTTTCATTCAAGATTAGGGTACTGTTCCTGAAAATTTATTTCAGCTGTCGTATTATGAATTAACTAAATAAGTGTTATACTATTTTAGAATGGTGATAAAACAAGCTAACTTTTGAAGAAACTTGCCAGAGTTGCATAGTACATTTTTTTTTCAGGACACTGATAAAGTTGTGTAAAATCGTAATTATTAAGTCCTTGGCAAGGGAAAAACATGATTTTCTTTATGATCTTGGTCAGATAAGTATTGTTTTTTTTTTATTTGACATTGTAGAAAGGTTATTTACGTTTACATAACAGTTTTTTTTTTTTTTCTAAAGCAATATTTGTAGTCACAGTTAATGAAATAGGCTCAACGGGTGTTCAGTTTTTGATAAAAAACAAAAATTATCATAATTTTAAAAATATCTCAGAGCGATTTTTTTTATATTTTTCTGGTGACCTTAGTGACTTCCTCGATCACCCTATCCCAACTTATCGTAACCTTACGGGACACCCTGTATGTAATCCGGCCTTTAGTGATATAATCAACCCGCTAAGCGTGAAGATAATAAAGGAAGATTATCTTGAGGACGACTGTAGTATCGCAATTTCCTTCCACAACAAACCCACCCCCATTCCAGTGGAGGACGTGAACGACAACGCGCCCCGGCTGGAGCGCGCGGTGGTGGCGGCCGCCGTGTCGGCCGAGGCGGGCCGCGGGCTGGCCGTGGCGCGCGTGGCGGCGTGGGACCCGGACCGCAGGGACCGCGTCAGGTTGATAGCCGCCCCGCAGCCCGAACCGCAGCCGTTCGCGCTGGATCCTGATACAGGTAGGTGTCATGATTATTCAACTTTTTGACAGGGCACCCTGTCTTCCACGCTCAGGATGTGCCCGCGCTGACTTGTAACTGTTTTCATTAGATACATCTATAGCGGAAGACGCCCGATTTTTCACCAGCGTGCAGCTCGGATTTCTGTAAACGTACGACTATCCGCGGAATTCTATTATTTTTGCGCGATCAAAAGCCCTATTAGAGTACAAATTTCTAATTTTCTGAATGGATAAAAATTGTTATATACAGAAGAAAGTTACAAACTTTTACTCGTCGTAATATTTTTCAAGACAACAAAGTAAGCGCTAGAATTTCTAAGTTTTGACAAACTCCCTGGAAGGTTTCAAAGTTTCAAGAAGCGGCTATGTAAGATTGTTATTATAATAAATCATTGTCTAATTAAAGTGTTTACTTAAAGTTGCTCACCTCGCTGTTTGCTAATTAAGTATATTTTGAAGGATTATTTAATTAGATTTTGTATTTAAAATAGTTAAATAAAAATACTGTTTGTTTTCTATATCATCTTAACGTTAATATTCCAGTTGTATCCTGAGGCACGAGGGCCCGAGGTCCGTTTTGACCATAATCTAGGATTTGGCAGATCAGGTAACTACAATGGAGCGACTTCCAGCCGACCTCCGTGTCCGCGTTAACATGAAACCTCAACAGATTCGATCATGGGTACGCATTCCGTCAAACGAATGTGCAGGTTTCACCACGATGTTTTTCCCTCATAGTGGTCGGGCTACGATAAAAAAACCCGCAAATTGATGCACTGGAAAGCCGTTTGGTACACAGGTACGAGGGGATAGGCACGAGAGGTTTCGAAAAAAAATTGCGGACCCTTTAACCACTGGGCCACCCACGTTCTCACTGTTTGTTTCTTAAACCAATCTCCAATATCTAATTTAAAATCCATCTCCCCCCCAGGCCTAGTAACCCTCGAAAACCCCCTTGCCTGGGCGGCCATCCTCTCCTTGGCTGGGTCCAGCGGGCGCGCGCGCTCCCTGGAAGTGGCGGCGTCGGATGGCGCGCACGCAGCGGCCGCAAGGGTGAAGCTGTCGGCCGCGCCGGCCAACCTGCACAAGCCGCACTTCGCACACGTCGTGCACGAAGCCAGGGTGCTGGAGAACCTGCCGCCGCCTGTTTTGTTGACTACGGTACGGGATTTTGGGATTCTTTATTTATTAGTCAATTGCTTCGAAACTTGCAGTTCACGACAAAACGTTTGGAGAGCCAGTATACTGTATACTACTTACATTATACAGCTTAGGGGGCGTGTAAGCAAAACAGGGAGAGGGAGGAGAATAGTTCAAAAAACACCATTACGGGACCCTACATTGTTAGACGTGTCACGGAGTCCTCCGGAAAACATTGGTCGACCTCGCATCGCCGATACCTTGTAACGGCACCTATGTCTTACAATATTTGTACATGGGACCGTACGCTAACGTACATCTGCTGATTTAGCATAAAACATGAGTAGAAGTCGACGCCGCCGGTCTAATCGTTCCGAAGTTAGCCACTGGACACTAATTTCAGAACTGGCCAGCATTACATGAGCACTCATCATTAATTAGAAATATTACTAGATCAATGTTTCATCTTCTGCTACAGTGACAATTCACTGTAAAAACTGACTTAAATATCTACATAAAATTCAGTATTTTACCATTTACACCTTACCCTATAATCGAAAACCTTCCCCCCATACCCCAGGTGAAAGCATACGACGACGACCTCGGCGAGTACGGCGTGATCTCGTACTCCATTCCGTCGGCCAAGCTGCGGGAGACGTTCGCGGTGGACGCGGCCAGCGGCGCGCTCACCACCAGGGTAGCGCTCGACCGCGAGGCCAGGCCCGAGTGGGAGGTACGGACTGTGTTTATTACCTTTATTTCAATTTTATAAAAAAAAATATATAGCACAGAACGTCGAGAAAGAACAAGCTAAACATGTAATGAGGGCAACCGTTTTTGTGTTCACCAGTTGTAACTTTCAAAATAGGAGCGTTTTACCTACCAATAAAACGCATATTAATTTACTTACCTTATTCGAAGCTTATAGCTAATTGAGATAGGCACTATATTTCCCGCCACATATATATCTTTCTCTTTCTTCTGTCATCTGCGTCAACACCACCTGGCAGTGGGGGTCTGGGTTATAAATGGACCTCCCACCATTATTCTCGTCATTGAGTCGAAATTAACACCAGGCAGAGATTATTCTATAAGCTTCGAATAAGGTAAGTAAATTAATATGCGTTTTATTGGTAGGTAAAACGCTCCTATTAATTCCCTTGACCGTTATTCGAAGCTTATAGCTAATTGAGACGTGTCTGTTATCGCCTGGTGGTGTTGATTGACAGTGACGCCAATGTGACATAATGTTATCCAAATTAAATGTGTAGGTAACCTCGAGCAAAAAGAGAGGAGCTTTGTATGGCTTCGATAGCTTACTTAGTTAATACCTAATGAGGGTTCGATTCCCACACAAATCTAAGTACATTTTTCTATTTCACTTGTTAAATCTGATTGCTTAGCAATGTTGTAGATATGGTACGTTTATAAAGCTTAAGTAGATATTTGAAACCATAGCAAAGATATGAATACATAGGTATTCTATACTGCCAATCCCTTAGTTCAAGGATTAGGACTTGAAACTAGATGGCGTTGGACGACTTGTTCGAGAGACAATAATAAAATTCCAATAGTGACATAGCAAAGGTAAAGCTTATTCAGTTTCATATTCAGCAACTAGATGGCGCTGGGTGACTAGTCTAGGTAAAAATAAATTATTTCATAGTGACATAGAATAAGGTTTGTTTAGTTTGAAACTAGATAGCGCTAGGTGACTGTCAGAGAAAAGGCAATGAAATTTTAGTTATTGCATAAGACTGATAATAAGAAGAAAATAATAAGAGAAGTTATTCAATAGACAATCGTTTTTATTGTCAACAAAAAAGAAACCATAGGTATGTAATGATATTAATTGTTCTTTTCGTTTGATTATTACTTTAAATTACATTGTGATTTGTAAATAATTGTTATTTACATCAAGTAAGGTATAAATAATCTGCTAATTAAAATAATGATAATCAACCAAAAACCTTATTAGTTTTTGTCAAATACAGATTTATTCTATGGGATTAAACAAGGAAGTAAGTATTGGTCTTGAGCTTTCTGGCAGTGGCATTACTTCTCGTCTGTAAAATTTTGAAAAGGTATTATTTGAGCGCCAGTTCCCTTTGGCTAGGATATCCTCCATGGGGAGGTTGTCAATCCAGTTTTTAGATGCAACAGCGGACCGAAAACTTCCAGGAGTTGCTGTTATACCAGCTTCTTTTAAAAGCGATTTAACCCACCCTGCTATTATAGTCCGAGATGCGGGTCGAGCTGTACCTCTAATATTAACAAAAAGATTATTCCTCCCAGAAGCTGTCCTTCGGCTGTGGAGTAAATGTTTTGTTTGTTTAATCCAAAACACTGGGTCCAGGTTTTTATTTTGCGCATTAGACATTAATTTCCAGCCCGATTGCCTAAAGTCGGCTGAGTCAGTCTTTGAACCAAACAGAGGCCAAAAAATTACCGAATCCTCGGTTTCTATACAGTGATTAGAGTCAACACACAATAAAGTAAGATCATGAATCCTACGCCCTGAACATAAAAGTAATAAAACGGCTGTAAGTCTTTGTATTTGAAATATGTTTGTACCATCAATATTACATTTTTCTAGGTAAGAGGCTAACAGGTCAATGTTCCAGATAGGAGATTTATCATGGGTTGGTTTCTGCAAAGCTATAGATTTCAAAACCTGTTTAACAAGTACCTGCCCTGATATATTTACATTACACAGAGTTGATACTACAGACTTGTGTAATAGTATAGTATTGTAGGATAGTCCATGAATCAAGTAGAGATCAGATAAATACCTTGCAACGTCATTGCCGGTAGGGCCAGAGGAGCTGACATTATTTTGTTTTGCCCATGCAGTCCATTTTTTCCATGCTACATTATATGTTTTTTGTGTTGATGCACGCCAAGATGTTTTAAGAAGGTTAATTTGGTTCTCATTCCAATTATTTAAGTTTTCTGACCACCCCCACATTTCCATACTTCGAGCGTCATTTGGTGTACGTTGGGGGGTGGTAAGTTCGTTGTAACGTCTATTAGGACTTTGTCTAGGCGGCGAAGAGTGTAGGGAGCTGCAATTGCTCGGGCTTTTAGATCTGCCCGCCAGAATACTCGGTCCCAGCGAGGGACTACCAACAGATATGTTCCTTGTGCCTGGTTCAGGTGTCTTAGAACCCTGGGAACGAGATATGGCGGTGGAAAAATCCATGCCAGACTGTACTTCCAAGTCCGGGAAAAGGCATCGTGAAACAATGCTTCGTGGTCGTTCAGGTCTAAGGACACGTAATTGAGTACTACATGTGCTCTGCTCGAGGCGAAGAGGTCCACCATGGGCGTTCCTAACTTCGAGAACACTTTTTCGGTGCCTTCGGGGAGCAGATGCCATTCCGGGGCTAACCGCAGTCTCGATAGGTGATCCGCGTGGCTGTTGTATATTCCTGGGATGTGTGATACCTTCACTTGAATTGCATATTGATCTAGGATATAATAAACCTGATATGTGAGGTCCAACAGAGCAGCGGATTTGGTGCCCCCTTCGCGGCGAAGATAAGCAACCACTGATTTGTTGTCGCTCTGAATTAATACGGTACTGTTGCTCAGGAGCTGACAGTGACCTTCCAAAACTTTTAATATCGATAACATCTCTTTTTGGTTGCAATGTAGACCTTTTTCGACGTTGGTCCAGCGTCCTGTTAGAGATAAATTGTTCAACTGCGCTCCCCATGCTACATCTGAGGCATCTGTTGTCAGAAAATGGGTTGGAGCCGGTATATGAATTGTTGATGGATTCGTATAATTCTGCAACCACCACTGGATGTTCATTTTGGCTTCGTGTGGCAACAACTGTGCTCCTTTGCGATTTATTTTGATCATTTGATTCAAAAGATTTAGTAATGCCCGATAATTGAGCCTGCCCATTGGAATTACAAGGCTGGCAAAATTGAGACGTCCGACTAAACTCTGGAGATCTTTGAGTGTAATCTTTCCGTCTCTCAGTATGGAAATCAATTTTGCCTTTAGCACTAGAGCCTTGTCGGCTGGTAACTGTTTTTTGTTTTTCCACGGATTCCACTGAATACCGAGATAAATTAAACTTTTGGTTGGTATTAGAATAGACTTCGGATAATTTATAGACCATCCTAGATCTTCTAGAATTTTTATGGCTATGTCTACGTGCACTCGGAGGCATTCTTCGTCCTGGTGAGCAATTAAAAAATCGTCTAGGTATACGATTATCCTTATACCCAATTGCCTGAGTATCTGTGCTACCCAATTTGACAGCGTGGCAAAAGTCTTGGGAGCTGTGCTCAACCCGAACGGCAGACATGTCATTTCCAGTAGCTCCTGGCGGTACATGAGACGCAGAAATCTTCTGTGGCTCGGAGCTACTGGTAAATAAAAGTAAGCTTGAGATATGTCTATTTTGCACAAATAATCTATTGGCTGAATGAAGTCTGGTACGCGAGCAACATTTAGCAGACTGAAATTCGTTGTGATTACATAGTCGTTTAGTGCTCGTAAGTTGAAAATTGGCCGAGCGCTGCCGTCGCTCTTTGGCACAAGAAATATTTTGGAAAGAAAACTCGGAGAGGGCTTGACTTTCTTTAGCACACCTTGACCTTTCATTTGATTTATAATTAGTGACATTTCGTTCGATTCTGGAGTGATAATTGCATCTCCAAAGACATTTGGATGTAAAAGTGGTGGCTTTTGGCAAAAAGGTATGCGATACCCCTTTATGATTTTCAAAATGTAGTCTGGTGCTCCTCTCCGTTCCCATTCCTGTTGAAACTGAGCTAGACGGCCTGCACGGAAGAGCTTCGAGTCAATACTTACGTTGCTTAGGGTCTCTGTTGCCCATGGGCGATGACATGCGCTTACGTCCTGGTCTGGCCTGAGCACTTTGAGGTTTCGTATTTGTTCGGGACGATCGTCCACGAAAGGAGCCACGATAGTTCGGTGCGACCGAGTGACTGTAATTCTGATGATGGTATGACAAATGAGCACCACCCTGCGGGGGTGGAGCATTATTCGCATACTGTTGATGGTTTCTATTATTGCAAGAATTTGGACAACCCTGCGAGGACTTTTTATGAAACGTAGTCCCCTGCGAGGAGACTCGAGATTTGTTCACCTGCGAGGTGCTGCTAGATTTTCTGACCGGCCAAAAACATTTTCTAACACCACCGGCTTTTTCAACAGCTGCAGTAAATTTTTCCGCATTGAAAAGATTGTTACACGTTGGTGGAATTTTTCGCAATGCTGCCTTGACTAGTGGATCCTTTACTTGTTTTGTCACACAGTCTCTTCGCATCTGAATGATTTCAGCTCGGTGGCCACAGATTAGCTGTAACAAATCTGACGAGATTTTGTGGAAATCTCCGGCAGAAAATAATTCTTTTATCTTTTCACTGAGAGAATCGAAATTGATTAAGCTGTTTTCCTTTGACCACAGCATGAGGTCTCGAAGACATTTTTCTAATGTTTCTCGTTGCTTTAACACACACATAGTAAGTGCTGCGAAAGCTTTATCAGAATAAACAAGATGTTTAGCAGAATCAAATTCTTTAACCTCCTCGTTCATCTCAATATCAGTAAAACCAGGCATTTGAGTATAATTTTTTTGCGTTTCCGAGTAACGGATTTCTTTCCATTCAACACTATTGAAATGCTGAATTTCTTGTAGTAACTTTAAATGTGATTCAGAAGTTTTTGGGACAGCTGGTTCCTTTAATTTAGTTGCTAAATCCAAAGTAAAATCTTTGTCAACTACCTCCCTTTCGGACACATGATCCAATTCATTATACAAATTATGACTAACCCCTGAACAAAGCGATATAGCATCGTGATCGGCACTGGTACTTACGTGACACTGGTCATTTTTTGTCCTCAGTTCCTCGCGCAGGAATCGTAATTCTCTCGTCAATTTACGCATTTTATGACCGGAACGACGGTTACGCTTGCCCCCCTTTCTTTTTTTCGGATTATGTTTGGGGGAACTTGATCGAGAAGATGACGAAGAGCTGTCGCTGGAACTAGAGCTTGAGCTCGAACTACTCTTTGATCGCATGCGTCTGCGTCGTGTACCAGATGGTCCTGGCACCGGATCGTAGACGTTATTAGTATTACTATAATTTTCCTCCATACTAAAAAGTAAACAATAATTTCAATAAGTTAGGTACATACCTACAGGTAGAACAAAAAAGTTCGAACGGAAAACCGTTAAAAATCACAGACAAAGGAATACGGCGTTAATAAACAATTATTCCTTTAGTAAGCAATTATATAAAGAGCAACGTTACTTACATGTCTTTTTCCATTGACTTACCACACTTAGTTTTCACTACGGTTATTTATTGAAAATTTATTATTTTATATAAATTTATAAAGGCTAGCACGACAAGCGGTTTCACACAGTTGCTAGCACGACCGTTCACGGCGGGAAACAAGACGCCAATGACGAGAATAATGGTGGGAGGTCCATTTATAACCCAGACCCCCACTGCCAGGTGGTGTTGACGCAGATGACAGAAGAAAGAGAAAGATATATATGTGGCGGGAAATATAGTGCCTATCTCAATTAGCTATAAGCTTCGAATAACGGTCAAGGGAATTAATAAAATAATACCTAACCTACCTAAACTTTATGGTTTGAAATCCAACTGTTGTTACCTTTTAGCTTTTATTTTTGATGTCAATATGGCGACATTACTCGCCATTGACGCGCGCGTCATCTAGTTAAATTTCAAACTCACGGCGCCGGTCGGCGCCGGCGCACGGCTGCCCAAAGCTCGACGCATCTTGTCGTGTGCCTCAAGATACTCAAGCGAAGCGTTTCTCACCATTTCAAGAGCAAACAGCTAGTACGATGCTTATTTTTATGTATTCATTACCATAGCCCATAACAGTCCACTGCAGGACTAAGGACCTCTCCCACGAAAGGGGAGGTTACTACCATAATCTCCACGCTTGGCAGGCGGGTTGGAGATCGCAATGTTATAAATGTAACTATGGAAAAAGCAGCTGCCCGTTTTCCAGCCTATAGATACGCTAGATCTTTTGCCTCGAAAACATTTGTCGCTTTGTACGACACCCACAAGCGTAAGGGATTGGTACTATTCTACTCTGCCGGACAGCACATGGCCAATGTGTTCGCCACATCGCCCTACTAATGAATAAATAATCTTCTAAGGTGGTAGTAGCGGCGACGGACGGCGGCGGGCTGATCCGGCACACGGCGGTGCGCGTGCGCGTGGCGGACGCCAACGACAACGCGCCTGTTTTTCCCTTGGGCGAGTACCGCGCCGCCGCGCCCGCCAACAAGCCGCCTAGGGCGCCATTCCTCACGCTCACTGCTAAGGTACGATGGAGTTTCATTCTAATAAGCAAGCCGGCCACCAGGCTAATCGTGTACGAATCAGCAACACCAGAGGTATCACCTAATAAAACTCTACAACAGCCGAGGATCCCTACTCAACGCCAGGGGGCTGTCACGAGCGCATTCGTGACAGCCCTGGAGTTGAGTTCCACCTCGAAAATCTCGGTATATGAAGCACTGGTAACAAATACGCAAAGGCACTAGGTGGCATATGTCCCTCGCTTTCATTTTACCCTATTACTCGTCAACTCGGCATTTCACTCCTTCTCATGCAGATCACTATTTACACAGTCCATCCAACTTCTCGATCTAGCCACTTGATGAAAGTTGTGATCGCCGCCTATGAATAGGTATTAGCATCACTTTTGTTTCCCACGTCTAAACCCTAAGTCACATTTCTATGCAACAAGTAGGCAAAAGCTCAACCCCTCCACTGCTAAAACCACGGTTTCCCACGAAGCACTGAATATCTTATACCAACAGGAACACAATACTACTTATATGGTATTGTTTCGCTGCGGAATTCTGTGAGGTGAAGATAATTTCCCAGTCGGGTGGCTCCAGTTCCTCCAGAAAAATCCCATCTCTAACTCTTTGATCACAAATTATGTGTTTGGTTTCTAGTTTGTACCTCTTTGTTAAGATATTTTTGGTCTCTAGCGCTACGCCATTTTCTCGTATTTCGGTACTCAGTCAGACCACATTTTTCCGCTTGCTACAGTCCTGACAAACCTCTTCTTATACTCTATCCACATAATATTGTCAACATTCCCTGCGCAGGACCGCGACTCGGGCGAGCACGCGCGCATCACGTACTCCATCTACGAGGGCGACGTGGTGACGCCGCACACCGGCCTCTTCCACATCGACCCGCATTCCGGCGCCTTGTCTTTCGCGAGGAACGCTTCGGAGTTCGGTGAGTGCCCTGGAACGACTCTCGACGTAAAAAGAGGAGTGTTGAAAGTTTAACGTATCAGTATGCTTGTCCTAGGAATTGTAGGAACTACAATTAATACGAACGGGTGGCTTTTCATATGAAAAGAGACCCTCTATAGCACGGCAGGACTTTGACAACGCTCGTTTCTTAGCAGCGTCAACCAGTGGAATTTGAAAGCATTATTGTTCTGGTCAAATGGATTGAGAATAGCATGCCTTGACCGGACAACTGCTGGCATAATTTTATAAAAATATATGAAAATCGTTAGAAACTGCTTTAATTCATGAAACTGTTGGCCGATTTTTCAATCCTCAGATAAAATGTATCTACCCGATAAAGTAATATACTACTAAATTAAAACAACTTTGATTCCATATAATTAAGAAGTAACGATACGATTAAATTTTAGTCACACAATAACTTATCAGCCTGATATGTTTTATTTGAGGATTGAAAAATCAGCCTTGTAACGAATACGACCATTTGAAGCATATTTTTATTTTTATTATAATAGGCTCGGTACTACAGACACAGAGCAAAAAAAAATTTGCCTGTCTAGCCATGAAGGTAGCTAACTTTCCAATCTTTTCGATTACAGCTATCGCTATGCTTACTTGTCCGTTATTCTCTATCCATTTGGCACGAATGATCTATTTTATTTATTTAATAGTTTATTTTTATGGAATGGGAGTGTAGCGACATCTATCGCTCCAATAGGGAAACTCAATGATACTCACATTACGAGTATGCGAACACAAGGTTGGCAAATAACCGCACATAAATTGCGCTGACCATCCTATATCGCGCTAGCGAAATATGCCAACTTCCGCAACATATATACAACTTTCGACGATCAACCGTCGGACCCTTGGTCGCAACACCCGGCCAGGTGGGTAGTTACCTTTTTCCACCTTCTCCATCTTCGCTTGCCAACATTGGCGGCTGTCTTATAACATTCCACCGTCAAAGGAGCTATAGTATCGGTGTCATACCATAACCTTGTACCCCACCCCCAGCGTCGCAGTCGGTGCGCGTGTGGGTGCGCGCGCGGGACGGGGGCGGGCTGGCGGGCGAGGCGCCCGTGGCCGTGTTCGTGGAGGGCCGCGAGCGCGCGCCGCGCCTCAAGCCGCCGCCCGCCAACGTCTTCCTCCGGGAGGTCAGTACCCTACGCTTTCAGAGAGACCTTCTACAGCTGCTCCAGAGCCCATCTGACGCTCCCGCCTCACCTCCTTCACCACCGCCCACGTCGCAGATAAACTGAGCCCCATTTGCAACAAACAAGATAATAAATTATTAAAGAAATACCATTGCGCAATGATGCCTGACAAACGGCAAAGAAGCCATCGAACTAATTGAATCCGCTAAGGCGCACTCCAGCGTCATATCTAGACCGGTCGGGGCCGAGGCCGTAAAGACGCCCGGGCACGGAGTTAGCCCCATAGGCCCGCACCTGTCTCCGCAGATAAAAGAGCAGCAGAAGACTCGTGTGTGCGGCGGACCGATATGTCTGGCCTTAGGAGTGACTTTACACACAGCGGCACCAGTCTACTCGTCACCGTGACGCATGCACCTGCGTCGAAATATCGAGTTAAAACAGTAATAATCGTAGCAACAAATCCGATAGTATGTATAGTGAAAGTGTAAGTGAGTACCCTATATGACGTTTAGAGCTATAGGAGTCACCGCCACGGGGTGCTAAGCGGCTCCCGAGGTTGTTCAACTTGTCTCAGATCACTAGTGTTACAGTGGGTCTTTGTTGGAGCCAGCGAGCACAAACGTCTTTTCCAGGGAGAGGAATCGGTCTGTATGACGTTTGGAGCAACAGAAGTCTCCGTCACGGGCGGACAATTTACCCTCGAGGCTGTTTAAAATGTCAGAGTCCTTAGCGTTACTAGTCAGTATTGGGCGGCAGCGAGATAGCTCCGAGGATCCACCCACCTCCTGCCAATGTTTTCCTCAAGTAGGTGAGTTACCCTGTATGACGTTTAGAGCTATAAAAATATTGAGTTGGTGACTCGACCACGCCAGATACCATATGTTGTCGATGATGCATAATAGTCCACTGTTGGAATTCGTTTGAATGTGCAGGTTTCATCATGATCTTTTTCCGTAAGAGCATCGCTCCATACCTCTCTCTCTAACCACGGCTACAATGGCTATCCCAGGACGCACCCCCCGGCACCCTGATCGCGGAGCTGCGTCCGCTGGGCGAGTCGGCGCCGGCGCGCTTCCGGCTGTCGGCGGGGCTGTGGCCGCGCGACCTGTTCGCCGTGGACGACGCCGGCCGCCTCGTGCTGGCCGGACAGCTGGACAGGGAGACCGCTGCGGAACATTATATCGGTGAGATAGCCTATGTAGTATTTGTAGTCACGGCTACATTCGATAGGGATAGGGAGATATAGGGTTTCCTTTTTATTCGCATCAGCAAAATTCGTTTGTGTATATAAACTTAACCACACCGCACCAGCTAAAACTTAATGTGGTTAACAACGAAATTCAGACCTTATTGCTTTAAGTTAAGGTTTTAAGAGACGCAGCGATACAATCGCAACAACATTTAAAACTTCTAAACGTTGCAGAGTGCGTACAAGATAACTTTATTTAAGATTACAGCTGAAAATGAAACTAATTTCGATAGTTTGACAGCGGGAACATCTCCCTCCAAGAATAATAAAAAGGACGCCATAACCTTTTTTTCCTGTTTTATCATAGTTAATAGGCTCGCATTTGACCTCAACTCACCTGATGGAAAGCGACGATGAGGTCGAATATGTAGCATGCGTGTCTAGAGCATCCTATTCACGAGCATATTAATTACACACGCCCTCCACAGCTAGGTAATCATAAGCTCTCCACCCGCCCCCAGGCATAATAGCAGAAGGCTTGGGCAGCCCGCCGCCGGCGTCGCTGGCGGAGCTGCGGCTGCACGTGCTGGACGCCAACGAGCACGCGCCCGCCTTCCACTCGCAGCCCTACGTCGTGCACGCCGCCGAGAACACCCCCAGCCACTCCACTATTGTGCAGCGTGAGTAGCGTGACCACCATACATTTTTTTCCTAAGATATTATCATCTTCATCATAATAAACCGGAAGACATCCACTGCTGGGCATAGGCCTCCCCCAGAGATCTCCACAGGGGCCGGTCCTGTACCTTCTGCATCCAGCTGGTACATGAGTACTTATGAAGCACAATAATTATGAAAGTAGTAGATTGTGAAGGCTCCGTAGGTTACTATGTCATCGAGTACAAGAAATTCCACTTTGTAGCGACAGTAGAGGTTTAGGAGATCCACAACGTCGGTCTACCTGCGCAAATACTTGAACGAAAAAATATTTTTAGCGATCCAAACTTTTGACTTCATAGCGGTAGTAGGTATTTACTTATCCTTTTGTGTGAGTTATAGAAGTAAAAACCCTACGGTGTCCTCGTAAAGGAAGAAATTTATACAAGCACGCTTGTTGCGTAATTTGGTAGGGCTTTTTGTTGTCTGAAGAGATACACGGTCGGCGTCAACAATGTAAGGAGAGTGGATGCGGTGCCGACCTTTGAACGAAAGTATTAAACAATGGCTTAAATCGGAAGCAAAAAGCGTGAGAGCAAATCAAGGTGGAGTGTATTTTGTGTCACTTATATTATGTTACGTATCGCTCCGCTTTTCAAAAGCCATGTTATAAAAATGGATTTTATTTTATAAGCAATAAGCGGTCCACTTTAATTTGCTCGCACGCTTTTTGCTTTTGAATTTAGGCTACGGAATTTAGCCAAATGTAATAAGCGTGTAGTACTGGCATCGAGATCTCTTGCCTTTCATGAAAGTAATATCATAGAGTAAAAAATACTAATACTCGTGTATATCAGTATAGAAATAGAAGAAATTGATGCTATTGTACTTTTCTGAGCTTTAACAAAACCTCAACCCCCAGTATCAGCCGACGACCCCGACGCCGGTTCCCACGGCGAGGTCCGGTTCTCCCTCGCCGAGGAGAGTTCCCTGTTCTCCGTGGACCCCTACACCGGATGGGTGACCACGACCGGCGAGCTGGATCGGGAAACCAAAGCGGAGCACCGCCTGGCGTTGATCGCCACGGACGGGGGCACGCCGCCGAGGACTTCGAGGGGAACCCTGGTCGTGAGGCTGGTTGATTATAATGACTGCCCGCCAGTGTTCGAGCAGAAGGTTTACATGGCTGAGGTGAGGGTTTTTGAGGACTATTTGTTACTTATACATAAACCAACTCTGTAACATTACTGGCACTATTAGCGAAAGTGTTATTGGCACTTCGAAATTAAGAATTATATTCCGTTTACTTATTTTTCAGAATATTTAACCGATTTCGGCACAACAAAGTTAATAGAGATAATTAAATAGGCTATCGAAATTACGAGGACGAATAGATAGACGTTTAGAATCTAGATTGCACTTTGAGCATGCGCTACTTCGAACACGAAATTCAAAGTAGTAAGACACTAGGCAAATCACTTGCGGGTCTAGCCAAGATGCAAACCGCTTCGTAGCGACTCCACTGCGACTGACAATCGGAATGCATCGGCTACGTTCGGCCGGTGCTCAAAGATCGGCGCAGTGCTAAGCCGGGCTGCTTCGATGGTAACAATGAGTGTACCGAGTGTGGTTTGGCATGTAGTGCCCGGCAGAGTATAATTCTTTAACTACAATCCCTTACATTCATAGGTGTCGTACAAGGCGACTAATGTTTTCGTGGCAAAAGATCTAGTCTCCGTAGGCTGGAAAATGAGTAGCAGCGTTTTCCATTGTTTACAAAGTTGCGATCTCCATTCTGCCTGCCAAGCGCGGAGATAATGTTTAACTTGTGTTGTGTTTCATGGATAAGGTTTTTACGGGGTCAGCAACGCGTGGGTGATGCCCCTTTTATTGCTAACGTCAAAGGTTGCGGTGACAGCTTGCCTGCCATCAGGCAGGCCGCAAGCTTGATTGCCACCTTAGTGGTATAAAAGACAAAAACCTCCCCTTCCGTAGGAAAGGCCCTAAGTCCTGCAGCATGGCTATCAGTGTATCCGCGACATAGCTTGCGCCGCGAGAAGGCGTTTGTTTCCTTCTCTCAATACTAAGATGAAAGAGATAGCAGTAACTATGTCGACCTTTTTTTCACTTATCGCGCGCGATAACAACTTGTACTAGCCGTACTGTTGTGGGCTGTGATGATGATGATGATGATGATGATGATGATGATGATGATGATGATGATGATGATGATGATGATGATGATGATGATGAATGACTGTCTCCGTCCCCAGGTATCGGAAGCGGCACCCCTGGGCACGGTGGCAGCCCGGCTATCAGCCGTGGATGCGGATACGGCGGGCCCGGCGCTGGCCTTCCTGGTGGCGAATGGAGACACGCGCGCCAGGTTCGGGGTCCGGAACACCGGAGAGGTACGCACCAATTACTGTAAATAAACGTAACGTAAAACGTAAATTTATTTATTTATTTAGAAATAAAAGCTATGTCTATGTCTAAATAATGTTTACATATACAGCTTAAGCCTAGATTATGTAAACAACATTAAACATATAAAAATAGGAACAACAAAAATAAGAATAAGAGCAAGCATAGCCTAATATTGTAGGTACATTAAGGTATTAAATTAAAATATACTTAATTTGAATTGGGTTCTGAGAAATTGAGGGTCTTTCGCATAATTTCGCCCCATGAATCGGCGAAAACATGAAGACTTGGTGTTGCTGTCAGTAGGGCCTGAAGTCTTGATAGCGCGATCGGAATCGGGGAGTGGCGATGCGACAAGCCAGTTGGATTAACTGCTGAATGCGTCTAGTTTCAAGCGAATTAAATCTTAGCATCCCTAACAAGTATTTGGTAGGATATAAGAAAGGGTAGTAGCCATATACTTTTTTAAATAAGAATCGTAAAAATGCTTTCTGGATATTTTCTAATAAAATAATGTACTTGCTTTCAGCTGGGTCCCATACCATACATGCACATTCAATTTTACTTCGCACCAAAGTTAGGTACAAGATTTTGATTGCGGTAGGATTATTAAAAATTCTGCAGTTACGTATGACGAATCCCAAACGACGATAGCAGTCAACTGCAATAGATCTAATATGATCATTGAAGGATAAAGCAGCATCAAAAGTGACACCTAGGTCTTTTACTGAATGGACCCTCGTAATGAGTTCTTGGTCTAGATAATAATCCCAATATACGGGTTTCGAAGAGCGAGTAAACGTCATTGCGGAGCATTTAGTGATGTTAAAATTCATTTTATTGTCCAAATTTCACTGAACTAAAGCGTTGAGGTCTTTCTGTTGCAAATCACAGTCTTTTAATTCTTTGATGGGTCGAAAAACTTTTAGGTCATCAGCATAAAGTAAACACTTGCTGTGCTTTACTACTTTGTTTAGATCATTAATCATCAAGTTGAACAATAATGGTCCAAGAATAGAGCCTTGGCTTACTCCTGACCTGGTATGATAGGGGGCAGATATATAAGGACCATGTTTGACAAATTGTTGTCGTTCACGTAAATAATCTGCAAACAAATTTATTAATGTAGGACTAAATCCTATATCAATGAGTTTAGTCAGTAGGATGTCATTGTCTACTTTATCAAAAGCTTTCCTAAAATCTAAGTATATGACGTCTGTTTGCGTGCCTGTATCCATAAGACCTAAAATAGTATCAGTAAGAATCAAAAGGTTTGTGTCTACAGATCGTCCATATGTAAAACCATGTTGTGCGTCGGATAGATAGGGTTTGATTTGGGGATATATATTATTGTAAAGTATTGATTCTAAGACTTTTGATAAAGAGGATAATACTGCTACAGGTCTATAATTATCTACAAGTGTAATGTCTTTTGCCTTTGGTATGGGTGTAACACGTGATGTTTTCCACTGCGTGGGATATTTACCGCTTTTAAGACAAATGTTAAAAATGTGAATTAACGGTTTTAATACTAAGTCTTTGCATCCTTTCTTCATCCACTTCTTGGTTTCAATTTGTCTATTGCTTTTATTACATCTTGATCTCTAATTTCTGTAATGTGTATATAATTAGAATCGTTACTAGAAACATTGTCATTTTCCAATTGACTTGGATCTAATTTTGGCTTGTTTGGATGAAACACACTAGAGAAATAGTTGGCGAAGGCGGTTGCTGACTCACAACCTTCATATACTTTTTCTTTATAGAAGACAATCGCTTGAAACCCTCCAGTCGATCTAAGATTGTTGACATGCTGCCAAAAGGCTTTTGGGTTATCTTTAATTTTATATTCGACTTCAGCAATATAAGAGTTATAGGCCTGTTTTAAGTCATATTTGAGTTGTGTTTGCAATTCACTGAATTCTTTATAGTAATCTGGACAGTTTTTAGATTTCTATAATTTGTGTAATCTAGCTTTATATTTTAATTTTTTAATAATGTCAGAAGTGAACCAAGTAGGATATTTCCTATGATATGTTTTAGATCTGTTTTTCTTAGGTACAAAGTCTTGAAAAACACAAACAGTACAGGCTATGAAGATATTAATGCAAACGTTGTGAAATACGCATCGCATATTATTTCCACACCAATCAGCCATATTGTTAATCTGTGCATTGCTGAAGGTGTCTTCCCAGAGAAACTGAAAACTACAATAATAAAACCATTGTTTAAAAAAGGAGACTGCGAAAAGGTTAATAATTATAGGCTTTTGGCCTTGATACCAATATTCTCTAAAATAATAGAAAAAGTCATTTATTTAGAGAAAGTCAGCCACAGCAAAAGGGGTTTCGCAAAAATAAAAACATTAATATGGCTATGTATGACATGTTATATCAAATTTATTTAAGAGTGGATAATCGCCTACCTATAGTAGCATTATTTTTAGATTTGAGTAAAGCTTTTGACTACGTTGACCACAATATATTACTTGAAAAATTAGAAGCTATTGGCATTCGAGGAAATGTCAATAAATTATTAAAATCATACCTCTGTGGAAGAACACAAATGACACAAATTAATAAGATATGTCCCAAAACTAAAATAGAAACTAAATATCTGTCAATAAGTAATGCAGTTCACAATGGTGTTCCACAAGGAAGTGTGTTGGGACCCTTATTATTTCTTATATATATTAATGACATCGTTAAATCTATTAATAATCTAATGAATTTATTTGCTGATCACTGCACTGTGCTAATAAATAATATAATTGAAATTAATCTAATATTATCTAATATTATTGACTGGTTACATAGTAATAACCTACAAATTAATCTTGATAAAACGAAAATTATTAATTTTAAACAGAGATATAAGGCGACTACACATACAAATTTAAAACATAACGGACATATAATACAAGAGACAAATGAAACAAAATTCCTAGGATTGTACTTAGATAGGAATATGAACTGGCATACTCACATTGAATACGTATGTAACAGGATCAGCCAATCTTTATACGCACTTTATAGACTAAGCAAACTAGCCAGTAGGAAAACTTTGCTTATGGCGTATCACGGACTTGTAGTCTCCGTGCTCAGATATGGGATTATCTTCTGGGGCAACGCAACAGGAATTGACTCAGTATTTAAAGCACAGAAACGATGTATAAGGGCTATCTGTAACTTGCGACGTACTGATAGCTGTAAGTCTTTCTTTAAAGTGCTAAATTTTCCTACTCTGCCGTCCTTGTACGTTTACGAGGTTGCAGTGTTCGTACGTACGAACAGTCATCTATTCCCAAGTGTGGAAAGTGCCCGGCGCCGTGACCAGTTACATTTACACCCTTGCAAAACGGCAATGTTCCACAAAAGTGTTTTTGCAATGGCCCCAAAAATCTATAACGCTATTTCAAAAATAATACGAGAAGCCGAAAGTCTGAACCGTTTTAAAACACAACTGCACAATTATCTCTTGGAAAAAGCGTTGTACACAGTAAAATAACTTTTTATAAAAAATCACTAACACTCTTGCGCCCATCTTTTATTATTTGTCATTATAGCTTTTTATTTTTTTAATTATTTTATACATACCTTGACATCTAGATTGTTGTTTGTTTTTAATATTGTTATTATTTTAATAATTATTTATGTTTGTCACAATTGTATTAAGTGTATGACATGAAGATTTATATTATTATTTTAACTGTGTTAGGCATTTGACATTGTGTTTATATTATATTCTATTATTATTTATCTAATTAATTACAGTTTGACATTGTTTTAAAATCATAATTAAATGTTTATATTAAATTTGTACGCCGAATGGCAAGTCACAGATGAGCACATATATATTTAATGTAACATCTTTTTTACCTGTGTTACCACAAATAAAATAAATTCTAATTTGAATTTGAAAAATTGTTTGCGATTCACGTCTGTGGCAACGATACGAGATGCCATACTCACCTGTGGTTCGAGCCAAGATGATGTGAAGGTGTTCCCAAGCAACTCTACTGCGACTGTCAATCGTAACATGTCGGCTACTTTTGCCTAGCGCTGGTAAATCAGTGCTTTACTGTGTCCAATAAACTCCAACTCCGTCTTCCCATATATCTGGAAAGTAGCGAAGAGTCGGCTAAGTTCGTGATGAAACTGAACGCACGATTTCATCCGCATAGCAAATATTACGAAGATTTTTCTATCGACTGCTATTATACTTAAAATTATATTTTTTACTCTGAATATTTCCCTAGATAAAACTGCAAATTTTAACCATGGTGTATTCTCTCAATCAAATCAAAAGATTGGATTTTTTATGAACCCTCCACCACCCCGACAGGTATACGTGGCCCGGCCTTTGGACCGCGAGTCGCAGGCGGCGTACAGCCTGACCATCGCCGCCACCGACGGGAAGTTCACCGCCTACACCGTGGTCAACGTCACCGTGCTCGATGTTAATGGTTAGTCGAATGGCTTAAATGGAAGCAACAGTGGCTATGTGTATGCGTAAGGTTAAGCAATGCTTGCAATGTCTGGGAACTGGATTGGTGAGCGATTCGTACTTTAAGGCTAGTCGATTTTCAACACTGCAATGAGTTCGCCACTCGTCTACCGTTGGCGAAGCGAGGTTGATCAAGATCTTCCGCTGGGAACGATGGAATTGGTTGAACAGTTTAGGACTCCGTGACTGTATTTAATTGAAGTTATACTTTAAAATGTTATAATTTCAAGTTTTAATTGAAGTTATAATTTCAAAAGATATCTTCCATAAAAGATCCAAACTTTAAGATCTACTAAATCTCAAAAACATATGGAATAAACTTACTTATTTATGCGCTGTCTCAGCGACCCAAAGTGGATCTTGACCTCCGACACCCGAGATCGCCATCTCTTCCTATCCTCGATTCGTATGGAATAAAAGCCGACCAAACCGAATAAAGTGCTGTCTATGTCTATGTCTATGACCATAATTTTACTTACCACAACTTCTGTATTCCACATTACTTCCACAACCACCTCCGTCACCCCCCCAGACAACCCACCGATCTGCGTCCGGCACCGCTACCGCGCGCGGCTGTCGGAGGCGGCGGCGGCGGGCGCGCGCGTGGCGGCCGTCGTCACCACCGACGCCGACGCCGACGCCGAGCCGCCGCGGTTCTCGCTCAGCGGGGAACACCACGAGCACTTTCATATACATGAGGTGAGGTTTGGGTGAGGAAAGGGTATCTACGTAAACGACCTACGGAAACAACCTCAAATTTTTCAATAATTTTTAATAGGTACCAGTAGTAGCTTTTCCTACTGTTTAATTTATGACATTTAACATTTATGACCTTAATACAATTTTTAAATGAAAATAAAATTATAAAAAAAAAATTGACTACAATTCTTGGACACGCCTATATGTGTCCAAGGCTTTAAGCGTGTTATAAAAATATTTAACTAAGTAACAAGTGGATTAAGGTGTTTACGATACCACAGTTCACCATGTGGCGCAAAGTCTGCCGTCTAAGTACTGCCGTGATTAAATATTGAGGAGACAGGACATCAGCAGACTTTACAACTCAGTAGCGCCATCTGATTAATGTTTGCCGACGAAATCGCGAACGATTTCCAGTACTAGCCAGCGGGTCTAGCCAAGATGCAAGTTGCTTCGTATTAACTCCACCGCGACTGACGATCGGAGTTTGTCAACTACGTTCGGGCGGCTTCCCAGCATTCGCAGTACTACGCCCACGAGCGCTAGCCGAACGTAGTCGACGGGTTCTGATCGTCAGCCGTAGTTGAGTCGCTACGGAGCGGTTTGCGTCTTGGCTAGATCTGCAGGTATATTAGCCTTATCGGCGAACAAGTTTCATTCATTTCATGTGTCATTCATTATATGCTCGAGTGCAGATTCATTCAAAATAAATCGATGACGTGCTACCAACACCTTTGCTAAAACGTTTCCTATTGTTTGATCCAGGACACGGGCGTGGTGACGGTGGCGAGCTCGCTGGACCGCGAGGCGGTCGCGTCGTACCGCCTCGAGGCGCACGCGCGCGACCGCTCGCGGCCCGAGTGGGCCTGCAGCAGCGAGCTGGACGTCCGGCTCGACGACGTCAACGACAACGCGCCTCGCTTCGCCGCGGACACCTACAGCGTCACCCTCCCCGAGGACGCCGAACCGGGCACGCTCGTAGCCAAGGTGCACGCCGCCGACCCCGATCTCGGCGACAACCGCCGCGTGCGGTACGAGCTGCTCACCAGCGAGGACGGCGTGTTCGCCCTCGCGCCCGACTCCGGGATAGTGACCCTCCGCGCGGCGCTGGACCGCGAGACGGCAACCGAGCACCGCGCCGTCATCGTCGCGCGCGACGCCGGCAGCCCGCCGCGCTCCGCCACCGCCGCGCTGCGGCTCACCGTCGCCGACGTCAACGACAACCCGCCCGAGTTCGAGTTCCGCGCCTACCGCGCCGCCGTGCCCGAGCTGCACGCGGTCGGCACCGAGGTGCTGCGGGTGCGCGCCACCTCCCGCGACGCCGGCGTCAACGCCGATGTCCACTACGAGCTGGTCGGCGGCGACGACCGCGAGGACTTCGCCGTCGACCGCGCCGCCGGCGCCGTACGCGTGGCCCGCCCGCTCGACTACGAGCGCCGCCGGCACTACCTGCTCACCGTGCAGGCGGTCGACGGCGGGGAGCCTCCGCTCAGCGATCTAGCGACTCTCAACATCAGCGTGGTCGACAACAACGACAACGCGCCCGTGTTCACGCAGGCCGCGTACGCCGGGCGCGTGCGCGAGGACGCGGCGCCGGGCACGCGCGTCGTGCAGGTGATCGCCGACGACGCCGACGCCGGCGCCAACGGCCGCGTGACCTACTCCATCGGGCGCGGCGACCCCGACGGCCGCTTCGCCGTGGACCCCGACACCGGCTACGTGGCGGTGGCGGCGCCGCTGGACCGCGAGGCCACCGCCGCCTACGCGCTGGAGCTGCGCGCGCGGGACCGCGGCGTGCCCGCGCTGGAGTCCGCGACCACGGTGACCATCGAGGTGGGCGACGCGAACGACAACGCGCCCGCGTTCGCGCAGGCCAACTATTCGGCCGTGGTGCGCGAGGACCGGCCGCTGGGCACGGTGGTGCTGCGGCTGGCGGTGTCGGACGCGGACGCGGCGCCAAACGCGGCCCCGTTCACGTTCGACTTCCAGGCGGGCAACGAGGCGGGCGCGTTCCGCATCGAGCAGGACGGCACGCTGCGGTCGGCCGCGAGGTTCAACCACCGCGTCCGCGATCGCTACACTCTGCAGGTGCGGGTGTTCGACAACGGCGCGCCGCCGCTGTTCGCCGACGCCTGGGTGGTCGTGCGGGTAGTTGAAGAATCTCAGTTCCCGCCGGTGGTGACGCCGTTGGAAGTGCAAGTGAACTCGTATTTGGACGAGTTCCCGGGCGGGGCCGTGGGGCGAGTGTTCGCGGAGGATCGCGACGCGTACGACACGCTGGCGTGGGCTCTAGCGCCGTCGGCGGGGGCGAACGAGCTGTTCGAGATCGCGGCGGCGGACGGTACATTACGCGCGGCGCCGCGGCTGGACGCGGGTGAATACAGACTGAACGTGACCGTGGACGACGGAAAGTTCACCGGGTGGGCGGCGGTGCGGGTCACCGTGGTGCTCATACCGGATGAGGCGCTGGCGCAGGCCGTGGTGGTGCGGTTCCGTGCGGTGGGCGCGCGCGAGTTCGTGCTGTCGCACCGCAAGGGGTTCGTGCGCGCGGTGGCGGAGGCGCTGGACGTGGCGGCCAACGCCGTGCTGCTGCTGGGCGTGCAGCCGTCCGAGCTTGCCGATAATACAGTGGAGGACGCCGCCAGGAAGAAGAGACAGGTTCGTGGTATTTTTATGTTAAATGTAAAATTGTTTTAGAAGAGTAAAACAAAGACATTTACTAAAAGAAAATGGATGAACTATGACTTACGAAAGGCATTATTGTACAAATGTTAATTGTAGGTGACCGATAAGACCTCCGAAATGTTTCAGCAATATATATTTTGTGGTTAAAGTTTCTTAAGTTGAAGACCTCAACTCAACCACTTTGAATGCATGAAATGTGTATGCGGTCGGAACATCATTGTGATTCATTTCATTCAATAGCCTACCCCCATAGGATGCAAACGTGTGTCAAAAGGTAGAACAATAACAATTTTCCCATATCATAATACAAACACACTAACGCCAGTATCACATTATATAAGCTACGATCCTGTCAGCTAACTTGGCTCTTCCACATTACCCATATCCGACATTAATATTACTTACCACTCTCCAACAATTCCGGATCCAGGTGGCCCAAGACCTGGACGTAGCGTTTGCAGTGCGGTCCACGAACGGAGCGGGCTCGGCGGGCGGCTGGGTGGCCATGGACGCGCTGCGGCGCCGCCTGCACGCACACGTTGAAAGACTCGAGGAGAGGACAAGGCTGGTCGTGGTGAGTATTTTTGTTTTTCGACACTTTTTTATGTCAAAGTAGGCAAACTGGCAAGCAGGCTAGTTGATGGGAAGTGGTCTCACCTCGGAGACCCCGGGATTCTTCTTCACTGACAAAGCCACCGTTCCCCAAATCTTCACGTTAATAGGCGATTTGGGCCATATTCTCTGTCTACTCATCCTGTGACGTTGTATTGTCGTGTTTTCGAGTTATAAGCAAAAAACTGGAAAACGTCCAAAAATTTCGAAGTTCTGGGCCCCCTTCTAGGTAGCACAGACTCCTTGAGCTCGAAAATTAAAATTACAGACCGCACACTATTCCCGAACTTTCATTAAACTCCCAAAATTTCATTAAAATCAGAATTGTGTACTAGGTCGAAAGTACCTGCCGACCGGGCTATATGCCCAGCGGTGAACGTCTTCCGGCTAATAAAATATAAATTCAGAACAGCTTTGATCCTCCTACCCACCCTAGGAGGAGCTAGTCCGCGCCAGCTGCCCGGCCGGGTGCGTCCGCGGCGCGTGCGGCGAGCGGCTGGCGCTGTGGGGCGCGCCGCGGGTCACCGCCACCGACGTGTTCGCGCTCGTGGCGCGCCCGCACCGCCTGCGGGCCGAGTGCCGCTGCCAGCCCGGCTACCGCGGCCCGCGGTGCGATGAGAAGGCGGACGCGAGTGCCTGTGCTGCTGATGATGGTGAGTGCTGGTGTAGAGCGAGAGCCCTGTGCGATTGCAGTCCTGTAGTCAGTCCGCGCTCAGCACTCATATAAACCACGCGACTGCTCCTGCTACTCGCTTAGGGATTGTTAATTTTTTTTACGTTTTTACTAGCAGTACCTATTAGTGTCCCATTATCTTATTCAAAATGAATTGCACTATTCTATATGTGACGAGAGTTTCAATGTTGGTGTGCAGTGCAGTGGTGGATACTTAGCCTCATGTTTGTAAGCGAGGTCAGCGGGGTAGTTGCAGCAGTATTTTTTTTGTGTGCTACAGCTATCGGCCAAGCTACTGGTCGCACTGCGTCGAGAAAACCAAAATCTCTCTTTTTAATAAAACTAGTCTCTTAACCTTTTAAATAAATGAGGAAAAACCCCAAGTAACTACAGCAACTGGCTAACTGTTTATCATCAGGCGGCCCATACGCTTGTTTTCCACTTTAGCGATATAAAACGTACTGTCAAGTTTTCAAAAATGTATAAGCGGTTATAGGACTCTAGGTTAAATTAAAATAATTTTTTGTTGAAGACTATGTCTCCTAAATAAATAAATAAACATTTCCCTGGCCAGGCTCCTGCGCGCACGAGCCCGAAGGCGTGGTAGTGCTGGGCGGCGACGGCTACCTGTCGTACCGGCTGGAGCGCGGCGTGGTGGCGGGCGCGCGGCTGCTGGACGACGAGCTGGCGCTGTCGCTGGCGCTGCGCACGCGCCGCCCCGCCGCCGCGCTGCTGGCCGTGGCGGGCCGCCTGGACTACGCCGTCTTGGAGATCGTGGACGGATACGTGCAGTTCAGGATGGAGTTGGGGGCCGGGGAGGTGAGAGAGAAAATCATTGTTTTTTTTTAGTGGAGTTTTGGCGGGGTTGGGGTAGAGGTTATTTCGGATAAGTTAAAGCCAGTCGACAGTAAATCAGTGGCACAGTACGACTGGTACAGCTCTGCTTAAACATTCAACATTTTAAGATTTCAACATTATGGTCCGGAAAGACGAAGGCCAGACTATGGCTGGGATGGAAGTCGGGGCGGCGGATAGACACATTGTAGAACAAATTCTAATAAAAATAGAAGCAAACACTAATAAAAAATCGTGACATTTATTACTGTTTTTTTATTTCCAGTAATTAATGCTAAAATATCTAATACACCAACTTTTATTCACAGAACAATAACTACCTAAACTTGACCACAATATACACAATGTTACGTACACAATTTATTTTATTTTTATAAATGTGCATTTACGTATACAAATTTAGTTTCCATGATAAGTGAGCTGCACGGAAGGGGTTATGACGTTAATTTATTGCCACGAGCCATTACATTTCGGCGCGCACGAAAATATTGTTACGTCAGTTTTCGTCCCCGACTGTACCGCTCCGATATCATAGGGATCTAGATACAGTTTTACGAAAAAATAAATGTTCACTAATATTTTCACTGTAATACATCCCAAACCGAATAAATAAACATGGTTTATTTCGAGCCCCACTTTAAGCCCGCAGACGAACAAAGAATTTTCAAATCATTCAAAGATTTGTACCCTTGTCGTACTAGGGATTTGATTATAGACTCGTCAGTTTTATACATGTTCATCTTGAAATCTATTCTAGTCCACTCTCGCAGCTCGTTGCGGGTACTCTGGTCGGACACTTGTCTTAAGGTGCGGAATATATCACGATACAAAGCTAACACTTCTGGACGCAACAAAATCTGTGGAGAAAAATACGTGTTAAAAATATCTAAATCTTTTTTATCTACACTCATAGCGTAATGTTCCAATTACATATTCGAAAACAGTTGTTTAAGGATACACTTTTTTCACGCCAGTCAATAAAAATTTAAAAAATTACTTTTCGATACAGCATTTCCCATACTATTTTCATTACAGCTGTCGAAAAATAACTTTTTAATCATTATGCAACACTATTCTTTTTTAATTTTTTGTCGATCACCGGGACACGGCAAAATGTAGGCTGAATACCTAGATGTCTTTAACAAATTCAAAATTCACATTCAAAATTTAAATTTTCCTCTTTATATGTCTGTGTAATTATTTTCCGCTAAACAGAATATTTTTTCTAATTGTTGTATTTGCGTTTGTGAATGTTTTTCCTTATTTGAAGCAAATAAATAGATAAATGTGAAAGTAGTAAAGTGAATTCCCCGCCGCTCGCAGCTTACTTCCAGCAAAGATGAGAAAATAATAGGTACGATATTTTAACATAAAAATATGAGTGTAGATAAAGTAGTGTATGCAACTGCATATAATTAGGTATTATATGACAGTTGCATAAACAGATTTTTTTCTTCCGTGGGCAATATATTAGAGTAGAATATAGCACCAAGGCCTTCAAGTGATGGGTGTCGTATGGGGCGACTAATACCAACTGGCCGCTTTGGATTCAGTAGAAAATCGTGCAAAGAAGATAATTTATGACCCGTAATTGATTGATACTATGTTGTAGAGCCTCGAGCATCGGCGTAGGGTTGTGCGACCGTTGGTCTTCTATAGGTTGCATTTTGAAGAGTGTGCGCAGCTGTTGCACGACCTCATTCCGCTGACCCCGCCTCGCCATTGGGAAACGCTATCCGAACGAACGCATGAGCCGCTTGGGCTCAACCTTTATAATGCGTACGGCTACGGAATGGAACACGTTGCCTGCGAATGTGTTCCCTGATCATTATAATCTGGACGCCTTTAAGGCTCCTAGACAGGCATGCTCCATCTTCGGCCGCTTCGTCACTTACCACCGGGTGAGATGGCGGTCAAATGCCTGGCTATAGCCTAATAAAAAAGACAGACCACCTGGGTCGGACATCCGTAGACCAGAAAATGAACAGTGTCATGAGAGACACATGTCACAGAGATAATGTCAAAATACTTCACTAAAGTGAAGTCAAAATACTTCGCTTCAAGCTACATACTCCGTACGCCTTACATTTTACAGGACGTTGATGATTAAGATGAATGATAAGCTATACAGGTAATCCGGGAAATAACTATGGATATAATCAATTGTGTAATACCTGTTTTAAGTTGATCGCGTGCTGCGGTAATTTACCCATATTTCCGATATGATAACAACAAACAACAAAATTTTAATAAACAAAGATAAGATAAGGCCCTAGTAACTTAATGGGTCGAAAGTGTTTATATTAAAAGTACGTAATATCATTGATAAATAATGTAAATAGGGATTTGAATGTCTTCTTCACAATTTTTACAATGACCCTGATGACAATGATTGTCAACGGTCAAAAACTTTTAAAAGAACTCTGTAGGCGACACTCGAAACTATACCCACGACAAGTCCTTCCAAAACGCATAACATAATTATTTTAGTTAGAGAAATTTTGTGTTTTATTTAGGCGAGAATTTCGTGCACATAGTACTCAGAGTAGAAATAAGTTTTTATCACGTTATTTATGACATCTGGATCGATTGACATAAATGTGATTGACTGTCCATAGCTCAGTCCGACTACAGAGCAGAAAAATAAAATGCCAGTCACAGCCGTGAAGATATTTAACTTTCTAATCTTTTTGTTCGTAACACAGGTTCGCGATTGTCATTGACACAGTTGCCGAAAGGTTACACATGTTGCACAAATGAAAAGACATTACATTTTTTTTATGTTATACGACAGACACAGGCAAGCTGGCCACCTGATGGAAAGTAGTCACCGTCGCATATGGACATGGGGTGCTACCAATCCGTTACCCGCCTCTAAAGAGTCCACCGTAGTCATTATTATAAACTGTCCGTTGAACTTAGTTACATCCACACATAGAAGGTATATTCTCCACGCTTGGTAAGTGGCGCCATTTTTTTGGGGGAAACTACTAATTTCCAATGTTCATCGAACTGTCGTCGGTGACCATAGTGAAAACCGTATAAAAATCCGTTGTGTGATTTAAAAGAAGAAAGCGGAGAATATTTAGAGACACCCATTTCGCCAGGTATCCGTCCGAGCCGGCGGCCCAGTGTCCGACGGGCAGTGGCACACCGTGTCCCTGGAACGGCGCGGGGCCGACGCCCGGCTGACCGTGGACCGGCGCTCCGCCCGCGCGGCCGCGCCGCCGCCCGCCGCCGTGCTGGACGCGCGGGCGGACCGCGTGCTCGTCGGCGCTACGCTGCGGAGGCACGCGCATGCGTTGGCGCCTGAGCAGGTTGGTTGGGTGATGGTGCAGGCGTGGGTACGTGCGGGTAGTCTGCCTTGGCGCCTGAGTAAGTTGGTTGAGCGACGCTATCGCAGGGCGTGCGGTTATTCGGTGTCGGGCTATATACTGGCTACACCCAAGATAAGGCGGCAGAACTTCGTCAAGCCTGAGGAGTTCGCCTGGGTGAGTACCACCGCCTTATCTATTTCTGTCGCCAAGCAACAATGCTGTTTTGTGCGTTATTGTGTTCCGCTTTGAAGGATAATCAATACTAGCCAATAATAGCCATCGTATTTACAGTCATGTTCTCACAATGCATTTCTGTTACACGAAACTTGTGTGGATGAATTGTAGGCGTTATGGGCGACAGATTATTATGTAGTGTAAAAATTGTATTTGTATGTGCAAGTTTGTGTACCAGCCAATAACGCTCAAGCTTTCAAGTGGTAAGGACATTGAAGATATCATGCAATTGTAGGTTTTAACTTCATTTAATTGTAACAGTGCTTTTTATGTCTTACACTTACACTAAGCAGGCCAGCAAGCCACGTCAATATTTTTTATTAAAAATATAACACCTCAAACTTTTTCTTATCTCACACCTGCCGTTCTTATACCACCTACATCAACCCCCAGGTAACATACGGCTTCGAGGGCTGCCTCCGCGACCTACGTCTCGGCGGGGTGCCGCTGCCGCTCTCCGAGGGCGGCGCCTCCCGCGACGGGCGCGCGCAGCTGGTGCGGGCCGTGCGCGCGCGGCCGCGGCCCGCCTGCCCGCCGCTGCCCGACCCCGGCCCGTGCGGGGCCGCGCCCTGCCTCAACGGGGGCACCTGCACCGCCTTGCAGCCCGCCCTGCCGCCGCTGCTCGAGGATGGTGAGTCATGGCCAGTGGGATGAGTATTTATCTATAGATATTGCCTAATATTTGGATCCATATCCATGTGAAGTTATGTTATGCAACACCCATTTCTTCCCCCAGCGGGCGAAGATACAGCCTCGGGCTACCGCTGCACGTGCCACGCGCGGTTCCTGGGGCGCCGCTGCGAGGTGGACACGGACCCGTGCGCGTCGGCGCCCTGCCTGCACGGCGGCCGCTGCGAGGCGGCCAGCGGCGGCTTCCGGTGCGCCTGCGCCGCGGGGCTGGCTGGGGCCAGGTGAGACTACTCCCTTACACACACGGACCCGCCCTGCCTGCACGGCGGCCGCTGCGAGGCGGCCAGCGGCGGCTTCCGGTGCGCCTGCGCCGCGGGGCTGGCTGGGGCCAGGTGAGACTACTCCCTTACACACACGGACCCGCCCTGCCTGCACGGCGGCCGCTGCGAGGCGGCCAGCGGCGGCTTCCGGTGCGCCTGCGCCGCGGGGCTGGCTGGGGCCAGGTGAGACTACTCCCTTACACACACGGACCCGCCCTGCCTGCACGGCGGCCGCTGCGAGGCGGCCAGCGGCGGCTTCCGGTGCGCCTGCGCCGCGGGGCTGGCTGGGGCCAGGTGAGACTACTCCCTTACACACACGGACCCGCCCTGCCTGCACGGCGGCCGCTGCGAGGCGGCCAGCGGCGGCTTCCGGTGCGCCTGCGCCGCGGGGCTGGCTGGGGCCAGGTGAGACTACTCCCTTACACACACGGACCCGCCCTGCCTGCACGGCGGCCGCTGCGAGGCGGCCAGCGGCGGCTTCCGGTGCGCCTGCGCCGCGGGGCTGGCTGGGGCCAGGTGAGACTACTCCCTTACACACACGGACCCGCCCTGCCTGCACGGCGGCCGCTGCGAGGCGGCCAGCGGCGGCTTCCGGTGCGCCTGCGCCGCGGGGCTGGCTGGGGCCAGGTGAGACTACTCCCTTACACACACGGACCCGCCCTGCCTGCACGGCGGCCGCTGCGAGGCGGCCAGCGGCGGCTTCCGGTGCGCCTGCGCCGCGGGGCTGGCTGGGGCCAGGTGAGACTACTCCCTTACACACACGGACCCGCCCTGCCTGCACGGCGGCCGCTGCGAGGCGGCCAGCGGCGGCTTCCGGTGCGCCTGCGCCGCGGGGCTGGCTGGGGCCAGGTGAGACTACTCCCTTACACACACGGACCCGCCCTGCCTGCACGGCGGCCGCTGCGAGGCGGCCAGCGGCGGCTTCCGGTGCGCCTGCGCCGCGGGGCTGGCTGGGGCCAGGTGAGACTACTCCCTTACACACACGGACCCGCCCTGCCTGCACGGCGGCCGCTGCGAGGCGGCCAGCGGCGGCTTCCGGTGCGCCTGCGCCGCGGGGCTGGCTGGGGCCAGGTGAGACTACTCCCTTACACACACGGACCCGCCCTGCCTGCACGGCGGCCGCTGCGAGGCGGCCAGCGGCGGCTTCCGGTGCGCCTGCGCCGCGGGGCTGGCTGGGGCCAGGTGAGACTACTCCCTTACACACACGGACCCGCCCTGCCTGCACGGCGGCCGCTGCGAGGCGGCCAGCGGCGGCTTCCGGTGCGCCTGCGCCGCGGGGCTGGCTGGGGCCAGGTGAGACTACTCCCTTACACACACGGACCCGCCCTGCCTGCACGGCGGCCGCTGCGAGGCGGCCAGCGGCGGCTTCCGGTGCGCCTGCGCCGCGGGGCTGGCTGGGGCCAGGTGAGACTACTCCCTTACACACACGGACCCGCCCTGCCTGCACGGCGGCCGCTGCGAGGCGGCCAGCGGCGGCTTCCGGTGCGCCTGCGCCGCGGGGCTGGCTGGGGCCAGGTGAGACTACTCCCTTACACACACGGACCCGCCCTGCCTGCACGGCGGCCGCTGCGAGGCGGCCAGCGGCGGCTTCCGGTGCGCCTGCGCCGCGGGGCTGGCTGGGGCCAGGTGAGACTACTCCCTTACACACACGGACCCGCCCTGCCTGCACGGCGGCCGCTGCGAGGCGGCCAGCGGCGGCTTCCGGTGCGCCTGCGCCGCGGGGCTGGCTGGGGCCAGGTGAGACTACTCCCTTACACACACGGACCCGCCCTGCCTGCACGGCGGCCGCTGCGAGGCGGCCAGCGGCGGCTTCCGGTGCGCCTGCGCCGCGGGGCTGGCTGGGGCCAGGTGAGACTACTCCCTTACACACACGGACCCGCCCTGCCTGCACGGCATTTCCAGGATCATACGCTTAGTTCTGACTGATAGGTGACTCGTTCAGCGCCTAGCTAGATCCTAGTTAGTCGCCCAGCGAATAGCGAAGATGCCAAGCTGCTCACTTCACCCAGTAGCAAGTACCGACGCAGCCGATGATGGAGCAAACCAGAAACAGCCTATCCACGTTACCCCATTTGAACACAGATGCGAGCGCGGCCGCTGGTGCCGGCCGGACGCCGAGGGCGCGCAGGCCTGCCTGCACGGCGGCGCGTGCGAGGAGGGCGAGTGGGGCCCGTCGTGCCGGTGCCGCGGCTACTTCGGCCCGCGCTGCCAGTTCGACGTGGACGAGTGCGCGGGCGAGCCGTGCCTCAACGGGGCCACGTGTCTCAACGAGCCCGGCTCGTTCCGCTGCTTGTGCCCGCCTGATAAGACTGGTGAGTGGCGTGCATTTTTCGTGAGATTTGTTTGAGAAGTATCGCAATTAAATTAAATACCCCCACCCACCTTACATTCAAAACTTTATAGCTTTTATCCGCGTGGACTAATTTCATATCCTAATCCTATTTTGAGAAGTATGTATGAAAATATGTAACGCGATCGATTCTATTGTGAACATAAGTTTGCCTGTTATTGGATTTACATTTAAGTGTAAAAGATCTTTTATGTATTATTTGAATGTAACAAAAAGTGTAAATCTGTTGGCAAAAAAAATAAATAAAATGTAATGTGGGCAACTTTCCCATACAAACTCGACTCGCCTCCCCTTTATTTAACCCCCTTCAGATTTCTTATTGGAGATAATAAGTAGAGTTTGTCCTTCCCCAGATCACCATCTATGAATTGCAAAAACAATTTTCGAAATCAGTGCAAAGTTTTAGGTTTCGGGTGTTACCCCCTACAAACTTTCCATACATAGACATTAGTATCGATATTTCATTACCATGACCCTATAATTACCCGCACAGGCATGAACTGCGGCAACCCACTATACTCTGACGCGGTGGTATCCGGCGAGGCCGGCGGCGCCGACGGCTGGCGCGCCCTGCACGAGGTCTGGCGATGGGCGGTATCCGCAAAATGGCCGCTCGCCATCGCAGTCGCGGCACTTCTAATACTGCTATTACTCGCCGCGTTGCCGCTGGCGCTGCGCCGGCGACGCGCGCGTCAGACCCCGCCGAAGGACGACTTGAACAGCCACGCGCATGAGAAACTGACGCGGACGAGGGTCTCGAAGCTGTCCAATTTGGAAGGTAGGTCGGACTGGAGTTGGAATGTTTCTGTTAAACTACGCAGTTGTTTATCTGCCCCTAACTGATCAGTGAGTGATACCTTCTGTTTAGTAAACGTTATAGACGTATACTATATATTATCATCAGCATATACAAAAAAAATTCTACGCCATCAGGCCGTAAGCTTGTTCATCATCTTAGTGATATAAAAAAACTGTTCGAAATGATTATTTTTTTGCGACCAACGCTAAATAATACTTCAAGTTACAAGTGTCCAAAGTTATCGTGAGGATTAAATTGATAAACTTACATATATAATATCCTTAAGCTAACTTTCAAATTATTACTAGACAACTGAACTAAAATAGTTGTGCCACCTCCAGTCTCGATGCCATTCAACCATGTAAAGACGCTTCTCACTGCACATGCTGAGTGGTTTTGTTTATGCCAGCCACCGCAGCGTATTCTTTCCTTACTGATGTGTATGTTATCAATTAATGTAGTTTGTTTAACTTTTTTCTTTTTTGTGCATAATATGTAATGAGTTTATCAGGTGGTAGAACTCTGTCAAGCCTGAGGAGTCCGCCTGGGGCCGCCACTGCCCTATCTATTTCTGCCGCCAAGCAACAGTAGCTAGCGAAATTACAGGCACGAGGCATTTCATCTCAGTCCTCACGTGACAACGCAGCTGCGGTTCTGCATTTTTGTTACCTGCAACCTGAATGTATGATTTGTATATGTTATGGGCGACAGTTACCACTTACTTATCAGGTGGGCTATCTGGTCGTTTGTCACTTAGTAGCATAAAAAATGAAGTTTTCTTCATTCCAGTGGCATCTCGCGAGCGTCCGGCGTCCTGCGGCGGCGGCGGCGGCGGCGGCGGCGCGGCCGACTGCCCCGCGCCGCTCAACAACATGGAGACGCTGCGCTCCTACGGCTCGGCGGGCGACGAGCTCGAAGGCATCCCGCCGGACTACCTGCGGAACCTCAACCGGGGAGACCTGCAGCCGCCGAGGAAACCCTGGTCCGAGCAGATGCACCTGCACACCTTCGTGGATAACAAGATTTATAACGGTCAGTGGGTCGATACTGTTGTAGGAGGTGGGAATGTAATTGTGTTTCTAATGGGTTTAAAGAGAGCCAGAAATGCCTGTGAAAGCAAAGGTTTAAAAGACAACGGTGAAAAAATTTGTTCTTACTTTGTCTATTTATATATCTTTGTCTATTAGGTTATAAATGGCGAAAGAAATTGGACATAGAGCATAGATGGAGCCTCGACCTATAGGGAATGTATACTGTCAATCTGTTACAACTATACAAATGATTCAAGCATAATAATATGATAACCAAGGCCACCAATTTTACAACAACAGTGGTGGTTACGGAGGGGTATTTGACAACTTATTAAAAAAATATACTAAAATATAGTTGACTTCAGCTATGAGTAGGCTCCTTCTATACCTCTATGTCCAATTTCTTTGTAAATGGCCCTCAATTTATTTAAGGAAAATGGTTTTCTGCCTATCCTCCTTTGATGTATACGTAAATATCTCCCAAATATTTACGTTCCCATGACTTATTACAGACCTGAAAAACTGCAAACCTCGAATACGACAGTCGCCCGGCGCCGTCCGGCGCGCGCCCGCCATGGGGGGCGGGGGCGGCGCGGGGGGCGGCGGGGGGGACATGGTGGGGGGCTACCACTGGGACTGCTCCGACTGGTGCGGAGGGGGGCCCGCGCTGCCTGGGATCACTGAGGTAAGCGATGGATGGCAAATCTTCAGTATCTTGGCAACTGCATAAGTTCACTGCGTAAGTGGCCGCCATTCTTTCCTAATGTCTGCTTTTCTTATGCACTTGTTGTACGAGCAAGCTAGTACATTAGTCACGTTGCACTGACTGCAACGTATTACTTCCTTTAAATGCTCTGTATTTACATTTTAATTTTAATGACTATAAACATATCTAACGGATCGCCACGACTGTCATGCAACCAACAGCATCAACAAATTAAATGTAGGATTTACGACCCTATACTTGTCCAGGGGTCCCATCTAAAGCCCTTCTAATGTTGTCCGCCCATTGACTAGAAATAGGATAGCAGATGTTAAAGTAGTGTGCTGGCGTGGTCATTGGCAAAGTAGCCTTCATCCATTTTCTCCTATCCAGGTCTATATCTTATCTGACCTGGTAGCTTCGACTGGAACTGTGGAAAAATGGCGGCACTTAATTTTCAGTCTTGGGAGCTGATTAGCACCTGCGCCCTAGCATATACTTTTTAATATTTTCATTTTGAAATGCGAACAGTGACGCTGTCACCGGGTCAGATAAGTTTGTGGCACTATAAATTAATGTAAACAGTGCAATCGAATTTGGGCTATAATGTCATGGAAGCAGATCAGCTACAACCTCCGTAAATCCGTAAATGGGCAGCGGCAGTATCTGTCATGTTTCACCAGTTTCGTAAGTGACATCATTCGAAAAAACGGTTTTGGATGAGCTCCCTTTCTCGTGGCCCCGTTGTCCCTAAAACTAGTAACAGACGCTTCGATTTAGCTGGAGTCGGCAAACCGTCAGTTGCAGTCGATACTAATCCTTACGTAGTATAATATAAAGTCGCTTTTGAATCAATTCGGATGCGCGGGTGAGACGACCTTGGTCGGACGTTCGACCACGTCCCGCGCACTCCAAAGCTATTTTATTTTATACTGCGTAAGGATTCGTATCAACTGCAACTGACGGGTGGTTCGTCATCACAGCCCATAACAGTCCACTGCAGGACTTAGGGCCTCTCCCACAAAAGGGGAGGTTATTGCCATAATCTTCACGCTTGGCAGGCGGGTTGGAGATCGCAGTGTTATAAATATAACAATGGAAAACGCTGCTTCCCATTTTCCAGCCTACGGAGACTAGATCTTTGTCTCGATTACATTAGTCGCCTCGTACGACACCCACGAGTGTAAGGGGTTGGTGCTATTCTACTCTGCCGGACACCACACGGGGTTACTTCCTCGGCCTCTGTCACTATGTCACTAAAGCGTCCATTCCTTCCAGGTGGCAGGCTCCGAGCGTCCGGACTCCTCCGACCCCCCGTCCCCCGCCTCTCCCGGCCCGCGGCGGCGGGGGGGCGGCGGGGGCGGGGGGGAGTCCCGCTCCGACTGCGGTCACCGCGACACCGACCACGACACCGACCGGGATACCGACCCGCATCGGTTCACTGATGGTATGTACTAGTATATAGGATGTAGACTGAGGACGTCGTAGGTTATCACGTACTCGAGTTCAAGAAAAATTCCGCTTTATAGCAATTATAGAGGTTTATAAGACCCACAAAACCTTGGTCTGCCCGTGTCCTGACACCAAAAAAATAATATTTTTAGTGACCTAAACTTCGACTTTTCTAAGTGATAGTACTTGCTTATGCTTTTGTGTGGGTTGTAGAAGTAAACGCCCTCACAGTCTAATGGGTTCTTGAGTGGTGACCACGTACCGGCAGTCGCAGCGCGGGACAGCCCCCACGACATGGACACGGACGGGACGACATCGTAAAGATCGTAGGGAGCAGATGAACGCAAGAGTAAAATAATGAATATATGCAGAGCAGTAGTTTCGAGTGCATAACTCGTAACACGCTTTCGACAGCCATCTTATCTGGTGGGAAATGGGGAAAAATAGGTATCCATAACAGAACTAAGGTCAACGTTGTAGATTCCAAAGCCACAAAACTGAATTCGCAAACTATGTATATAGCTTGCAGAAACGACAGCCGATAGGCCAGAAAGATTCTGGACTGACCACATACCTCTTCTCTACCTCCACGTACATCTACCAGTAATCGCAGAGTGGGATGACCCCCCACGAGATGAACGGAGTCATGGAAAAGAGCCACGAAGTCGATCAGCGTGGAAGAATTGGGGGGACGTCCTGTGGCTAAGATAATAATATAATGAAATGGGTAGATAGAGGATAGCTAATGACTATTTTATCATCATCATCATCATCATCATCATGGCATTAATGTCCCGCATGTACTCTCGCGTACGAGGGCCTGGGATCCGCCTTGACCATGCTCCACGATTAGACAGATCAGGTAATTACAATAGAGCGACTGCCATCTGACCTGCGTGACGCTGCTACCAGGGGAACCTGACCTAGCTAAGGACTATAATGTCAACTTATAAATTCCGCTTGCAAATATTGGCGGCTCGTTTTTCACATAAAATATATATTCGAATCATATTAAATTCCATAATACAAGTTCCGTATTTGTCTCCAGCGTCATCCTACCTCCTACACCCTGACGAATACCTACCACGCGCGGGCTCGGGCGGCTCGGGCGGCTCGCACACGGGCGACAGCGACGGGCTGCGCGCGCGCACTCTAAGGGAACCCGACGCGCACAGCCTTATCACTATGCTGGGTTAGTTGCAATTCTTTTATTTTTAATATAGTGTATGCGACGGATTTGTATGTATGTAGGACAACGCTTGCCGCTGTTTCCCTTTTTTTTTTTTTTTTTTTTTTATGTTATCCGGCAGACAAACAGGCATGCGGGCCACCTGATGGAAAGTGGTCACCGCCGCCTATGGACATCAGCATCACCAGGGGTGCTACCAATGCGTTGCCCGCCTCTAAGGAGACCTCTAATATACCTCTTGAACGATCCCATGTCATAGGCCAAAGGAAACACCGTTGCTGGGAGCTCATTCCACATCCGAATCGTACGAGCGAGAAACGTTCTTTCGAATCTTCGCGTGGACACCACTAGAGGGTCCACGTAATGGGGATGAGTACCCAGCCCACGGCGGGTGGTGCGATTGCGGAATTGTGCTGTGGGCACCAGATCAAATAATTCCTCAGAACACTCCCCATTGTACAGCCGGTAGAACACACACAGGGAGCCAAAGTCCCTTCGATCAGCCAGTGGTTCCAACTTGCCTGTCAGTACAGTATCGTCGACAATTCGTACGGCGCGCCTCTGTATAGAATCCAAGTGATTAAGCAGGTCGGCGGTTTCCCCGGCCCAAAGATGGGAACAATACTCCATATGTGGCCGCACCTGTGCCTTATACAGCAACAGACGCCCTGTTTAGCCATCGCTTCAATAGCAGCCCTCTGTTGAATCCAAGCTCACACATCACCGGCACCCATATTAATCTCTCAATCATATGGATAGCATCACACCAAATCATGGGAATAGCGCGCTAGGCGGTTGCTCATTTGGTATAGCCATAATCTATACTCTAAGCTTGGCAGCCGAGTTGAAGATAACAGTAGTGGGTGTCACCCCACCATTAGGGGTTCGGTAGCAAACGGTCCTACTCCCATACTCGTTACGCATTTTCCAATGATGATATTCCCAAATTGTTCCATTCCTGGATAGTCCCATTGCCTTTAAATTACTGAAGTAATTTATATATTATTATACCTCGATAGATCGAGGTAACGATGATGAGATCTAAGAATGGGATCATCCGGGACCAAGGAAGTTGTTAAGGAATGACGAGTTTAGAAATTTTATTTTTGTTTGGGGAATAAACAGCTCTCCTAAGTATAACAATCGATTATGAATCGATAACTATTTCCACCAACATTAAGGTGGGGTGAGAGACACAAACCACACAAATCACGAACAGCATCACTTTATGAATGATTTAAAAAAACCACTGACTACTCTCTCCGTCCACAGAGGAGCGAAACTCCCTCCTAGGCGGCTGCGATGCCGGCTCCTGCAGCGACCTCTCCGCAAACCTTTGTGAGATCGAGGAGTCCGAAGACGAGGCCCCGCCCCCGCCCGCCAGGCACACAGACGTGTGACCGCGGCAAAGCGCGGATCGCCCGCGCCCCGCCGCCATCCCCTCCCCCTCCCCGCCGCTGCTGGCCGGCCCGCACCACGCCCCGCCCCCCTGGCGCGAGGGCCGCCTCCTACTGGCCGGCGCCTCGTGAGCGGCGAACGAGTGAACGAGAACGAAATCGGAACGATTGTATTGTTGTATTGTACATATAATTTAGCATAGGCTGTGTCGCGTGAGTGAGCGTGTGAATCTAATCCGGTCTACGCAGTAGTGTTATTTTATTACGGAGCATGTCTTTACTCGTGGAGAGTTTGAGATGTAAGCAGAGTGGCATGGTCCGTAATTACGCCTGTGGGGAGTAGACCGCTGTCCCCCCATTCCGACGTCGTTTTACAGACTCGGTTCGACAAGTGCCGTATTATTTAGTCACACAAATCTCCTAACTTTATTTTTCTTTTTTGTTAAGATGACACCTAGTACATTTTAGGCGTAGTTTAGCATTTGGTAGGAATAGTCGACGACGCATTTCAGGGTCATTCCGCTAGTGAAGGCCCTCGGGAGCCCTCGAGGGCGGATTCGCGTAACCGATAAGTATTAACTCGTATTTATCATTTGCCTTCCATGTATGTATGTCCTACATCATGCTCATGTAAAATACATAATAATAGAGATATATCTATGTTGATGAAGTACATTTAGAATTTATATGTATAGTTTTAGGGTCCTATTTCACCTATAACAGAACTATTTATCGATTTAATTCAATGTGACATTTTTACGTAAAGTATGAAAACTATACAAAATGAAAGTAATTATTTATTGTGATGTAACAATTTATACAACATGTAATGGGAAGTATGATTTTTATGTGTAGAGGTTCTTGCCAATATCAGTCGATGGTGGAATAGGTGATCTTGAACGGTAGGTAGGGAAGCGAAATATGGCGGAGTTAGCGCCATCTTATAAGACTGCTGGGGCTCGCGGCAGCCGCACTGGAAGCCTTGATCAAACCGAGGATCAAGCGTATTTTAGTTGCTATTATTAAATAAAATATGAAATAAGTACTACAGGCATAATAAAATACCTAATAATTAAGCTATCTTTTTACACTTTTGATGAAAGTATTTATTTAATGTGGCAACACCAATGATTGTCTGTTAGTGATGTGAATGTGTGGCAGCTAGAACATTGTACCTGAAAGTCCTGCAGTCTTCGATCAACTACAAAGGTGAAGCATCCCTCAATTGTCGTCAACACTTGCACTTATAGAAGGTAAAAAGGCTCGAGATGTATTGGACCAAAACGCTCGACTAACTTCTCGGGAACTGTGACCATATTACCAGAAAATAAGACTCAAAATCCCAATTTTAGGTATAGATTGTGTTTGTAGTTGATCGAAGCATGCATGGACGAAGAGTAGGGTGTGGCAGCCGCGAGCCGGCGCGGCGGAAGCGCCGCCGCTGTAATTATAATAATATTAAATTCAATGGTGCTCTCACTGCGCGGCGCGGGTACCACGCACGGACGGACGGACGGACGTACCTACATAATGACTAGCAGTTCGATAGAAACTCTAGATGTTCTAGTCTGATAGAAAGGCAACCAACACAGAAATAACGTGAACGAACACTCAACCCTTTACCAGTAACCGAATGGGAGCTGACGTGTTTTTCTCACCAGGTGGCGCCACCGGCCACTGACAAAATAATGTCGTGTTATAGGCTAAAGTCCAACAGTCACCTTTGAGCGTTTAGTCTCGGTTACACATGCTTGTTATGGCTCATAATACAACATTCATTAAATCGTCATTTCATTGAATGACTTTGAATATGAAACAGTCTTGAGGTACCACAACAAGCTTGTCGAAAGCTAGCATGTAATGTAACCCACACTTTAGATTCTAACCAATAGCACGTTGTATTATGACAAATGGACCTCATAATCAGTAGCGCCATCTAGTGATTCGCGTTTGGAAGGCACCACCGCCGTAGCATGGTACGCGCACCGCAGTATCATATCATAACTGTAAACTTATGCATTTATGAACTGTTCTCCTTCTAGGTTAGCGAGTTTAAATTTTAAGGATCTATTTTTATATGTATGGTAGAAAGAAAGAATATGACTGTATGAGATATATCGGCGTCCCGTACGGGGCGACACTATGTGATAGCGCCTGTATCTTCCTGCCCCGCTCCCGGCGCCAGCGGCGGTGCACGCGCCTTTCGAAACTTGTCACAAATAGTAGTGAGAAGGGATTGGGCATCAATCCAATTTGGCTTCCCAACCGCGTGCTGGTGGATCTAACATTAAAATTAGTAATTCGATGTATGTTTTCAATATGGTGTATCCATGTACTTTAATAAGTTCATGGGTGTATCATACTGCCAATGTGTACGTAAGTATTCAAAGCAGCCATGTCTAAAAAATGCGCATGCCCAATATTTTATTGTCGTGTTCAAATATTTAAAGCTTTGGTCGTGTTGATAAGATCACAGACGGAAGCCGTATCCGACGCGTGCACCGCGGCTGGCGCCTCCGATTCCTTTCCAAACGTATTATCTACTTGTATACAGGGGATTCTTTTCATTTCGCTATAATAAATAAATGTATAGAACTCATATAAATAATTATTATAGAATGTAATGTAAACTTAAATGCACAATGTGGGAACAGAGTCCTAGCCGACTGAATATCAATCAAAATGATTATAATGATTTAGCATGGAGTTGCGAAATAGAGTAATTGTTCGTAATACGTATTGTACAACTTATGATTTATTTATAATATTCGTTGTATAAGTTTTGACACAACTAATAAACAAAAATGAATTTAATTTGCTTTTGTTAATATTATTTTACCCTGTAATTAATAAAAAGTTCCCACCAAAAAATTCCATGTCAAATTTGTTCGCCAAGCCACAACAGCTCACAACGTTTCACTGTGAAACAGTTCAGCACCGTTGTGCTCTCGACAACGAGGGCCCGGGGTCCGCGTTGACCATGATCCAGGATTTGGCGATCAGGTAACTACAGTGGAGCGACTGCAATCTGACCTCCGTAACCCTGCTACCAGGGAACCTGACCAGATTGGATCATGGTTATTAATTCAGTTGCCTGAATTTGCAGTTTCATCACGATGTTTTCCCTCACCGTAAGAGCATCGGTTAGTAATCAACGAATGTACATAACTCAGAAAAGAGTCATTGGTACATGGCCGCAGCGGGATTCGAACCCGGTACCTCTCGCTTACGAGTTTGACACTCAACCGCCCGGCTACCGACGCTCTTGCAACGCGCCGCAGTCGTTTTTGCAAAAAAAAACGAAATTGCCGCGACGAAAATCGAACCTGAGACCTCTGCCGAGTGAAGCTCCTTCGAGTTAGCACGCGGCTGCGCCATTAGCTCTGCCAACTTAACCAAATGACTGCCGCTACCGTTGGGGCTCGGGAGAGTTCTAGCGGTAGCGGTACCGGTCTGACTCCTCGCCCCCCTCGCAGCAGGATGTCGCCTGCTCGCTGGTCGTTTGCCGGGCCTCCCCGAACGGGGTCCCACTCGGCAGGCTAGTACCGCGCCGAGGGCGACAAAGAAGAGCTAGCGAGGGGTGCGAACCCCCACAGACCGGACTGTCATCATCATGGCATCAACCGGCACCACACCACCACAAGCCGAGGCCCGCGCTCCCGTGCTTGAAGAGCCGGGAGCACCAAACCAAAAGACCAAGAGAAATGATGCGCCAAGCCCTTAACTTTACAGACCCTATATTTTGGTCAGAAAGTATGGCTTGGTTATGACGGTATGCAGTACGACGATGGCCGGTTCATAGAAATATTGCATGACACGCTTTAGGCTGTATCCAGTGCTCGATCAACGCGACGGACACAATACTAGTGAGAGTATATGTATCTACATAAGGTATGACATCGAATTAAAGATAAAAAATGTAAACAAATGGGTTGCCACTGTAAAAAAATAATCCAAATGGTGGATTATTTAAAATAAATGAAATATTGATTAAAATTATTACATTCAAAATGACATAAATCATATAAATTTTTGAAATATTTTACTGAATTAAATAGGGAACAATGTTTTTTTTTATTTCCTATTTATGCTGCTTCAATAAAATATGTGTAGTTTTCATTTATGCCACTGGTAATGGTGAAAAATCCTAAACATTTTGTTCGTTCTTACGGTACATTAATAAACTGTACCGATATTCGAAGCCTAATAATATTGAGAGTGGCAGCACTGCTTTCCGCTGATTGGTCGATTTATATACCTGTCCCTGTCACACATCCTTCATCCTTTTCTCACCTCCTTCCACCATGGCGTGGCGCTCGCTCAGCGAGAGCCTTCGTCTCATTGGCTTCCTAATTTTCTCACTGATGGTACGTTTACACGCTTGCCAAGCCTTGGCAAACTGCAAACAGTCCCAAGCCTCCACAAATCTCGTTTGGCGTTTGAAAGGCGTTTATACGCTTGTGAATGCGTCAGTCTGCAATATACATCCAAGCATGGCGGACACCGAACTTGTGACGGCTATTGCATTTGGTTTAACGTACTTTTATTTGAAATGTAAGCAAAGTGAAATAAAAAAAAGGAGAGCTCGACGACAGCGAAGATGGTGGATGAAAAAGATTCATCATAATCGTACCAGGTAACTACTATTTTGATTTAACCATTATCTGTTGCAGTTGAGTTATGCCACAATACTTACGATATATTTTATTTGTTACAGACAATTTATAGAAGAGAAATTTAATGAACTTTTATATGAACCATCTGGAGAGTTTGATAACTTCTGCCGAATGAGCTATTCTGATTTTGAGATTTTACTGCAAAAAATTTCACCAATGATATCCAAGCATGATACAGACTTCAGAGAAGCTATACCAGCCAAATTTCGTCTTGCCATTACGCTACGATTTTTGGCATCTGGTGATTCTTACAAAAGCCTTCACTACTTGTTTAAAGTATCTGTCTCTATGATATCAATAATCATTCGTGAAGTTTGCCGAGCTCTTAATGAAATTCTAAAGGATCTAGTTAAGGTAGGAATAAAACAATACATTATGTTATACATTTATTTAGATTTTAATAGAATCATAGGAAATCTGTTCTATGAATGTATGTGAGCCGACTGCTTTATTGTTTAATTATTTATTAATTTAAATAAGAATTATGTCGACGAATCAAAATCTTCGAAAGCATTCAACATAGCCATGTTTATAATGTTGGTTTTACGTGGGGCTGGGTTGATGATTTGGTCCGATATGATACGAATAGATGACGAGGGTGCTGTTGATGTAGACGGAGCTGGAGCTATTGGAGTTGGTATATGTTGTGCCATGTCTGGCGCTGAATAAGAAGTTTGTGTGTTTGGAGAGGGAAAAAAACTTTGGTTGTTATGAATAGGTTCAGAATAAACACTATTAACTGATGTTGGCCGACTCGGAATGACTTGAGGAGATGGTGTTGAATATGCACCAGCCATTGACGACGGTCGAGAATAATATTGAGGGTATGGTGTATGACGCTCATTTGATTTTTGACTGATTCTGTTTATAAACAACCCATCTATTTGGTACATCATAATTTTTCGTTCATCAGTTGACAGTTCACGTAGCTTTATAGCCAATAATTTTGCGTATAGATCGCAATCATCGTCTTTGTGAGCAGGTATATTTTCATTCTGCCTTTGACCCAAAACATTTGTTAATTGTCCAAAAGCCACGGCCATTTGCTTTTCAGCCGTTTCAGAAGCAGGGCGACGACGTTTATTAGTAACAGCTTGTATGGATGGTGGTCTGGATGGTGATCTAGATGGTGGTCTGGATGGTGTGGTAACCGTACTTGTACGGTCTCTTATCAGAGGGTCATCCTCTGTCTGATCTGTATCTTCTTCTATTTGTTGTGATTGCTGCAAAAAAATAATATACTTAAACTTACACTTCATTTACTTTCTTTTTACAGATGCCCACCACAGCAGAAGGATGGCTTAATATAGAAGAAGGATTCAGGACTAAATTTCCACATTGCATAGGTGCATTGGATGGCAAGCATGTAGTCATTAAAAGTCCAACGCATAGTGGAACAGAGTATTTCAATTATAAGAAAACTTTTAGCATTGTCCTTTTGGCTTTAGTGGATAGCAAATACAAATTTGTATTCGCAGACATCGGGAGTCAAGGAAGAATAAGTGACGGCGGCGTCTTTAATAATTGTTTACTATGGAAAAGAATAATTAGAAACGAGATAGATTTTCCACCACCATGTCCACTTCCAGGATCGAATATTAATATTCCATACGTGTTTTTAGCTGACGGTGCTTTTGCATTGAGTCAACACGTAATGAAACCCTACCCTGGAAACCATGAAGTAGGCTCACCAAAAAGGTTATTTAACCAAAATTTATCTAGATCCCGAGTTGTAGTTGAAAATACGTTTGGAATTTTAACCTCAGTTTTCAGAATATTCAGACGCCCTATCAATTTAGAACCACAAACTGTAACGGAATTTACGATGACTTGTGTATTACTACATAACTTTTTGAGAACAAGTAAAAGTTCTTCAAATCGATATACTCCTCAGAGTTCGTTTGACGTATATGACAGTAGTGGAAATATGGTTACCCCTGGTTCATGGCGTAGAGATAACGACGAATATAATGCATTGCAAAATTTACCACAAATACCACGAAGATCTCCGGTGAACGCCAGAGAAGTCAGGGAAGAATTTACTTCATATTTTAATAGGATTGGATAAGTTGATAAAAATGTATAAATAAATGTAGGTATAATAACCAACGGTGTTTTTTTTTATTTAGAATAAATAAATTTATTTACTTACTGTTTCGGTGTTTATCCCTTCATTGCAAGTATATACTGGTAGTAAAAATGACTCCATGGTTTCGTAAGCATACCAAGTTGGATTGTATATTTCTTCGGCACCTAAAATAAAATAAAAACATCGAAAATTAGAGCGAGATAGTTGCGGAATAATCAAGAAACTAATCAACGCTTTTAAACATAAGTTACACCTTGCTAAGCAGACTAGCAAAATAATTATAAATGTATCGTAGGAACATACCTGCGCCAGAACGCATAGATTCACGTTTTTTTTTCAAGTGCTTGCGAAAAGTAGTCATCAATATCTCTTTTTTATTTTTTATTTCCTTTACTGGCCTTCCAGTAAGTTCAGCAAGACGAATCCATGCATCTGCTTGTTTTTTCTTATCTTTATGATTTGCATCTTTCGGATTCCAGATGCATGGTTCCATTTGGTAATGTTCCAGAAACGAAAGACTCTCCTCATTCGACCAGCAACTCATTTTTTATTTATTTTTTGTAAAATCGAGCAAGCGTGTACTCGCCGCGAGATCACAATGGCTACTAAACGCGGACCAACATGTAAATGCATCGCAAGCGCTTGCCGCAAACGCCCTTTGATCTGCGTAAAAAAACCGATACTCGACTGGATCGGAAGCAAGCAGGCACAAGCCCACGCAAGCCAAGCCAAACGCCCTTTTTACATGCTTGCGATTGTCGATCCTTGCCAAGGCTTGGCAAGCGTGTAAACGTACCATGAGCTGTCGTGGTGAGTGAGACCCACTGGGGTAAGTGCTCAAATCATTTATATTCAAACGGTTTTTTCCGTTCGTTATATACTTTAAATTTAAATATATACTTGTTCCCTTCTAGAAATTCCGATAAAAAATGAGCAATTCTAGTTCATCATCATCCTCGAGCTCTAGTAGTGAAAGTGATAATGTAGTGGAAGCGCAAGTTGAGTTCCCATCTGACACGCCTGCGCCTCCGCCGCCGGTAACTTCCACGATCGCGCGGTCTCGAAAGCTTAAGCACAAGTCAAAAAATCGACGTGATGGCAAACGTCGGCGTCGTCTTGAGAATAATGAGAGCGTGCTAAATGCTTTGACTGCTCAAGTAAGTGGAATTCAACAATTTTTGACCCAAAAGTTCTGTGCTAGGGATATTGCTCAAAAACCCAATGAGGAAAATTATAGCGATGTTTTCTTAGACGTTAGTGGCGATTTGACAAAAAACGAGGCCTACCCTCAATCTGAATTTAGTTTAACAGTAAATACCCGCAAAGGAAAGGAAGGAACCCTGAACCCTGAAGGAACCCGCTGTTCCAAAATCTAACCCTGTTTATTTAGACAGACTTAAAGCCATTCAACACCTAGATTCAGACGACTGGTCTGAGGTTCGTTATTCTGACGTTCAGAAAAAGTACTGTTCCACGCCGGGTTTTACTGATCTCGAGTGTAACGAGGAGCTAAAACCCTACGATAAATATTCAAACCTAGCATTAACTGAAAGGGGCTTTGCCGCTATTACGCAAGGTTAAATAAAACAACACGAGTCAGTTGAGAAGGGTTTCAATAGTTTCATGTCTTGGCTTAAGTCATCCGATTCAGTAGATATCGCCACTATCGAGTCTAAAATTTAAGAACTTTTCTCTGGTGATTTTCAAAAGATCTCTAATGACCTACTGCAAATGGCATGTGGTCATCGTGCAGATTTAATACAGCAGCGCAGATATTCCATCCTTAGATCAGTTAAGGACAAATTTATAAAAAGTAGCTTCAGGAAAATTCCACCTACGTGTGACAATTTATTTAAATCCGACATACTTTCGTCAACGATTGAGAAAAATGGAGATATGAGCAAAATATTCTGGCCTATTAAATCTCAACCTGTAAACTCTAAAACACCTTGGCTACGCAAGCTAACTTTTCAAAAAATAATAAAATGCCTGCGCAAGGCATTCAAAATTTTGCTAACCCAGTAAGTATTCGCGGGGTGACGCCGCCTATGCATGGCATGCCCGTATTATATCCCTTGGAATATCCTCCTGCGCAAGGAGTGTACCCCCAATATCATCAATCGATGATGCCAGGTCCTAGTAAATTGCCTGCGCAAGGCCAAACATTTCGTCCCCGAGGCAACCTAAACAGGGCTCGGCCCGCAGGGGTCAATCAAAACATACATTATGACTCGGACTTTCAAGCCAGGCGGCTAACAGATTTCTATCAGACTTGGGGGAACTTAGGGGCCCCACCGATGATTCTAAAAATAATATCGAAAGGATATCGAACCCCATTTTTAACAAAACCTCCTTTATTCAAACCAAACTTGGTCCCTTTGCTTCAAACCCCCTTTTCTTTGTAAATGAAGTCCCAAATAATAAAAATGAAATAGATGGGTGTCCTCGAACAGAGCCAGCCCAGCCCAGGCTTCCTGTCAAGCCTATTTCTAACTCCGAAAGGAGACGGGACTAGCCGTCCGATTTTCAACCTCCGAAGACTCAATCATTTTGTATATGCGGGCAAATTCAGACTAGTCAATCAGCACAAGGTTCAAAGCTTTATTCAGCCCAACGATTGGCTCGTACAAATCGAACTCTCAAATGCCTATTTTCATCTACCGATAGCACCAAGCCACCGACGGTTCCTACGCCTGTACTTCGACCAAGAGTACCTGCAAATGACGTGTTTACCTTTCGGCCTATCAGCGCCAAAGATTTTCGCAACGTTCACAAACTGGGTGGCTCAAGTGCTGAGACAAAAAGGGATCCGAACCTTGGTCTACCTAGACGATTACTTATTGGTCCACTAAGACAGGACAGTACTGGCTGCTCAAGCTCTGCTAGCGACCTCTTAAGAATCGTTGGGCTGGCAGATAAATTACAAAAAGTCCATGCTCGTCCCTCAAATGTCGTTATAGTATCTAGGTCTCATTTGGAATCCGTTCCAAAACCGATTATCCCTGCCACCCGACAAGTGCAAAGGCATACGATTGAAATTAGAGCGAATGTTGAGACGACAAAAGGCAAGTCTAAAAGAAATCCAAAGCCTAATGGGCAGTCTCAATTTTGCGAGCTTAGTAGTCCCGCACGGACGTTTAAATTTTCGGAACTTACTTCAACATTCTCATGTCCTGCTCTACGAGGACCCACATCAAGTATTCCCTCTTCCAAAGAATGTATTAACAAACCTATCGTGGTGGCTGAAAAACTATCACAAAATCTCAGTTCTGCATCCGCCCCCTGTATCTCACTTCATTTCGACCGATGCATCTGGTATCTGATGGGGAGCCTAAGTCGACGACAAACAGTTCAAGGGCACCTGGACCTCAGGAGAGATAACCCTACATTCAAACCACAAAGAAATGTTAGCACTTCTAAAGGTTTTGAAAGGTCAAGGTCTTGCCCTAGTCAATTCGTCAGTGTCAGTACAATAAGACAACAAAACTACTCTTTCTTACCTCCGAAACGAGGGGGGTACAAAGTCCAAGACTCTAATGACTGACACCTACAAAATTTACGACCTCCTAGAAAGCACAACATTCGGCTGTCACTCTTCCACCTCCCAGGCAGGTACAACATAGAAGCCGATCATTTATCTCGAGGTTTTCACCATCCCGAATGGCATCTACTGCCTGCAAATAACGACGATAGTCTTTTCCAAATGGGGCCATCCCCAAATAGACCTGTTTGCATCCCGATAAGCCCATGTTGTCCCAGCGTACGTGAGCCTCGACGCGAGAGACAAACGAGCGAAGTTCATAAACGCGTTTTCTCAGACGTGGAACTACAGACTGGCGTGGATATTTCCACCTCCATTCCTAATGCCGAAAGTCTTAGCTCACCTGAACAGCGCCACAGGATTCTTTCTGATTGTGGCACCCAAGTGGGAGAAAGCTTTTTGGAGACCAGACCTGAAAAGCAGGGCGGTAGCAGCACCTTTTACCATTCACAACCTGAAAGAGGTGCTGATAGATACAGTGACCAGCCAACTACCGCCCAGGACACAAGATCTTACACTGGAAGTATGGAAATGTGGGGGTGGGACACGGCCCTAACAGATTGGACACCACAACAGTTGGACCTGTTCAAATCAAGTTGGAGAGCCTCTACAAAAAAGTCCTACTCAGCAGCATGGCGTCGTTGGTGCAACTGGGTAACTGCTAACCACGTATCACATCACTCTCCATCAGGTTCGGATTTAGCTCGTTTTTCATCAGATCTATTTCAAACGGATGGTTTAGCTTATAACACTTTAATATTTCATAAATCTGTAGTTTCAAATTTATGTAACCCAAACAGAGTGGATAATCTTGGCTCGCACCCCTTGGTTTCCCATATTTTAAAAGCAATAGCTATTCAGAAGCCAAAGGACTCTAAACCACCCATTTGGGATATAGATAAAGTATCTTCATTTCTTGCTAACAATTTTAATTCAAACATAAGTTTTCATGAATGTTCAAGACATACTGCATTAATTTTATTACTATGTTCTGGGCGTCGAGTACATGACCTCACTTTATTATCCATAGAAGATAAACACTGTACTATTTTCAATAATGAAATAGTCTTTTGGTCGTTGTACGGATTTAAAACAAATAGTTCTAATTACAGACAGTCAGGGTGGCGTTTGTTAAATAATACTGACAATGATGCACTAAATCCTGTACTTTGGATCAAATCTTTAATAGAATTGTCACAGCCCAGACGAAGGATCTGTAAACTCAATAACCTTTTCATAACAGTTTGTAGTCCGCCAAAAGCTGCTTCTCGGACAGTTATTGCTAACTGGATTAAGTCCATACTAAAAGCCGCCGGTATACAAGCCTCGGCAGGTAGCATCAGACCAGCAGTGGCTTCCAAGAACTGGATCCTTAATTTCCCACTCGACGAGATACTTGCGAGAGGAAATTGGAGATGTCCAAACACATTTGCAAGGTTCTATCGACGTGAAGTTCACTCTGATGCTCACAGTACAGCGATCACTAATCTGTTTAATCCTATTTAATCATATCAAAATGTAAAATTTATTTTGGTTTTCTTTGAAATCACTTTTTCTTTGTTTTGAATGTAGACTTCAACTTTTTATTTTGTTTACTAATCCAAATCGTTTATGTAATATTGCATATTATTTAGTTTTGTGCATTCAAAGAGTGCTATGTCTAAAGTTAATTAAAATACATAAATTTAATGAATGAATGAATAATTTTATTTCAAGTACCAGTACTCATATTCGGTTAGTATTGACTTAAAATTAGGTTAGTAACAAATTCATTATAATGTTTTAAATATTTATACATATATCAACTGTCATAAATATTTTATATTAAAAAATGTCATAAATCAAAAATTAAATGTCATAAAATCATAAATTAAATAACAACTTGCTGCCAACCATGTTTGATGACGTGAACCATACAACACTCATTTATGTATTGGCAGTCTAATCGACCCGCTAACATAGCCAAGACGCTGTTGGAGCTGGCCCTCACTCTTCTTACCAGTGAAGCGGCCCGTTTGCGAATCGTCGCATAAAAACAGTCGACGCTCGCCTCCGCAAACATTTGTGACGCGCTGCAGAAGCGGGGCAGCCCCAACAGCACCCTGAATGCGTTATTATATTGGACTCGAAGAGCGCTGTACGATTTTTGAGTATAGCTTGCCCATAGCGTACCTGTATAAAAGCTGGTACAGAAGGCTCTAAACAGCGTAATCTTTACTTCCTTTGAGTAACGCGAAAACCTATGGGCAAGCATGTTCGCCCTTACCGACAACGCTCTTCGCTCTCTTTCGATGTCGCCATCGTCCTTAAGGTCCGTAGTTAGTACATGTCCAAGATATTTAAACTGATGCACACGCCGTAATGGCGTGCCATCTATCCTAATCGGAGGCATGTTCTGCACTTGTCTACCACGGGCCTCAAACACCATGACTTCAATCTTCTTGACATTATAACGCAGTCCATGGCTCTTAGCATATGTCTCACATGTGGTTATCAATTTCCTGAGTCCGCAGACCGACGCGCTCAGCAGGACCATGTCGTCAACGTAACTAATATTATTTACACAAATTCCATCAATGTAGCATCCGACATGCTCACTGCTGAGCGCGCCGATTAGCTCGTTCATGTACAAGTTAAAGAGTGATGGGGAAATAAGGCCCCCTTACCTTACGCCGCACTCCATCACGTACGGCTCCGAGAGCGCGTCGTCCCATCTAACGCAGTTGACCTGGCTTCCATACCAATATTTGAAAATGTTTCTTTAGGAAGCTTAATTTCCTCAAGTTTACTTCATAATCGGTCATACGAAACCAGGTCAAATGCCCTGGACAAATCGAGAAAAGCAGCATACACAGGAGTTTTGCGATCGGTATAGTATCTGACAGCACTCTTAAGACACAATACTGCACTTTCAGTGGATAAATCAGGTCTGAAACCGAATTGATTATCGTGCAAGCATATATATCTATTGAGATGTATATTAAGAATACTGTCAAACACCCTAGCTATAACTGTCGCTAAAGAAATTAGCCTGTAGTTACCCTTGTCAGATAGATCCCCCGTTTTATTTTTAACCACAGGTACCACAATCGTTGCCATTAATGCCTGGGGCAGGTACGAATGACTTAGACACAGTGAATAGAACATCGCAAGGACTCTGCAAATTTTTTCTTAATAATTTTTTCCACCATAAATAGATCCCTAAATATATTTGCAATGCCCCCGCGATCGCTCTCTCCACCTACACTCACGGGATGGCCAGGCCTAGCGTTCAACTTACTGGTTTGTTTCCAGAAAGCACGAAAGTCCTTGTTATTGTGTTGTGCAGCTAGTATGTCCATTTTAAGTTTATTTTGGTGGTCTTGACACCATTTTAAACGGGACTTAAATAACTTTCTACTTTCGCGCATTTCTTCATACACCCGACCACTCATGGGCTTGCCGTGTAGCTGCCAAAGCTGAAATCCGAGCCTGGCCACCCCATGAGCGTCCCTTACATGCCTATTCCAACCTACCACCCGGCTTCTCCTTGTGCATGCTTTATTCTCCCGCTTCCGACCCACTACGGACGCCTCTCGTAATGCCGACACAATATCATGGTATAACTTGTCAATAACAGGTATGTGGCAAGGATTATTACAATAAAAATCAGCGCAATCTCTATAATCCTCGGGAAAATCAATTCATCTTATAATCATTCTTTCACTAGCAATTTCTTTTTCCTCTCATATTAGTTTGATTACATGTACCTTTATAGGTACTTCTTTTTGTTAACACAATTATCACATTTACCTACCAATAAAACGCTTATTAATTAACTTACCATATTCGAAGCCTAAGTTTTATAAACTGCCTAGTGCAAAGTAGACTTAAATTCTACTTGTATTATACAAAATTTTATTAATGAGACACAATGAGACGAAGGCTCTCGCTGAGCGAGCGCCACGCCATGGTGGAAGGAGGTGAGAAAAGGATGAAGGATGTGTGACAGGGATAGGTATATAAATCGACCAATCAGCGAAAAGCAGTGCTGCCACTCTCAATATTATTTATATTTCGTCGCTTCATTCTTCAGATATAAGTAATAACAAGGTAGTCCTTCTAACCTACAGGCAACATCGCACAATTTAAAGATACATAAAAAAAACAAAGCTGTCAAGCATAGTGGCGCCACGCGTCACCAGAGTACAACCTCATTCTTTTTTCGTGCGAGGCAACAGACGCACGCCTCTTACTTTCTTAGGACTTACCTACCCACAATTTTTTTTTTTTCTTGTAAATTTTTTATATATTTTTTCTTTTGTTCACGCTACTTTTACAATGCCAAAAAAACAGCATAATCCCCCTTGTGATGACTAAGAACCGCAAAAGAAGTGGCGAAGAGTGATTATTTATTCCGATTCGGATGAGTCAGAAAAATCGGGTAAGTTTACGTACTTTGAATTTATAAATTTGTGAAAAATGAGATCGACATTTGTACGACGACGAGCATTTGCTAGAATAGTTTTGGTAAATTCTTTAATAGCCTGGATGTTGACAAAAGCCTAGATTCTAACCGTGAGTTAGCACGATGGCATACCAGCCCGGATATTGACTGCGAGTCAATACGACGGCTTTAGCGACAACAAATTTTGACTGCGAGTCAATGGTTGTTAGTCGATCATCGCATACGATTATTTAAAAATGTACCTACGTACATATTTTGCTCGTAGTCGATATTTTTACCCCGCATATACTTAACTTTTTACAAGAACCTACAAAAGTAAGCATAATTTATTTGTTGTAGACTCCGAAAAGGAACAAGATGCGGGTATTACGGTGGATTTACACCGCGCCGACGACGGAATAGCGCCAGATCCGACGCCCTTACAAATCGACCCTTCACCTGAAGAACCGATTCTAGAACTAGACGCCGAACTGCTGACGGCTCTAGGAGATCCTGCGGAAGATGCACCAGACTATGGAGCAAAAATAGTTCAGGATTTAGCTCAACGTTGGCTCCCAATCCTACGTAAAGGAATCCCCAGGGACAAAAAAGACAGTCTCTTGAAGGAACACACGATACCGGAGAACTGTAAATCTCTCCGAGCCCCGACCTTAAATGTTGAAATGGCAGCTGCGATTCCTGATTTAAGCCGGGCTCGCGATAAAAGACTAGAAACCAGCCAGAACCAGCTAGGTTTAGGAATTTCGGCAGTTGGAAAGGGGTTATCCCTCCTGCTCACTGCTGATGACAAGCAGAAAAAAGTCCAAGCTATTCAATCGATATCGAACGGATGCAGATTATTAGCTGATCTCCATTACATGGAAACAGAGTCTAGAACCAAGCTTATTACCCCCTGTTTAGACAAATCGTTCGTACGAACAATGCATGACTTGGAAAGAGACGAAACTCTTTTCGGTAGCAAATTATCGAATAAGATAAAAGCGTCTAAAACGATAGAGAAACAAGGGTTACAGATTAAGAGGGCGTCACCAGTTCAGAAGACTCCATCTGCTTTGGCAGTTGCTCTGCGCTCTGCCCTTATCTTCGCTCCGCTCGCGTCCCCAGGGAAACGCGAATGGACCCTCTCGCTATCCGACGACGAACAGGGGAGGGCGAGGGGGGGTACAGAGGTACGGAGCATCCTGGAAGTCGCAGGCTCCGACGTATCACGGCAAGGCCTCCAAGGCGACGTCAGCGAGCAGCAGCAAGTCACGTGTTCTAACTCGATAGATTACCAGGTACACGCCTGCAGATTACAAGCTTTTTATCATTGTTGGACATCAATTACCAACAATTCTGTCGTGTTAAATTGGATCCGCGAAGGACTCTCGATATCATTTAATCAAAAGGTTTCACAAAAGTGTGTTCCTAAAAATACATTTTCATCGAATGAAACTGCAGAGATGGCTATTGCTATACAAAATCTTTTGGAACTAGGCGCGATTGATGAGTGTAAGCCCTTAGCTGACCAGTTCATTTCAAAAATATTTCTAGCCCCGAAATCCAGCGGCGGTAAAAGGTTTATTTTAAATCTCAAGCCATTTAATACATTTGTTAAAGAACTCTATTTTAAAATGGAGGGTTATAGAACAGCCGCTAAATTAATACCCGAAAACGGGTTTATGGCAACTATAGACCTCAAGGAGGCATACTTGCTCGTGCCCATGGCTAACGCAGATAGAAAATATTTAAGATTTCAGTTCAAACATGCAAATTCATTTACAGAGACTTTGTACGAATTCAAAGCCATGCCCTACGGTTTATCAATCGCCCCTAGGACCTTCACAAAGATTATGAAGGAGGTAGTATCTCATCTAAGATATCGAGGGTTCATCAATGTAATATTTAGACGATATTCTATGTATCGGCCGAAATTATGATGAATGTTATCGTAACGTTATGCAAATCTTACGTTTACTTACATGTTTAGGTTTTGTAATAAATTATAACAAGAGTATTGTTCAACCGCAACAATGTTGCAGATTTTTAGGGTTCATTTTTAACTCGATTAAAATGACACTAACACTGCCAATAGAGAAACGTAACAAAATAGTCAATGTAGCCAAAAAGTTCAAATCCTTGTCTGTGTGCAAAATCAGAGGTTTTGCCCAACTTATTGGCACTCTAACGTCTGCATGTCCGGCTGTCCGGTACGGTTGGCTGTATACGAAGCGTCTTGAACGAGCGAAGTTTTTAGCGCTCGAGAGTTATTCATCATATGACGCAAAAATGAATATCTCCCGCGACCTTTCCCAAGATTTCGATTGGTGGATAAAAAATATTCAGCGCAGATGCAGCTTCATTGAAGAGTTACGTTTCGATCTCGAGATTTTTACGGACGCTAGCCGAACGGGTTGGGGTGCCTTTTGTAATAACAAGCGAGCAAATGGCGGTTGGAAGGATGATGAAGTAACCTTTCACATAAATTATTTGGAACTCCTTGCAGTGTTTTTAGGATTAAAAAGTTTCGCGCGCGACAAGCGGAATTGTTCATTATTGTTGCGGGTGGACAATACTACTGCCGTGAGCTACATCAACCGAATGGGTGGTATACAGTTCCCCCATTTGAATGAGGTAACGAGATCGATTTGGCGATGGTGTGAGGAGCGAGAGATCTGGTTGTTTGCTTCTTACATCAATACTCGTGAAAACATTGAAGCAGATGAAGAATCAAGACGAAAAAATCCGGATATTGAATGGAATCTAACGAAAGAAGCCTTTGAAAGAATTTCACAGCATTTAGGGATTCCAAGCATCGATCTCTTCGCTTCTCGCACCAACGCCAAATGTGACACTTACGTCTCGTGGAGACAAGATCCGGATGCCCTATCCGTTGACGCTTTTACGTTAACATGGAACTCTTGGTTCTTTTATGCATTCCCACCTTTCACTTTGATTCTCAGGTGTCTGCGTAAAATAATTACGGACCAAGCAAGAGGCATATTTATATTCCCTTACTGGCCGTCGCAGCCTTGGTTTCCATTACTTAATAGTAAAAGGGATCTCAGAAGAAACGATGTTATTGGTTTAAAGAAATAACTTTTTATTAGGTACCGTAAATCGTTCCTACTTTGCTCCTAAAGAGGTAACTTTGCTCCAGTTGAAAAAAAAGTTTTGGTTGTTTTTAAATGAAAACACTTGCGAATTTGAGAAATTTAAAAAGTATAATCAGACAGTACTAGTCTTCCTTTGGCAATACTAATTTGACAAATTGCCGGAAGTCGAACTTTTTTGACCTTTGCTGTCAGAACCACTGAGCGTGTACTTGCTGTGGTTTACGTACTCCGACAAAATCCGTTTGCAGGTAAAACACAGACATACCAGACTAAACACAAATCACAAATATTCCCTGTTCGCTCGCTCTACAATGATTATGAATCTTGCTATCCCGTTTTTTCATCCCTTGGAATAAGTTCACGGAAAATGACGTGCGCAATGTTTTGAACGTTCGACATATTGCTCGAGGGCCTATCGACCTGACGTTTTTTTTGAAACATCGGTGTAAATTTTATAATTTCCTAATAAAATTTAAATTAAACCATTTAAAAGATTGTAATTTTGTGTGTAATTTAGTGCACATTTATGTGAAAGCGCAAAGTATGGAAATACACCTGGATTATCCTTTCACCGGTAGGTAAACATTCGTGGTCGAGGCGATACGAAATAAATTTTAGAAATTGTGACAAAAATATGCATCGAAATAGTGTGAATTTGCATTAATTGAAATGCTTTACCTTAAAACAACATGCCATTAGAGATAGATTTAAAATTATTGGCAAATTGAGCAATATTTTGGTGTCTAAATAGGTACGAAAATATTTTGATGCTAACAGGGTCGGACTTAGTATTTATTGTATAGTATTTTATTACTCAAATCTTGTGAATAGCGGTCCACAACTTTATATGTATCAGGGTTCCATACCAAAAATGTACCTAGATGACATTTTAAATGTTCAGACATTATATGAAACAACGGATTAATCGCGTATTTACGTTTATTTACATAAATATTTGTTTTTCTAGGTTTCCTAAAGACCAGACATGGTTATGTCTGGGTTGCAAATTGGAAGTGCTGCGTTGTAAACATTTTGAAGAACAAGATAATAATTAGATGCAAGTCCTTTCTGTCCTGCTGCACCAGCATAATATGAATTTTTACTGAAAATAAAGAATATGCTGCTTGTTTAATATATTAATGTATCTATCCTTTTCATTATTATTATTTTTTTCATGACTATGTCCTCTAGAGGGCATCATATTAAATTTGTGAAGTCACATAGGCCAACCTGTGAACAATGAAGACGCTTTTAACTATAAGTAAGTAGGTAGGTTCTTACTTAGTTTAGAAGTTATGAGGCAACAAATAAACATGAATACCGGTCAAAATCATAACCCTCCTTTTTGCTAAAGCAAGCACTGCCGATTCACGGTATGTAGGATCGAGAGATCGAAAAGACGGTGGTAGGTATCAGGGCATGGCTTTGATTCACTAGACACCTTACCTTTTATTATAATGTCAATATTAAAATATAAGGACAAGCTTAAAAAAATTGCATAGTCATCTGGAGCGAACAACAAGTCAGATTTGTTTGTGTTCGTTACGAGTAGAAAGTCGTAGCAAAATATAACTTATGATGGGCTGCCTTGTTCCGTCCCTGCATTTGCATTAGTGTGTGTGTTATAGAGATGTGTGACATTTTGTCTCATATTTAAACTCTAAATGTACTCTCTGCTTCTGTATAGAAATTTTTTTCTCTATGAGGTAAAAGTTATATCATTTGATAGGGAGTTCCAATAACTAACTGCTAACAAGATTTTTTTTTTAATCAGGTGTAATATTTTTGTATTATACGATATTTTCGAGGTTTCGTTTTCTTTGCACATACTTTTGGGGTTACAATGCTCCTTGAGCAATGCCAAAATCAACTAGATTTGCAATGGTTAGTGAGAGACGTTGGCCGATTTGTCGTGTTCCTGAACGAAGGAGAATTGTTTCCAGAAGGTATTACAAAAATCGATGAGAATGGCCCTACCATTTCGGCTCATTTAATAAATTGGAAATGTCCAAAGCCCAAAGAAGGTATTATCTTTAGATTTAGTTACGTACTGGGACGCATAAATCCACAGAAAGAAGTTGGAAGACGCGAGTTCTACTCTGTTCCAGAATTAAACCACTTATGGGGGGTGTAGATGTAAATTTTTTTAAATGTATCTTTTTCATCTTGCCTTTACTGTTATTTTTTAGAATTTTTATTTCATTTTGTACATAACCAAAGTTCCATAACGTTGATTTGTTAAAAATGTATTGAAAGTCAATTTTAAGTTTAATTAAGCATTTGTTTTCATGAACCAATGTCCTGTACATTGATCTCTTTAAAATATATATTATTTTCATTTTCAAGTTGCATTTTTCTTAATCCTGGATCATCGCCCAATGGCGCAAAGTAAAATAAGTAACGTCTTTCATTGATCCATAGCGTAAATATAGGTTAATCTTAAGCAAAGATATGCTGGAGCAAAGTTCCCCATGTCATTGGTACTACTTTGCTCCAAAAATAAAGTTTAAAAAAATAGAAACAAGCAATTGAACTTTAAACATTTTCTTATCTTGCTAAAGCTTAAGAGTGTTTCTGACCGATCAAACCATTACCAGCGATAAACAATGCGTATTTCTTAAATTACAACACAATTTACAAAAGTGGAGCCAAAATTGGAGCAAAGTAGGAACGTTTTACGGTACTAGATATGCAACAAGTTACAATATCAGCAGTCAGGAGCTTGAGCGAAGTGACTTAAGAATGAATGTGATCTTTTGTAAATGAACGAGATCTTAAGAATTAGTGAATGAAACGTATCACAATGAGTGAGGTGCCACGATGACAGGTAGTTAGTACGGTGGCCACACGCCAGACTTCCTCGGTGGAATACGAGATGGCGCTCAGCAAAAATCCGTGTCCTTATAATAGATTAATCGATTCCGAAGTTGTTTTCTTAAATTCCGATAGCGACGTTCGTTCTTGTTCTAGGCGTCACCGAGCGTTTACCCTGGCTGCGGCGACGCTGTGCGGCTCGCGTTGGCTAAGCGAGGAACCCCGCCAGCTGCCCTCGAGCTCATGTTAGCGTCTTTAGCGAAAAACACGCAAGCACAATATAACACATCCTATAAATTGTGGTGGATATTTTGTTCAAATAGACATGTAAACCCTCTTGAAGGATCTACTTCAGATGTCCTAACATTTTTAAGTGACCACTTCAACACAGGTGATTCATACGGCTCACTTAACAGCCATAGGTCGGCACTCTCATTACTCTTAGAAAGTGTTATATGTGTCAACGATTATACTAAAAGACTGCTTAAAGGTGCATATAAAAAGAGACCTACTGCCCCTAAATATGCTGTAACATGGGATCCGCAGATTGTTCTAAGTTATATCTCACGCTGGTACCCAAATATTGATCTTCCATTAGAAAAGTTAACAAAGAAGTTAACTGTTTTATTAGCCCTTTGCACTGCACATAGAGTGCAAACTCTTTCATTGATTAAATTGGATAATATAATTATTTCCTCAAATGGAATTAAGATTAACATCACTGACATCATCAAAACTTCGGCTCCAGGTAGAAAACAACCGATTCTGTTCTTAAAATTTTTTAATGATAACCGAAGTATATGCCCTGCAACGGCCATGCAGGATTATATCAGTTTAACTCAAGTAATTAGACAAGGCTCTCAAAGGTTACTGCTGACATTCAAACGTCCACACAGGCCTGCAACTGCTCAATCTATCGGTCGGTGGATTAAGCAGATGCGGGACGAAATATAATATGAGATCAAACGAGCTTCGCAAGCGAAGTTCGATCGATATTATATGAGTACGCTTCATTCGAAGATATAAGCTCCCTCCCACCCAAGTCCCTGATGAAAGTTTTGTTTGTTGGACGTACTGTCTCTAAAATAATGAGGTTGTACTCTGGTGACGAGTGGTGCCACTATGCTTGACAGCTTAATTTTTTTTTATGTATCTTTAAATTGTGCGATGTTGCCTGTAGGTTAGAAGGACTACCTTGTTATTACTTATATCTTCAAATGAAGCGTACTCATATAATATAGATCGAACTTCGCTTGCGAAGCTCGTTTGATCTCATATAGGCTGCGAATATGGTAAGTTAATTAATAAGCGTTTTATTGGTAGGTAAAACGCTGTCATTATTGCAAAGGCTCGGGAAGTGAGGGATTAACCGACGCCGAGACATATATACTGCTTTTCTAAAATAATAATACATAAAATTATACAAGATTCAAAATAGCGGCCAGTTCTTTCTAATATTATTGAAGTTTTCTGATTACGTTTTTAACAAATTTAATAAATGGGGGTAAATCACTTGTTGCTCACTGGGGCAGATTGAACCTGGTGGAATTCAACCCCTCTAAGACGCAGGTCTGCGCATTTTCCGCCAAAAAGAATCCTTTTGTCATGGTGCCGCAGTTCCAAGGAACATCCCTCTCCATCTCAGAAAGTATCGGAATCCTTGGTGTCGACATATCAGACGACGTACGGTTCCGAAGTCACCTGGAGTGTAACGCTAAACTAGCCTCGAAAAAACTTGGTGTGCTTAACCGGTCTAAGCGATACTTCACCCCAGAACAGCGCCTGTTGCTGTATAAGGCACAGGTGCGGCCACATATGGAGTATTGTTCCCATCTTTGGGCCGGGGAAACCGCCGACCTGCTTAATCACTTGGATTCTATACAGAGGCGCGCCGTACGAATTGTCGACGATACCATACTGACAGGCAAGTTAGAACCATTGGCTGATCGAAGGGACTTTGGCTCCCTGTGTGTGTTCTACCGGCTGTACAATGGGAAGTGTTCTGAGGAATTATTTGATCTGGTGCCCACAGCACAATTCCGCCATCGCACCACTCGCCGTGGGCTGGGTACTCAACCCCATTATGTGGACCCTCTAGTGGTGTCCACGCGAAGTTCCGAAAGAACGTTTCTCGCTCGTACGATTCGGATGTGGAATGAGCTCCCAGCCACGGTGTTTCCTTTGGTCTATGACATGGGATCGTTCAAGAGGTATATTAGAGGTCTTCTTAGAGGCGGGCAACGCATTGGTAGCACCCCTGGTGATGCTGATGTCCATAGGCGGCGGTGACCACTTTCCATCAGGTGGCCCGCATGCCTATTTGTCTGCCGGATAACATAAAAAAAAAGCCGATTTGTTTCGTTTCAGAAAGTTTACCAGCCATTGTAAAGCACACTGAAAAGTGTGCGTGATGCATAGCAATTTGGTGAATAAAACATTCGATAAAAAAGGTTTTATACCTCCGGATAGTCTTTTTGAAATTAACAGATGTGTGTTTACATTTTTTATCTTTAATTTCATCTCCAACCTTAGTAAAAAAACAAAGCCGCTTGCCACGCACAGACATACCAGACTAAATACAAATCACAAATATTCCCTGTTCGCTCGCTCTACAATGATTATGAATCTTGCTATCCCGTTTATTCATCCCTTTGAATAAGTTCACGGAAAATGACGTGCGCAATGTTTTGAACGTTCGACATATTGCTCGAGGGCCTATCGACCTGACGTTTTTTTTGAAACATCGGTGTAAATTTTATAATTTCCTAATAAAATTTGAATTAAACCATTTAAAAGATTGTAATTTTGTGTGTAAATTAGTGCACATTTATGTGAAAGCGCAAAGTATGGAAATACACCTGGATTATCCTTTCACCGGTAAGTAAACATTCGTGGTCGAGGCGATCCGAAATAAATTTTAGAAATTGTGACAAAAATATGCATCGAAATAGTGTGAATTTGCATTAATTGAAATGCTTTACCTTAATACAACATGCCATTAGAGATAGATTTAAAATTATTGGCAAATTGAGCAATATTTCGGTGTCTAAATAGGTACGAAAATATTTTGATGCTAACAGGGTCGGACTTAGTATTTATTGTATAGTATTTTATTACTCAAATCTTGTGAATAGCGGTCCACAACTTTATATGAAACAACGGATTAATCGCGTATTTACGTTTATTTACATAAATATTTGTTTTTCTAGGTTTCCTAAAGACCAGACATGGTTATGTCTGGGTTGCAAATTGGAAGTGCTGCGTTGTAAACATTTTGAAGAACAAGATAATAATTAGATGCAAGTCCCTTCTGTCCTGCTGCACCAGCATAATATGAATTTTTACTGAAAATAAAGAATATGCTGCTTGTTTAATATATTAATGTATCTATCCTTTTCATTATTATTATTTTTTTCATGACTATGTCCTCTAGAGGGCATCATATTAAATTTGTGAAGTCACATAGGCCAACCTGTGAACAATGAAGACGCTTTTAACTATAAGTAAGTAGGCAAGCACTGCCGATTCACGGTATGTAGGATCGAGAGATCGAAAAGACGGTGGTAGGTATCAGGGCATGGCTTTGATTCACTAGACACCTTCCTTTTATTATAATGTCAATATTAAAATATATAAAGACAATCTTAAAAATATTGCATAGTCATCTGGAGCGAACAACAAGTCAGATTTGTTTGTGTTCGTTACGAGTAGAAAGTCGTAGCAAAATATAACTCATGATGGGATGCCTTGTTCCGTCCCTGCATTTGCATTAGTGTGTGTGTTATAGAGATGTGTGACATTTTGTCTCATATTTAAACTCTAAATGTACTCTCTGCTTCTGTATAGAAAATTTTTTCTCTATGTTGCCACGTCACTCATAAGTATGTCATCCAGGGGCGTATCAGCCGTATCAATATACCGGGCCCCCAGGCTATAACCCCCAAACGTTTAAAAGCAAACATTCGTAGTGTTATTCACAACCCGAATAAAAAAAAATTATAGAGAATTTCTGAGCAGAGCCGGGAGGAGGGCCAAAGAAGTAATTAAAATCAAGTGATACAATTCGTTTTTTTAGTGACCTAAACGTCTTTTTTTCAGTGCGATAATATATCCTCTTGTGGGTTCTATATGTAAAAAAACTGGTCAGCCTCACATCCTCTAGGTAGTTTCACTTTTGAGCTACATTAAAGGCGATTTCTTTTTGTGACTATAATGTTGGTACCTTATCATCGTTATCTTGGCGTTAAATCCCGGTTGGGGCCCGGGGTCCGCCTTCCTGATTTTCTTAGTCCGTTTTTACTTTGCTCGTTCTTCGGCATCCTTAGTGGCACGCATGTCACTCTTAACGAAGTCCAGCCATCGCTTTTTGGGCCGGCCTCTCCTTCCCGTGCCTGGCGGGGGCGGCATCTCCAGTCACTTGTTTCCCACATAATTTTCCGGTCTGCGCAAGACGTGGCCGTACCATCGAAGGCGACACTTTTGTAGCTTATCTGCGATGTCACGGACATGAAAGCTACCGCGGATGTGGGCGTTCCCCGCACGCGTGCTTTGCGGGAAACCCCACACATCCACCGTAGCATCTTCATTTCCGTGACTCGCAACTCCTGCTTGTGTCGCTTTAGTAGAAGCCAAGTCTCAGGTATAGGTAATGTTGATACCTACTTCTCCCCATTACGTAGACTCTCTAGTGAAGCTTACGCGAAAATTCGAAGGAATGTTTTTCGCTCGTTTTGGATGTGGAATGAGCTCCCAGCCAGTGTTTCCTTTGGACAATCACATGTAATCGTTCAAGAGTCCTTCTTGTACGATCACTTCATGTAATCGTTCAAGAGTCCTTCTTGTCAATGTCCAAAATAATCGTATATTAGAGGCCTTCTTAAAGACGGGCAACGCATTGATAGTGCACCGTATTGTTGATGTCCATAGGCGGCGGTGACTACTTTCTATCAGGCGGCCCGCTTGCCTGTTTATTTGCAGTATTACATAAAAAAAATTAAATATAATATAATAAATTCTTCTTTGGCAGAGACGGAAGGAAACTTTCAACGTCAGATCCAGAGTGACCATTTGTGGCGGATTTTCGCTATTTTGGCAGATTTCACTATTGAATTTTCAGTTGGGCAGATTACGTTAACGCATTGAAAAGGTGGTAGGATTTGGCAGATTTGAGAACAAACCCTACATTTAATAATTTTTTAAGGACAGTATTGTAATTTGTCACATAACACTAATTATTGACTCTGATCAATTAATGCGACTGCTATCAATGAGAGTTTTCACGATTTCAGATGGCGCTAGTGAGGCGTAAGGTCTGTTGTCAAAATACTGTCGTGCTATTTTATATTATAAATGAGGAATCTATTCCAGCCAATGAGAGGGCTTTATTTTGACCTTAAACCTTGCGTGAACGCCATCTCGTGGATTTTGTAATCTCGAAAACCGTCATTATACCTACCTGATTTCAGATTTTGGATCAATATCCACAGAGTAGGTGATACTTGCCATCACTGTAGTACCTATCAGTTAAGGTTGGATACTTTGCACCAGGTGTAGAATACCTATTATTATTTAAAAACATAAGTAGGTAGATACGTCAAACGAAACACACAGATCAGCTGGAATTGAACTCGGAAACTTTGTGTGTAGCACCAATACCTAGCCAATTAATTCGAAATGATCAAAAAAGCTTGTGTAACTTTTTGAAACGAGTATTAAGTTATTTCGTAAAACACCCATTTATTGCTATTCAACCTATTATATGAAAAAGTATCGTAACTTTCGCTATTTATACTATATAACGCCGACTTGTGAGCTAAATATACATGTGACATTTTAGGCATTTTTCTTCAAGGTGTCTGATTTTCAGCTAAAGTTTTGCCGATTCTTGGTTTATCAGATGGTCACACTGTCAATGTCAAAAGTCTAAGGGGGATGCTACTACACACATGATATTTATCGCGATACCTACTTATTAATTGTCGATACGGATCATGAATTTCTGATTTTCTAGAAATCCTGTGATCCGTATCACGATCCGTGGATCCTACACACGCGATAAATATCGTGATTCAGGATCGTAATCTACGTATCACGATAAATATCGTGTGTGTAGCATCCCCCTAAAAGTGTTATACTTAGTTAAATATAGGATGATAATTTTGACAGTTCACATTAGGGATGGGTGTTGTAAAATCGTTAATGAATCTATTCGATTGTCATTCTCATAGAAGTTGGAATCAATAGTTGTTATACGAAATATACGAATTATACGAAACTAACCATTTTTTTCCTTTTGAATTAATAATTTATTGATACTTCATGAAAAACCTTCCACAACGACAATTTCTTCTCGTGAGTATTTTTATTCGGTCACTCTGCCTATTCCGTAGAACAGGCGCGAGGCGAAATCGTTTTTTTGAAAGGTCTCTTAGGGCGAAATACAAACAATAAATGAGAATTTAGCCACAAAAAATGAAATAATTACATAAATGTTCATTTTAAATATTCGATTATTTTATTAGAAAATCGATTTTCGATGGTCTGTTGTTATTCGTTATTCATGGCACTTCACTAAAGGGGCGGTACCTGTCCATGAAGTACGACATTATCCGTAGTAAATTTTACCGGATTAAAACACAACACTTCATAGGCGTGCGCCAAGGACCAAGAACTAGTGAGCTGTCAAAATTATCATCAATTATTAGACAAAGCATAGTCTGTAAGCTAGCGATGGGGTTCGAATCGAAAATTAATATTCGAATCATCGGGCATGATCTGAACATTAATTTACCCATTAACTCCATTGATTCGAATTGACTGATGATTCGAATACACATGATTATTCGAATCAATTCGAATCGATATGATTATTCGAAACAATACGAATAGATATAAATAAATAAAATACGTCTTTGAATACTTAGATAGATCTATTTGTGAATTTACTAAACTTCTAAAAACGTTTTACAAGAACATCTTTGTTCAAAATGAAAAATACCTCAAGGAATACATATTGTCTCCCTTATAAGGTATGTTTGTCGCGCAATGATAGAATCGAATCAAAGAAATTGACTCAGAATTTCGAATCAGATCGTGGATTCGAATCAACTCAACAATTCGAATCAAGCTATGATTCGAATCAACATAAAATCTCGTTCGAATCGAGTTTTGACAGTTATCATTCGAACCATTCGAATCAAATGTGATTCGAGTCCATCTCTAAGTCTGTCATTCAATTTCATTCATCATTTCACTTCATTCATCGAGCAAAGAATTGAATTGTTTGTTTGTGGGACTTTCTGAGGCAAAATCACTTTAATTTAGCGAAACTCGGCTGAAGCTAAAGAAGAAACGAACAAAACTAATTGTGATTGTGAACAAAACAAAACTCCGCTGTGGTGCAGTCTCCACAAATATTATTATTGAACACATGTCCTGTCCTGTGATGTTACTAAAACAAACATTTACCACTTAGAAAATACTGTAACTACATCCTCGTGATGAATTACATTACACTGAGAAAGTATACACAAATTTACTGAAGACCAAACGACATCATTTGCAATCTGTAAGAGGCAGCAACGGACTAGTTTGTGTTTGTCTTACACTGATTTTCGCCGCACGCTATCCTGTTGTGTATTTCATGTGAAAATCCTTGTGTTATGTATGTCCTTTCCCTATAACCATTCCAAACCTATAAAACTAACAACAACTTCACTCTAAGGACTTTCAATGCTGATTGTGTTCGGGAAGCACTTTAGGATATTTTTTTGTTTGTTCTGCATTGGGGCTATTTGTATTTTGCGAACATACTTTATTTTAAGGGACTATCACAAGCAGCTGCATGTGTTTCAGTTTATTAAGAAGTTTACTGATGGGTTAGAGTAGTAACTGCTTCTAGAATTCAATATATTCTTCTAGAATGACTAACTGTAAGAAATATAAATGTGTAAATTGTGGAGAAAGTTCAGAGGCTCTTTATCGAACATATGGTCCTTCAGTTTTGAAGTTAAACAAATGTGTGAGTATGCGTTTAATAATTACTAATTATGGATAGTAGCTCCTTTCATTTTGACATATCTTAATATAATACAATATTGTGTAATTTTTATTATAATTTTACAGGAGGAATGCAAAGGCATTGTGGACAAATACTTGGAATATGATCCAGTAATAGTTATGATTGATCTTGTGTTAATATCCAGAGAAGCACAGAGACATGTTATTTACAACACGGATTTCAAAGTAAGTCAACTTGCGCTGAAAACATTTGTTTCGTATTGGTAATTTTTGTAAAATAGAATTTTATAATGCCTATTCAATTGCAGTCCTACTGGAAGCTGTTCATAATACTCGTGCTATTAGAAACATATGGAATGTGGAGAAATGATAGTCTGTTTAATATCACAGTAAATACCCTCTGTGACATTAAAACAAATGCCACAGTTAACACTACTCATTTGTAAGTATTTTTGGGTTTATTTTTTTTTAATGCACAAATTCACAGCACCGTCTAGCTCCAAAGTAACAAAGCTTGTGTTATGGGTGTTAGATAACTGATAAACAAGTTATATACTTGCTTTTCCCTGGTGTTACAAGTTACTTTGCATGTGAATAATATGTTTGGTTTAATTACAGGGACATTCCATTTAATATTAATGTACCAGAACAATGGAAGGCCCAGTGTGATGGCTGGATACTAGAACAAAAGATGGACGACACAGATCTCTTCATTTGGGAGAAAGACTTCTACATTCAGTTCGTTTCTTCTTTTATTGGTAATTAAATGCTATTTTGCGACTGCGCGCGCGGCTTTGTGTACTGAATTGTGGGTGCGCGCTGCCGACAGGCGCCGTGCTTTCGTCATACAGAAGCGCGGTGCCAAGGATCAGTTCACTTGCCTAGACCATATTTTGTATATTCATACAACAATGGCTACCCATGATCACCTGCGCAAATTTGATTACCTTTCAACGTCACGGTGCTAACAGTGAGCACAAAAAGACTGATTTGCAGCAACCTTCTGCAAGTTGTAAAATCAAAATGTATGTATGTTTATGTATTGGGTCCAAGTGTGTATAATCACTTGCCGGGTCATATCAGGGATGCAGCTTCCCTCAGCATGTTTAAAAGTAGACTTCAAAACTGGCTCTATAGCAAATTCTTCTATGATTTTGACGAATTATAGAAATTGCCTGAACATAATGAAATATAAAAATCTTAATTATTGCATAATTAGTTCACATGTGATATTGTAATAACATTTCTATATAAAAGCGAAATTGCTGTTGAAATTTATATTAAAAGTAGGTATGACCACAGAAAATATTTTATTATAAGATTTTATATTTTTTAGTTAAATTATATTTTGTGACATTGTAATGATTATTTGACATGTAAAGGAGTAGGCTAAAAAACCCAGAGTCGCCAGAAATTTCATATATGCCGTATTAATATTCGTAATATGCACATCAAAAATATAATAATTTACTGCAAAATCGATGTGAGATTTTTTTGATAAACGAAATATTCTCCATACATAAAATCTATTTTATTGCTCTTCGTTAGTCTCGCTATACTCCGAAAACGGCTCGACCAATTTGAATAATTATTTTTTTGTTTTGTTGGTTATAATACTGGTGGTTTGTAGGAAAGAAAAAAAAGGGTAGATAGGGGTAAAGTAGCCTACTACCTTGTCTCCTACCCTTTTTTCTTTGAGATTAAATGATCCGTATATTCTAACGGACAAAACAAAAAAAAGAATTATTCAAATCATTGAAAAACAAAAAACATTTAACGTGTGGGTTTCTTGCCGTTTCTTTACCACGAAGGACCACTTAGGAAGCGGCGTTAATTTTCCTTCCCTTCCCACACACGGTGTCTTTTGGTCGTAGCGGGGCTGGGGGGCGTCTGCTCTGCGCAGGCTGCGGTGGGGATGGCGTAGGATAGGATAGGGGTAGGGTATGGATAGGCCGGGGTAGGATAAGGGTTGGGGTGGGTAGGGTAGGATAGGGGTAGACTATGGGCAGGGTAAAGGTGGGAGCAGCTACCTATCACATGCAGCATCTGTGATGCATGCTCGCTTAAAGGTCTGTCTGGCGATGGCGTGGGGGCTGGGTCGCTCTTTTCCCTCAAATATGGTTGAAATGGACGATGGCCGTGCCTTACGTTATACTCGTGAACATGTGCTGCCTTGGTGGTCTGACTGACTCTTGCTGTAGTTTCAGGTGGTTTTTCTTAAGCATAGTATACGTTCTTATATATTGTATCGGGCGAGGACCGGCACCGTTGTCGGCGGGGCGTAGGTGTGCTGCGGCCATGGGACGGCCAACCTGTCACTGTGTGTTTCCTTCCTACTTTTCTACCCCCTCCTCTTTGACGATTGAAAGAGATACGTAATGTCCCAAACAATTAAGAAATTTTGAATTTTCTCTAGCCGTTTTCGAGTTTTAGCGAGACTAAATACGGAAATACTCTGGAGACTCTTCGGACTTGTTCTCCCCTGATAAAAAGGCAGCCCAATGGGTGAAGAATTTAGATATTTACTTGTAGTTTTAGTATTCTTTAATAATACCTAGTTATAATTAGCGACTCGGCTATTAATGCCATACGAATAAATGAATAAGAGTGGCTAACGCAAAGCATGTTATTTTTATATGTACAATATAATGAAAGAGCGTCGGTGGCTGAGTGGTTACAGTATCCGACTCGTAAGCCAGAGGTCGCGGGTTCGAATCCCGCTCCGGCCATGTACCAATGACTGTTTTCTGAGTTATGTACATTAGTTGAATACTAACCGATGCTCTTACGGTGAGGGAAAACATCGTGATGAAACCTGCACATTCAGGCGACTGGATGTGTAACCATGATCTAATCTGGTCAGGTTCCCCTGGTAGCAGGGTCATGGAGGTCAGATGGTAGTCGCTCCACTGTAATTACCTAACCTGCCAAATCCTGGATCATGGTCAAGCCGGGCCCCGGGCCCTCGTTGTCGAGAGCATAACCGGGACATTAACGCCAAGATGATTATTTTATTATAATAAAAATGTTATTACGAAGTATTAAAATATGTATTAAAGGTTATATTTTTTAATTTTTTTTAAATATATGTGTTATCAATGAATAAAGTAATAGTGATAAAATATAAGTCAAGAAAAATCAATGAAAGTGTGATTCTCTTACAGTATAATAACTTCTATACTACATGGTTTAGGCTTTTTTTTTTAAAACAATGGGTTAAATATATTGAACCCATTTTATTCACTTCATTGCTGGCGACATTGGGTTTTTTGTTTATGACTTTTTAGCCATGTCCTTTATTAGTACTTATAGGTATACTTATGTACCCCTTAATAATGAAAAATCAATAATTATACAATGCAATTGTAATGCAATGAAATTACTATACTGATCTGACTTGTAACTAATGTTATCAATAAAATCTAATCTAATCTAAATTACATTTTTAACTATGTAATGGACCCCTTTCGTCTTGCTGTAACTGTTGGTCATTCAACTCCCCCACAGCTGGTATGTTTTCTTGTTGTCCTTGTGATTTGTGACCCCTTGAGAGCAATCGAATTGCAACTCAATTGAATCAACATAAGGCTGAAAATACACTTGTTTTATTTCTTTATGACTATTTCTGCTGTATTTAGGAGCACGTTATATTTGATCGTTGTTGCTGTGTTGGCAGTTTTCTGCTCTATGACACAGGGTACAGAACGTCCTACAGCGATACATCATAGCGTTTATGTTTCAGGTATTATAGTATTTATCTTGGCTGTGCACGTAATAATGAAATGCATAAGGTTATATTCGCTACATAATAATGGTAAGTCACAGGTTTTCAATTACTAAAATAGTTGTACACTTAGGCGTCACCTCCACGAGCGAGGGAATCGCAACGAGTCCGCTCTCCTTTCATCCGGTTATTATTCCGGAGAGGGCGATTATTTCGTGAGCGTAGCGCAGCGCGGGCGCACCGACTCGTCGCGAGCTCGCGACGGGTGACTCGCAATATCACGCGCGGGGTAGGTGTGCGGGGTGAGGGTAGGTTTGTCGCTTCTCGCTCCACACAGCTTCTTGCAACGACGGCAGCAAGAATGTTGCGTATCGCGGGGATCACGCAGCGTAACGCGGAGTTGTTGAAAAGTTGTTCTGTGCATATTGCGACGGACGTGCGGTGAGTATGTCGTGCTTGGCGGAGATTCGTTGACGTTTTGCACGCAATTGACGCGAGTGCCGTATCGCCACGACGTCACCGTCGTGCGAAGACACGCTCACAGCGTTGTTATAGAATTAAGTGGCACGGCATAATAGTCGCAATTCCCTCGCCGTGGAGGTGGCGCAGTGTGTTAAGCAAAAAATAACTCTGGGCGAGGCACAAGAATATTTTGCAATGCCTAGTAATGATTAGACGTGTACCGGGTACTCAGTATGGATCCGGTACCCGGCGGATGCGGCACTTTTTCAAGGAACCGGCCGGAAACCGGGTAATCAAACAGTTATAAAAACACAATTTTCAAATTAAATTGGCTCATTAAAATCTTCCAACTAACCTACCTAGATGTTGAAGCTGGTCGTACTGGATCTTATGTTTGTATCTAACGTAATTGTAAAGGTTGAATTAGACATATTACGAAAAAGCGACCGATATGGCCGTGTTTCTTGGCCGGGTACCCGGCTACATGGCAGATTGGTCCGCCGGCAAACCCATTACCCGGTACATCTCTAGTAATGATGATCTGCTAAACAAAATAAATATTGATTGTTTTCACATTACAGTGTCACTGATGCAGATGCTCAAAGCGTTTTCACTTGCCAATGTGAGCATCCTGTTTACTCTGCCCATGCTTGTATGGGGCAACACGGACACCTCAGCCGAGACGAGGGCTGTGCATTACCTGCTCGTGTTTCAGTATAGCTTTGCGATGTTCACTAGTGTGTTTACTGGTACGTGAAACACAATTAATAGAATGTATGAAAATAAGTAGTTATCTTTTTGTTCAAATTAGTCAGTTTGGGTCGTCCAGCCAGTGGCTTATTCAAACAATGCATCATATGTAGGGATTTTGTTAAGTTACTGTAGTTCGATAAGTATTTTAGACTATCGACCCCGGGTTCGCACGGATACCAACTAACGATTAAACCCGGATCACCCGCAAGATTTCATCATAATCGGTTTAACCGTTTCGGGCTTCCAGAGGGGAAGGATTGATATTTAACAGAGGTATGCAACCTAATAACGGGTCTCATCAACTAGCACCCAAATCTCCAATTTAATACGACTCGCAATGCGAGAGGTACCGAGTCGGAATCCCACTGCCGCCATGTGCCAAAGACTCTTTCTTGACTTATGTACATTAGTTGAATACTAACCGATGTTCTTATGACGAGGGAAAACATCGTGATGAAGCCTGCATATTCAGGCGACTGTATGTGTAACCATACACCAATCTGGTAAAGTTCGCCTGGTAGCAGGGCCACGAAGGTCAGAAAGCAGTCGCTCTACTGTGTTAACCTGACCTTTCAAACCCTGGATCATGGTCAAGGCGGACTCCGGGCCCTCGTGCGCGAGGGCACAACTGGGACATTAACGCCAAGATTAATAGAAGGAGCGAGTAAGCAGATCATAACTCCAACATAAAGAAGCCTACTACTTTCTTCTAGCATGACCAAATTGTAAAATGTTTACATTGCAGTGGTATACGAGTGCGGCGCGCCGGCGGCGGCGATGGCGCTCGCGGCGGCGCATTGCGCGCGCGCATTCACTATTCTCCACACCACGCCCCGACTGCGACAACTCGTTACCTTACAATAAACGCAATCTACAGTATCACAGAGTATTTATTTCAATAAAAATATAACCACCTTACACTTCAACAATAGATTGGGTACATAACCCGCTTATATACTCGAGGCATGCTATACAATACAAAATACGACTTAATTAATGTCTTCAAGGCCTCAAGGTCACAATATCTGCTCTCTGTACGCCGATATCATGCACTTAGAATAACAGGAATCTGTGCTGACTTCAGAATTAAGACCTTAATCTACAGCTTCGGTTCTAGAGTTTCAAAAGAAAAATAAATCAATTGGGTGCGACAACGATAAACCTGAATGTGGCGGAAAAACGAACTAACATGCCAGCAATGGCACAAATAGGGCAACTATACTGAGGAAAATCAATTATTTATCGTCGTCACATTCAATTGTTTGTCTTTTTTTCTGTCAAAACAAACTTATTATTGGCATACCTATATGAAAATCATGAAAGTAACTATAGATTCCTTAAGCATACATAATTAGATTAAAATGTAAAAAAGAAATTTGTTCATGGCCTGTCTAGCTCATACTATGTCTAAGAAACTGTAAATAGTCTACTTTTTATATTAGCCTGAACAATGTGCCCAAGCTCTTCTTTTATCATACACCTACAACCCAAGGAGTTCACAGAAATAAAACCTAAAATTTGAATTAGACTAATCTGAAGAATAATCTAAATTTTTGGTAGCATTAATATTTTGTGCATCACAACATTATATATAATAGGTACTTAATAAAATTTCCACTTAAATTTAACCTTTTAACTGCCATGGTCTGAATTATGAAACATCTCTAGCTCATAGGTCAAGTCCAATGAAAATTAGTGTTAAAAGGTTAATGTAAGTAATAAATATAATCATATAAACTTAAACAGATAACATAAACAATGGATTCACTTAGAGTTAAACAACTTTTAGATTATTGGTTCAATTCAATAGCTTATTTGTTAGTATGTTGGTATCACATAAATTAAAAAGATCAGTCTTTGGCTATATTGAGCACAAGTAAACCATACCAAAATTTATGAATATTAATTTCTTTCTAAAACCAAACCATGAACCAAATCTTTGTTTTGGGAATAAATAGTAAGAATAATTTACAAGGCTAAATAAGCAGTAGGTATAACATTTATCATTATTTGCAGAAAGCAATACGTGGTAGGGGATTTTTTGTTTGCCTTTATAATCACATACAAAAATCTAAATTAATTCATTTCTTTCAAATATATTGTTGATTTAACATAATTTGTTATTTTGATCCATAATTTGTTTGAGATTCAAATATTTGAAAGAAATGGCATGCATATTTCTTTATCAACAAATATAATGACTACATAAATAAATAGATAACACATTAAGAAACTTTGTCTTTTAAAAACTAAATTATACAGTAAAACTAGATATTTACGTTTTTGTTTTGGTTTGCAGTATGCAACCCTTTTCCACTTAGGGTCGGTTCACACCAAGATGTGACACACACTTTTTAAGATAGTAATACCAAATATAACATTATTTACAACACAATAAGATACACATTTTATTGAGATAATTCTAAAATGCCCCACGGGGTCGTAGCCTTGAGGGTGGCTCATGGTTGGAAATGTTTGCGAAACCACTGGCCTCTTCAAGCATTGTTGTATCGCACTGCATCTCAATGTAAACTGACTCCAAGACTAAGTGTCAAACCACCAACACCACTGTTTTAGAGGTAGATTGTCTCATTGAACCAGAAAATGAGGAGCAGTTTTTGCTGTATTTTATCTCAAACAGGCTACAGGGAATGACTACGAAAGTTACACTGAATTACCCTTGTATGATACAATTGTATTGTTCATCAGTACGTATAGACAATTTGTTTAAGTATGGCCAATAATGGTATTGCAAAATTTTTTATTCGTTCTATCACTCAGTGGCGAATAATTATTTCTGTGAATAATTGTATCACACAAGAGTAAATCTGTAAACAGTATAAAGCCTGAGATTATCTCGGTAGCGTGGTAGAGGCTCCATTACTGGATAGCTCAGGCTGTTGTTTCCAGTAATGATGATGTGAGTTCGAATATCCCCATTAACCTAAACATTGCTGTTGTTGCGATAATCCAGTAATACCCTAGAATTTAGTTAACTAATATTACAGTTAAAAGGCAAGTTCATGGGCTGAGTGGCGGGTCGTCTTGCCCGATCATAACGTCTTCGTACATGACGTCGTTGTTTCTTCTGAAGTTGATCTTTTGTTGGATGTATTCAATGAGGTTATACTTTCTGGCGACCAGTACGAGGCCGCAGATGAGCAGTGCCAGCGTGAAGACGGCGACCACGGCGGCGGTGGCATGGTGCGAGGCGGGCTCGGTGCCCGCGGGCTCGCAGCCGGCTCCGACCCGCGTATACCCTGACTCGCAGTCGCATTCCAGAGATGTCGCATTACACACTTGATGCTCATCCGGACACGGGTGATATGCGTTTACATCGCAGGACAGGATGTGGTCTGTTAAAAAGAATGAACCTCATGGATAACACGTAGGTACCGTACAAATTGATTCAATTAAATAATCGTCGGCAACTTACTCGTCGTGTATAGAAGGTTTAATATTATTGCGATGACAATGTCTGCGCTATTCAAACCCATGATGGCTGTTTGTCGTTTTCTCATGCTATACTCACATCACAAATTCGTCTTACAAAGAAATGTTTTTGTCTTCAAGTTCAAACAATACAATGAATCTCACTTTCTTTAGGGGCGAGCAAACAGAACTGTGCTTGTACTGTCAGCTGTCACAATCAATGTAGTCAGTGACAACGTCAACTGACGTTCATGTTGCGTTTTGTTCTCGCTATTTGAAATTTGACATTTTGTACGTCTTAGTTTAATAATACTGAGGTAGATGGCGCTATTTCTAATAAATCAAGCAACCGAAGTTTACTTTAGACCAACTTCGCAGGGATGTTATTTTGAATCATTAGATGTCGTCCCATTTTGGGAAGACACCGCTCGGCAGACGATGCCAAACAGTCGAGGCTCAGGGCCGCCGAGCTTTACTGGACATTGGCACGTCTGAGAACGGAATAAAATACCTACACCATTGCGCGATGTGTTACTTATGTGTGTGGAAAAATATATTTTTTCCATGGCTCCGCCACAGCATTCGTACAGACTGAAGGAAGAGGTTGGCGCTGTTTTTTTTTTTTTTTTTTTTTTTTTTTATATATTTTACAAGGCAAGCATTTGACCGCCATCTCACCTGTTGGTAAGTGACGATGCGGTCGAAGATGGAGCATGCCCGTCTTGGAACAGCCTATTCACTCCAGCCTTGAAGGCATCCAGATTATATTGATCAGGAAACACACTTGCAGGCAACGCGTTCCATTTCTTAGCCGTACGCATTATAAAGGTCGAGCCAAAGCGGCTCGTGCGGATAGCTGGAACATCCACGACATAAGGATGAAGCGCTCGCCCGGATCGCGTCTCCCGATGGCGGAAAGGGGCCGGCGGAATGAGGTCATGCAGCTGCTTCGCACACTCTCCGAAATGTAACCTGTAGAAGACCGACAGACGCGCAACCCTACGCCGATGTTCGAGGCTCTGCAGCCTAGCCTCAACCAACTGCGGGTCACAAATTATCTTCTTAGCACGTTTTTCAACCGAATCCAAAGCCGCTAGTTGATATTTGACTGATCCATCCCAGAGGTGGCAGCAGTACTCCATGCAGGATCGGACTTGTGCTTGATATAACTGAAGCAACTGCTTTGATGTAAAGTACCGAATAACCTTCGAGAGGACACCAAGCTTTTTTGCTGCAGTCTTAGCCTTGGATTCGATGTACTGACCGAAGTTGAGATTTGCAGATAGCTCAACGCCAAGAAGCTGTAGGTTGTCGGTAATTTCCACAGGAACATCCCGAAAAGTTGGAGTTAAATGGAATGGACTTCTTTTGGCGGAAAACAAACACGCCTGTGTTTTGGTTGCGTTGAACGCCACCAGATTGGCATCACCCCGATCAGAGACTGCCTCGAGAGCTTTGTCCAAACGATCAACCATAGCCTCTCGACAAGACTGAATATCGTCCCTGCTGGCTTTTGCCTCTGACAGATATCTATCCGTTACTGTGCTGTCGTCTGCGTACCCAAAGGTACCTGGTACAAGCAGATTGTTAATATGCAGCAAGAATAAAGTCGCGGACAGTACTGATCCCTGAGGAACTCCCGCGTCGATAGCCTGAAGATAAGACGAGTAGCCATCGATAACTACACGGATAGAACGTCCACTCAGAAAATCCGATATCCAGGTGCAAAAGCCAGTAGGAATACCAAATGAAGGAAGCCTGCTTAAAAGGCCCGCATGCCAAACTCTGTCAAAGGCCTTGGAGATATCAAGAGACACAGCAAGGGCCTCGCCGTGTCTCTCAATGGCCTCACTCCATAATTGTGTGGCATACACCAGAAGGTCCCCAGTAGACCGACCACGGCGGAATCCGTATTGGTAATCGCTGAGGAGATCGTTACCTTCAAGATGCGCAAGGAGTTTGTTATTCAGTGCACGTTCCATAATCTTACAGAGTATGGAAGTGACCGAAATAGGGCGGTAGTTGGCAGGGTCGGCGCGGCTGCCTTTTTTGGGCACGGGCTGCACATTGGCAAGCTTCCACGACTTGGGTAGAATACCAGTCTCAAGTGAGAGGCGATACAGGCGCGTAAGTACAGGAGACAACTCAGGGGCACAACTACGCAGGACTATTGCCGGTATACCATCAGGTCCACTAGCCTTGTTCACGTCCAGACACCGCAGGATTTTTAAAATTTCTCTCTGATGTATTCGTACCTCTGCCATAACGCAGTCAGAACGGGGTGAGGTAGGTGGTGTTTTTCCTGCAGTATCCAAACGCGAATTCGCCGCGAAAAGAGAAGCAAGCAAATTCGCTTTCTCTTCAGCAGCATGGGCCAATGTTCCGTCTGGCTTCAGCAACGGTGGCAACGAAGATTGGCTGAAATTAGATTCGACCGCTTTTGCCAAAGACCAAAACGCCTTACTCCCAGGAGAGTAAGAGGCCAGTTTTGCGCCAATCCGGCTTATGTGGTCGAATCGAGCCCTGCGTAGTGTCCTTTTGCAAGACTTGGCGGCGAGGTTAAAGGCTCTCTTCAGTTTGCGAGTATCCGGAGACATATGCGCTCGAGCCTCAGCCCAGGCACAGTATGCTGCCCGCTTCAACACTTCAGCGCGACTGCACTCAGCACTAAACCATGGACGAGACCTGCCGTTCATCGCTACGTCAGAATACGGAATAAAGTACTCCATACCCTGACGCATAACCGCGGTAACGGCTTCAGCACAATTCGACGGATCGCCCGAAGAGAAGCATGCCTCCCGCCAAGGATAGGACGAAAAGAAGTGACGCATCTCATCCCAATCTGCTGACTTGTATCGCCACACCCCTCGGGGGTTGCATGGGTTTTGCTCGGGTTAGGAATAAACGGATACAGATTTCACCAGACAGTGATCAGATGTACCCAGCGGTGCAGAAACCGATACTGAGTGCCTGTCCGGATCTGTTGTCAGCAGAAGGTCTAAGCAATTGGCGGTATGGGAGTCAACATCAGGTACCCTCGTGGCACAGTTTACCAGCTGGGTGAGATCTAGCGACAGAGCTAGTTTACGCGCCTCTCTCCCAGCATGATTAGTCACCTGGTATGGGAATAGCCACTCTTGGTGGTGGGCATTAAAATCCCCCAGAATGACTAACTGCGCCGCGGGGTAACGCTCCCTCGCTTCATCCGCCACTTCTATGAGATGGTCACAAAATCGAGTTGTCTCCTGATCCCCGCTGTGCGATCGATAAACGCAGGCATAAAGGATTTGCACTTGACCTGTATCCACCAGCAACCATAAAATAGAGAAACTAGACCCCTCATAGCTCCTTAGACGCCGAATGCAGATGTCTTCGCGAGCGTACACACATACTCCGGCACGAGGTACAAACCTGTGCTCGAGAGTATACCCTGGGTAGCTGAGGTACGCCGCGTCAGCCGGACATCTGATCTGCGTCTCAGTGAGGAACAGCAGCTGCGGTTTTTCAGTCTCAAGGTGGTAGTGAACTGCATCGAGATTTGAGTGCAGGCCTCGGATGTTAGTGAGGTGCACTTTGAGTGGGAGGGAGTGCAGCCGCTGTTTAACGTTTCTCTTTTTGTTGACTTTCATTTTTTATGGTGTGAAGAGGTTGTTGTAGGAGGATAGCAGTTGGACGAGGTAGCGCTCCACCTACCAGCTAACACGCTCACCAAAACAGCACGGAAAGGTGACTGACGCGGAGACCGCGGGGACGCCCGAACCCCCCCAGATTGGCTACCTGGCCCTCCCATCCGGTCGCCAACCGGCAAGGTAGAGCAATCTGGGATTTTTCGTAAGATGGCGGGGCAGCCTTTCACTGATGGCTAACCAGCTACTTGGGCCCCCTACTATCTACGGTCGGCCAGCGGCGGCACCGTGCTTCGGATCCCGCTGCCCTCCGAAGCCAGGCACCCGGTACGGGAGTGGTGAGCATGAAGAAAAAAAACGGTTACGCTGAGCGACTACAACTGCCCAGACCCATCCTCCTAGATGGCTACTCCAGACATCGCAACGGAACACGGCTGGGCCGCTTGGCGCCGCATTCGCCTGGAGGGTGGTGACCAGCCACGGCCGAAACCTACCACCGGAGAGACTGCTGTCCATTTCGCACTACCCGGGGATCACGTGTAGGGTATCTAGAGTCATGAAGCCCAAAGTGGGCTTCGCCTACGGACGCGGACAGCATTGATCCCCGCGTTGTTCGTTTCCGCGGGCTTAAGCGAGCCCCACACGTGACCCTCGGGTCGTGGTGTAGAGGCACGGATTACGGAAAGCTACCAGATGGACAGCTCCCTACGTCAAAATATTGAATGTCATGTGCGATATGTATTATAACGGGTCTTTCAACAAGGACGGGTCGATGTTAAAATTGAATAAAACAAGATGTGTGCAAGATATTAACGAAATTTATTTTTTATTTGAAAGGCCCATTTATGCCATTACGGATGGAATATGACATCGTTCAAATGTCCGCCGCGGCTTCGTATGGTGGCACGAATCCGAGAGGTCCAATTTTTAATGACTCTGCTGCATAGATCCGGCTGAATCTGAGCGATGGCCTGCGTTATGTTGGTTTTCAGGGCAACGGTCGATTGTGGCTTATTGGCATAGACCTGCGACTTCAGAAAACCCCACAAGAAAAAGTCCAGCGGAGTCAAATCACACGATCTTGGGGGCCAATTCACGTTACCTCTGCGAGAGATAACCCTACCCTCAAACCGTTCATGCAGAATCTCTATTGTGTCGTTCGCTGTGTGGCAAGTAGCGCCATGTTGCTGGAACCACATATCGTTCACGTCCATATTGTTCAATTCAAGCCAAAAGAAATTGTTTATCATTGATCTGTAGTGCTCGCCGTTGACGGTGATGGCCTCGCCAACGTCGTTTTCGAAGAAGTACGGACCAATGACGCCGCCAGACCAAAATCCGCACCAAACAGTAACTTTTTGTGGATGCATTGCTACCTGGTGAACCTCATGTGGGTTGTGGTCATCCCATATACGGCAATTTTGCTTATTAACAAAACCATTCATCCAAAAATGTGCCTCGTCGGTAAAGATTATTTTTCGGCTAAAATCGTGGTCCTCTTCCAAGCGTTCTGATGCCCATTCAGCGAACACACGGCGTTGTCTATGGTCATTAACTTTGAGCTCTTGGGTCAGTTGGATCTTGTACGGATGCAGGCCCAAGTCCCAACGCAAAATTCTCCAAGTTGAAGTCTGCGAAAGGCTGAGTTCTTGTGCACGGCGAGAAATCGACTGCCTCGGAGTCTCCTGAACACTCTCACGAACAGCGGCGATGTTCTCGGCCGATCTGGCGTTCCTTTGACGTAAAGGTGTTGGTTGGTTGTTCACCGAACCGGTCGTCTCAAATTTGGTCACCAATCGTTGGAGAGTAGACTTTGAAGGGCCACCGCGTCTGCCGTAAAATGAGCGCAATGCGCGCAACGTTTGCACTAACGAACACTCATTTTGATAATAAAGTTTTATCATTTGCACATGCTGCTCAACCGTGTAACTTGCCATGGTTATTTGGCATCAGTGACTGAATAAGAAAAAATAGATTTGACAGATGCCGCCATAACCAAATGGCCGCCACAGACTATTAACATCGACCCGCTCTATTTGAAAGACCCTTTACATATTATACTAAAGAAAAGCCGAGGAACCCGTACGAGCGGGGGCGTGTCTCCATAGTATCCTATAACCATCCTCGCGATTGAAGTTTGGGTATTTAGTTTGGGTAACTAGGCATGGTAGGGTCTTTCTGTTGACAAATACGCGCGTGGTGGGTTAAATACAATCAAATTTACGTTCATTTATTCGTCAGAGCTTCGCTGTGTGGTGTCCGGCAGAATAGAATAGCACCAACCCCTTAGAGTAGTGGGTGTCGTACAAGGCGACTAATGTTACGAGGCTAAAGATCTAGTTAGATTCTCCGTCGGCTGCAAAATGTGCAGCAGCGTTCACCATTGTCATATTTATAACACTGTGATCTCCAACCCGCCTGCCAAGCGTGGAGATTATGGGAATAACCACCCCTTTCGTGAGAGAGGTTCTTAGTTCCGCAGTGGACTATACGGGCTGTGATGATGATGATGATCATGATTCGTCAGATAATAAAAAGTCATTGATGATTTGATGTTAGTGTATCCATTGGTTGAGTAACTCCATTCAGTGATTCGTGACAGATTATAAGTATTCGGTGTTTGGCAACGGCAGACTTACACGATAACCAAGGTACGCGATATAAACCAGTACACTAGAGTGTAAAATCAATAGTTTAACGTTTTATTTTGACTAATTTCTTGGAACTCATTAATCAAACTTTATAGGGCACTTCCCGTAGACAAGCTAGAACCATGAAATTTGGAAGAATCGAGGTCTTACAGTAAAAGCAGAGTAAAATCTTCCAAAACAATTTCAATATCTTGGCGTTAATGTCCTGGTTGTGCTCTGGCGCACGAGGGCCCGGGGTTTGCCTTGACATTACAGTGGAGCGACTGCCAACTGACCTCCGTGATCCTGCTACCAGGGGAACCTGACCAGATTAGATCATAGTTACACATTCAGTAGCCTGATGTGCAGGTTTCATCCCGATGTTTTCCCTCACCGTAAGAGCAAAACGGTTAGTATTCAACTAACCAGTCCATAGGCGGCGTTGACCACTTTCCATCAGGTGGCCCGCTTGCCTATTTGTCTGCCGTACAACATAAAAAAAAAACAACTAATGTCCATAGCTCAGAAATGAGTCATGGGTACATGACCTGTTGCTTACGAGTACCTTACACCACTCGGCAACAGACGCTCTTACAACCCAAGTATCTTCTTTAATTGCAGTATTAATTCGGAACCCTCATGGCGCGAGTCCTACTCGTACTTGATAGGACTTTTAACATTTATGTTTTCGAATCACACTTATTAAAAATATATTGTACCTACTTCGTAGTTAGACAATCCTAGTCAATACTTTTGTCTATTTATACTTATAGATAAAGTCACAGACAAATGGCAGTCTGTACTAAAAGCACAATTTGAATGACACTTCATAAATTATTAACAATATTTTGAGTTGTGACCGTTAATGTGACGACTAGATTAGTAAAATGAATTGATGGCGGATCAACAAAGAACAATCTTTATTCACATGGAGAATGTCGCTTAAAACATTTATCATTGCATTTTTAATGATAAAAAATGTATATTCCGAGGCCGCTTTAACAAAAGTTGCGAAAAATGTCGAGAAAATTGCGGACCAAAACTTTAACAAAGCCGAATGTCTTGCTCAATACATTAAAGAGATATATTTTGATCGAACAGTTGTGGTGTACGAAGATTTATCGCAAATTGAGGACGGGATGGAAGGGGTGATGTCACAAGTCTCGAAACAGCTGATGCAGACTGGTCGCCATCGACTATCGTTTCGATCTCCATGTCACAAGAACATTAACTGCGAAACGAACGGGAGCCTAGAGAACATACGGCAGATACTGATATACGCCAACTCGTCAGAGCAATTAGCTGATATAATACCATGCTTTTGTGGACAATGGAGCACCCACACTAAATTCTTTATCATTACGAACAACAATACCGATTTCGAAACCATGTTAAGAGTTACGCAAAATAATCATATTTCCAGGTCAATACTCGTAGCCTATGAGGAAAATAAACTTAAATATTACTTCGCTACTCCGAAATGTACAAAAGAGGATAAAACATACATTCTGTACTACGAATGTTATCTGAATGCTAGTGTAATACAAGCGACGCAGTTATACGCATTGTACAATAATGCAGTTGAAAAATGCAAAGTTAGAATGGGCATTAAAGTAGCAGAACCATTTACGATCGATTTAAAAGAAAAATATGTCCCCAAAAATGTAGGTTTTCCAAGACCTTTTGTAGGCATAGAAATGATATGTGCTTTAGCAATACTAAATATGGAAATTATAAATATATCCACTTACATTTCAAACACCTGGCGCTTAAAATCAGACACAGAGATTGGCTTACGAGAAGAAATGTTGGAGAATGATATAAATATCATAATGGGAGCATATTTTTACGGTGATTATCGGAGGTATTTAGAATCATCGTATCCTATTTTGTATGAAAAGTTAATTGCAATTGTTAAGCATCAAAAAGATATAAAAATAGTAACATTTCTTAACATTTTTAAAATGGAGATTTGGTTGTCATTTGTTCTGATCGAACTATTTACTGTCATTGCAGTCAATTTTAGTAAATATGTTAAGAAGCAAAAGAAAATATCCCTTATTAGTCTTCTAATTATACTTTTTGCAATGACTATGGGTAACAGCATTCCTCAAAACAGATTTTCACGGGCGAGATTAGTGTACATTTTGTGGATCTGGGCCTGTTTTATTGTAAGAACATATTTTAAAGCTGTTTTGGTTTTCGCATTGCTGCATAAAGACCATCTGAAGCAAATTGATGATTTGGATGTTATATGTGAGAACAACTATACGGTTTTTATTTCTGCTGTAAATTATGACATATACTCTAAAGGATTACAGCTTTCTAATTGCTATTTACCACCGCAGACCTTCATACTTGTGGATGATCCTTTGCGAAGTCTACTCGAGTCTGATAGTGACTTATATTCCGCTATTATGTTGGAACGTAGTTACTTAGCCAGTCTCATTCCATTGGTGGAAGAATTGAAGGCCTTCCCATTTCACCAAATAAGGGAGACTATCAATATTACTCCACTATCTTACTATTTCCTGCGCGGCAGCGTGCTCTCCGCGCTCGTGACCCGTAGAGGCTCGAGATTTTTTGATAGAGGTTTGATAGCGTTCCATGAAAAAAAATTTGATAACTTTGTAACAAACAAAATTAATAGTATTATTAAGAATAAAGATAGACAAATCACTTTACAAATAAAACAAATAAAGATTGTTTTTCTTATTTTAATTTTTGGAATATTTCTATCTACTTTGTCATTTATTTTTGAACTTGTTATAAGTAGACAGAGTACGTTTTTTACTCGTCAAATACACCAACCATTATACGGTTAATATTCGTCAACATTGAGATCAAAGAACATGGCCATTCATTTCCTGTTTCTGGACATGCAGAAAACCTTTTACTGTGTCCCTCGTGAGATGATCTGGCCCACCAGAAGCCCACTTTGCGGACTATGTCGGTGCCTGAGGCCTTTATTGACATTATCTGACACATGTACCGCGATTCCGATTCCATAGTTAGGACTGCTGTTGGTTACACCAACTCATTCCTTATTACCGTCGGGGTACACTAGGGTTCTCTTCTCAGCCCACTTCTTACCAACGTGATATTAGATGTATTGTCAGACATAATATTTCTACCTCCATGGCTGCTCGTGTACGCCGATCAAGAAGCAAACAAAATTGCTTAGCCATGAAGGTCGCTAACTTTCCAATGTTTTTGATGCCGACGATATCGCTCTGAACATAGAGATTTTTTATATATATATTTTATTTTATATGTCTGTGGCTCTGACAGACGCCGCCAAGAGGATCAACGAGGCTTTCTGCGTTTTCAAGATGATAGAGAAGATAATATTGTTCCATTTTATTTGGATGGAGGATGTTTGCATGGTACATTTTGCTTTTGTCAGTTGTTGCTAAGATATTTGAGTCGCTGTTTTGTGCTATTCTCGTGCAGCACCTAAAAAAATTAATTGTACCAGAGTTTTCGGTCTAATATGTCCACACAATCCAACCTGGCTTGTTATAGCGCCGACCTGGCAGACGCTGTCGACGTTGGTGATCAAGGTCCATCTATACCGACATCACCAAAGCCTTCGATCGGGTTAGTCATTCACGGTTGCATCAAAAGCTTTATAATTTTCGATGCACTGGAACGTTAATAAAATGGCGCACTCCACATGTGGACAGTTCCGCGGGAACACGAGAATGTAGAGGGAGTATTCGCCTACATTCATGTAGTCCCGTGCATGTTTGGCATGTCTCGCCCATTTCATAGACTAAGTAGAGATAGATGTTGTCGTCTCGATTCGATCCATTTTATATTTATATTTCTAGCGCTTTTTCCCGTAACAGGTTCGGGGTACACTTGACCATGATCCAGGATATTAGTAGATCAAGTAATTACAGTAGAGCATCTGCCATACCCTCTGTTACCCTGTTTACAGCAGATTAGCGATATTACACCGATGAATCGATATAATGTCGACGCGTTTTTACACCCACCACATCCCTAATAGGCGAAAATGTAGAGGGTCGACCAAAGTCCCGGCAAAAGTTTCGCCGAAAGATTCGGCGGACATGTGGAGTACGCTTTACTTAGCAGGCAGATTACAGAAAGTAATAGTTTGTGGTTATGAGGCTGGAACATTTGGGGCATCTTCAGGCGTTGCCTCAAGGCTCCAATTTGGGACCAGTTCTTTTCCTATTTTTTGTTAATTTTGTAAATATACAAAATAAAATGTAAATTTAAATTTTAGAGGCAAATCGGCCTCTAAAATCTGTCATTCTAAATTATATATTTTTGCGGATTACTTAAAGATATTTAAGATTATTCGTTTGCCAGTAGACTGCTATTTCCGAGTGGTCACTTGAGAACCTCTAAACATTGATAAATTTAAACATAAATTCACTAAAAATAAGTCCCCGCTTCGAACTTCATATTCAATAAATGATTATGTCCTGAAAGAGGTTTGCCAAATAAGAGTTCTTGGTATTATAATTGATTGAGATAGAAAAATCGGTGTAACTTATTAACTTAGTTAAGTATATACAATCAATTGCAATAACATTGTTATCTTAACGAGCTAAGTCTTCTCCCGACTTAGCGATGCCGCTGCGCATGTAAATATAAATTGTAAACACCTAATTATCCGTAAAATGAAGGTAGGAAGGTATAACCATTGTAACCTAACTGAATAAGAGAGATATATTGTATTGTATTGATTTAAAACTTTCTTTCAATCCATATATCGATGTAATTATCAATAGATCGATCCGAATGTTAGGATTTGTTTGGAGGAACTGCAATCTTGAAATATTGTTCTTGTGGCTGGAAAACACAATATGAAAACCATATACCCAGAATTGCGAGAATACAGAAACGTTTTATGTTCTTCTTAACACCTTACCAGGGGAAATTGTCAAAGCTTACCTCGTACAAGGAGCGATTGTCCCACTAAACATTATCATACTCCGGGATCGTCGATGGATGTCAGACCAAATATTTCTTTTAAAAATTGTAAGGGTCGACTGTCCATACTTGTTAAACATGGAGTCTTTCTTGGAGCCTAGACGCAATGCCATTATTTTAGACATTTCGCACTTAAAATATCAGAACGAATGTCGGTAGTAATGAAATAGTTTAGAGACTGTGCAGGGAGCATAAGAAACTGTGTAACTTCGAAAATTGTGTAGACATATTACACTAATATAAAAAAAAATTGTATAATCCTAAGTACGTTTTCTTGCCATTTACACTAATAATATCATTGTTTAGTTGTTAAGATTGAGTGGTGGTAGATGTAGATTTATTTTTTAATTAAGCGCGATCGATTTATTGTGAACGTAAGTTTGCCTGTTATTTTATTTACATTTAAGTGGATCTATCATGTAATATTTAAATGTTACAAAAAGTGTAAATATGTTGACAAATAAAATAAATAAATAAATGCATTAAACATTACCTACACATACATTACATTAAACATACATTGTCTATAGCTAATACTGTGAATAGTTAAGTAAGTAGGTAGTTGAAACGATTTTGATGATAAATGTTCAACGCCCATTACAATATTGAAGTAATTTTCAAAGTAAGGAAATAAATTTGAAGTAAACTAGCCATAGAACGTGAATGTCACAATCACATAATTTAAAAATAAGTAAATATTCAGTAAGTTGAGAAACAGCTTGTACGTCAACTTATAAATATGAATTTAAGACTATTACACTTAATTATTGCAATAAAATGTGCATTAACACTAAACCAGAATCTTATATTAATTCGTTTGAGCTCCGATAATATGAAAATTGGGAAGTGCTTCGTTGAGTTTTTGAAAGCTCACTTTCATTATGACAGAGTCACAATGTACGTAGACTCCAACAACACTGGATTGGAACACGTGACTACAGATGTCACGAAGGTCTTGATGCATAGTGGTAGATACATTATGAAGCTCAAAACTATATGTCAAAATAAACACCCAGAAAGAGTTAAAACCATGTGGACGACAAGACAGTACCTGGTATATGTAAATTCTTCATCGTTGTTGGAGACATTGCTTTTTTGTTCAGGTTCTAAGTGGTCCTACAATACCCAGTTAATTGTTGTTACTTTATCAACATCTAATATCACCGACATGTTGTATATTGTAAAGAAGTACACAATTCAAAATGGAATGCTGGTAATAGTATCAAATAATTGTATCTATTACTATAAAATACCATCAAGATGCTACAGTAACAAAGAACTTAGACATCTACACAAGTGTTCTGAAAAGAGTGTTCAAAAGGAACGTAAACTTTTAACTTTACGAAATACTAACTGCACGTATAAATTTGGATTTAGAAGTATGAAGCCGTATGTATTTCCAGCCGAGAAATACCATCTGAAATTACTAAACCCAACAATCAAACCATTTACATTCATTGGAATTGAACTAATCGTGGGGTTAGAAATATTAGGTCTTCGGTGGCCTAATGGCTACGAGGAATCCCAGGAGCACACACTTGGGACCTATAATACCAGCACGAAACAAGGAATAGGTTTACTCAGAGAACTGCACGAGAAAGAAGTAGATATGCTTATGGGTGCGCTGTACCTTGACCAAATTGATTTAGGTATTGAAGGCTCATATCCCTTTTTCTATACAAAACTAGTAGCAATCGTACGTAAGCAAAAGAACTTGAACATTTTCTCAGTTTTTAGCATCTTTAGGTCTGATATATGGCTGTTGCTTTATTGTTTAAAAATATTCTTTACAATAATCATATACTTCATGGCAACTAAACAAAATACCCCACTTAGTGTTGACTATATCGTTTTAAACTTATTCGCTTCTCAGATCGGGAAAGAAGTTGCTATCAAGCAAAACATTAAATATTTAATGTTCCCGATTTTGTCTTGGGCCTGGCTCACATTTTTCATAAAGTGCGCTTTTGAAGCGCTCCTCATAACAGTTTTATTAAACAAGGACGATTTAATTCAATTCGATACTTTGGAGGAATTGTGTGATCAAAACTTCAAGGTGTTTATATCGGATACTAACTACTACACCTTCTATAGGGCGTGGGGGTTGCACCTTCCCAATTGTTACTGGCGTCCAGAAAATTTCATTTTGGTCGATGATCCGTTAATGGAACTTTGGAAGTCTCGTTCGGACTATCACGCGGCGTTCATGTACGAGCGCAATTTTTGGGCAACCGTTGCACCTTACAAGAGTGACTTGGAACTGCCATTTCATATGGTTGAAGAGGTCGTGACTATCACCCAGATTTCGAGTTATTTTCGCCCCGGTGACGAAATGGTGCGTATTTACTTAAAAAACGGTTTAGTGCTAACCGAAGCCGGCATCATTCAACACTTTGACGAAGGCGGAAAACATTGTCTTAATTTAGAGATAGCCAGGTTAGATCGTACGCAAGAGAAGACGCTTGCATTGAAAATGAAGAACCTTGAAATGATTTTTTGTTTGTATTTCTTTGGTATTCTATGTTCAGTTGCTGTTTTCGTTATAGAATTTATTTTGTCAAACACTTTAAAAAAATAGTAAACAGTAACTACTTACACTCTTTTGAAATTGTAACAAATTGTGATTGTTGGTAACAATAAATTTTTGTTGTATTTTGAACCGTTTTCAATTTAAATTTCATTTATTCATCTACATAAGTAATTGATGTTATACAAATTCCTCTATGTTACGCCGGTTGGCACACGAATGTAAGTAATTTTATTCATATAAGCCCAAAAACTTATATATCGATGTATAAGCCTTAACTTTTGGGGTTCCGAATCACTACAGGTAAAAATAGAACCTGTAATGTATGTAGCCGAGGGAGAAAAATAATACACGTACGTTCCCTACCCAGCTTTAATCAAATACAAGAGTATGACAACCAGAGTTTATACTCCTAATAAAGGAGTTTCCACCACATTACCTCCACACTAAAACAACAATGTTATTCTATAACAATTATTTAACCTAAACAACTACCTATCATAATTAACTAACACTGAAGTGGCAGCCAACAAAGTAACAATACAGTACTATAACTTGTAATTTGATTTGTTCCTAATTTGGCATTGCCTAACCGGGCGAAAGCCGTCTGGTGACCCTGAAGGGAAGTGGAACTGCGACTCCGGAGAAGCCGGAGTGGCTGGTAAAGACAGGGCCCTGGGCGAAACCCGCCCGATCTCCTGACTGAGAACTTGTGAGGTTTACTTACGCCCTTTGACAAGTGAATTCCTGCTAGAGTTTACTTTTGATTGATCTATGTCCCTACTGATCAAATTATCATCCCTAATCCGAGCCCTTTAATAGCTTGAGCCTATTCTATCCACGACGTGTCCAGGACCATGTTTCAGCTTCGAAAAATTATCTGTACCAGACTTCTTAAGCCCGCCTTTGCAATGTATTTTATATAATTTTTGTTATTTAGTTCTAAGGTATTTGATGCAATAAAGAGTTTACATACATACATACATACATACTTATTCCCCCAAACCTACAGATGTAAAAGTGCCTCTAGTGCTAGTTACCTGGCATTGTTGTTTTGATATTACCCGGCTTTTAACGTCCGGTTTTAACTTTTCTAATACCGTTCGAAGTCCTCGGACTAACAAAAATATAGCGGGACTTACCCCTGCAGTGGAATGTTCTGTAACAAAGTAAAAATGGAAAATGAATTTTGACGATTTGGATTCGTCGTGGATTTCCACGACACTCACGACGTCGTAGAACGTGTCTATGTGTGTTCCCTTTTAACTATATGGCCAGCATCTTTTAAAGGAGAGGCTGTTGTCCAATACTAGGCCGTTACGGGCTGTTGTGATTAGTTTATGAAAGGTGCTTCCAGTGTTGAACAATTATAAGTTGATGATTAATCAGATATATAATATACCGATAAAATCTATCATTACGAAATTGATTCGGTGGCGGAGCTTCGATCAAACACAAAGTCTTTCCACAAAATCATTGCGGAAACAGCACACTACCAGAAAAGCATAGGTGATACCCCCGCAGGAATTGGAGGTACTTGTTTGCTACGAAAATGGGAATCCCTGTTTTATGAGACAAAAACGAAATATGTAGTTACATTTTCTATGCCGTTGAGCAATTTGAGCACTGTGAACTTTGAATAGTGTGGAATATTTGGTGGAGAATGACAGGATTTTTATGGCGTATTTATGTACAAGCCTATTTTAAGCTGAAGTTTTTGGGTTTAATTTGTAGATTTTGTTGTCAGTCTAGTCTTAGCATTTGTTAAAAAAAGAGGTCAAATGGTAACAGTACAGTGATGGCACGCTTTGAAAGCAGCGGCTACCTAACCACTCTTCAGGTATCTACTATTCAATAGTTAAGGATTCTTTTTCTATAAAATCCTGATTCGCACACTTGTATGGCATGCCATCTGTCAGAATTCCATCGATTTAAAAATCTTTATCAAAAGATCTTATGCGTGAAATTTACTGATCGGCGTTGTAGGTGTTCATGAGATGTAGAGGTTTTTTGCCATGATACTTGTAATACAAACAAACAATCTATTATCGTGTTTGCCATGTGACATATGAAAACACCATCACATCACTGCTACTTGCAGTTTTCTCTCAATCATTCTTACTCACGTAGGTACATACCTCGTGATGAAACCTGCACATTCAGGCGACTGAATGTGTAACCTCCAACTATGATCCAATCTGGTCAGGTTCCCCTGGTAGGCCAGATCATGGTGGTCAAATTGCAGTCGCTCCACTGTAATTTCCTGATCTGCTAAATTTTGGATCATGGTCAAGGCGGACCCCGGGCCCTTATGCGCGAGAGCATAACCGTGACACCGTTGCACATTCGGTCGCCTAAATGTGCAGGTTTCATCACGATGTTTTCCCTCACCATGGGAGCATCGATTAGTGTTCAGCTAATGTAGGTAAATAACTCAGAAAAAAATCATTGGTACATGGCGGCACTGAGATTCGAACCCATTGCCAGTCGATAGTTATAGCAGCAACACCATGTGACGCATTTGGGGATGTGACTACGAATGTCATTTTGCATGTTCATTATTTGGATGCAATCCAAATATAAACCAGTTCAGTAGGTATTAGAATTGTGTATAAGATTGCCAACATTAACGCTAGTGTTTCTATTCCCGTAATGCTGCTGGCTGTGGTCGCTTTGCTGGCTTCGAATTTAGTGTTTCCTTTACATTAATCTTACTAAATGGAGCCTCCACGCCTATACTCGCTGGATACTTCCTAGTTTATGCTGTATGTGGAGTGTGGGTATAATATTATTACACATAATATTTAAGACAATAGTGGTAGGCGTTATCTGTGTGTGCTCTCTCCACAGGCTCCACAGTGGACCTTATCCGTATACGACTATGTGTGTTAAGACCAATTGCAAAGGACAAAGGACCTAATGTGAAAAGTAATGCGATCAAAGACTTTTCTATATCTATACGTAGTATACAACAACATCGCTTCCCGCCGTCTGTCCTTTTCTATCTATGTATTTATCTACGTTTGATGATAATGATGATGATGAACGGATTTTAAAGCGGTTTTCAACAATAGACACAGTGATTCATGGTCAGGTTTATAAGCAAGAAAAAAAGGTAGTGTCCACTAGTATATAATATAAATCATGAATGAATGTGATACATTTTTTACCTTCCACAGACTAACGAAATCATTTCACAGTTTTTTTATACAAGAGCTCTTCAAAGCAAAGGTCATCATGGTAAGTAATTAGCGCCGCTCATGGATAATCGCAACACCAGGGCCTCAAGTACGCTAATTTACTAATGGCTCAATTGAATTGTAATCGGATAGCAATGGCAGTTTTTCGCGTTTTTGGTATTCTGCTAAAATTAAAACTGCCCTTGAGCATATTGCATAGAAATTGGACCTCCCACTCTTAACAAGATCTTAATTTGGGTTCAATAAAACTATCTATGACATAGCGAATTTCCCCCAAAATGCTGATTCACTTCTGCTTCGATCAGGTTGTATTTACTGAAAAACGGGCAGACCAAATATCCGAACAACTGGATACATCCGTCAACGTCGCATTACACCAGGCGACTGATCGAACCCGATGGAGACATGCAGTTGACAAACTCCGAAGATGTCACGATCCTCAGCAGTGAGGGAACGATCAAGAAGAAGATGCAGACAGGTCCGAGAGGAGATCAAGGCTATACAGGAGTTCCAGAAGTAATAAGTGATAGATGGATAAAACGTTCATTCAAGAAAGGCACAACACACATAAAAGTCGGTACAGAATATAATTTTAGTACATAGGCAAACTTAACGGATTAAATGAGTATAAATAGACGTGAGTAAAACAATAAAAAATAACAGTATTAAAGTTAGCTTCCAAGGGACTTACCTATTTACACATGTGCTGCAGCAATGTGAAATGGCCAGGGCTCAGCGCAAATGTTAGCTAAGTGGCAAATCGCTGATTTTCAGCCTTAACCCAGGGGTATTCTACGAATCAGCCCCTAATCACAATTACATACTGCAACTGAACTTGTCGTATGTGACGAGTGTAAATATAATATTAAATAATGTGCCTGTTTTCGCTGTGATTCCTTCTCTTAAAACCTCCTATAAAAGGAGGTAAGAAGAGAAAAAAATTAAAAGAGACAACTCAATATTTTCTAAGAAGCCTACACGTGTCGCACGTACTCCAGATATGTTTCCGGTATAAGCAGCTTTTGCTTCTGTAACAGTATTTATTTTAAGTTAATGCTTCGATGCGGTTGACCTTCAAGTGGAGCCCGGGACTGCTAGTGCCGTACTTTCCGCAGAATGGTGAGATCTTTATCTTTTTATAAAGATACTCCGGCTGTCAGGTTTTACAACATCAAATTCCAAACCAGCCAGATGTAGATGCCTCCGCAATACCATATTTAACATGGATGCTTGATTCAGATAAGGGGTTACATGAGAACCAGGCTTTGAAAAATGTATCTACAGCAAGCGTTTTAGACTATATTTTGTAACAAGCATTTCGTTCTCAATAGCAAGCGAGGTCCATAAACAAGGTCGCCGTAATTGGGTAGTGGTTAATAAATAAAAACTCATGATGTTACAATTGTCTACTTACAAGCGGTAAGGGAGCCAGTGCTAACCAAACAGCGCCCCGGGGCGCGAGCTGTGCGTGATACATTGCCGCGGGAAACCTAAGTAAAGGGCGGAGCACACGTTGAAAAGGGGTAATGGTGATGTTTCAATATGTTACCTTTGTCTACGACCGCGTCCGTGTAAATTTCGACTATTTTTAAATATACAGAATATAATTCCTTCTCCCAAAATGTTTGTGTTTGTTTGTTTGTGTCAAAATGTTTTTATCACCGTAATTCTTTATCATTAAGGTTGACATACAATTTCTAACAGCCTTACTAGTGTAGAAGACATTTCTTAGAACACCGTGTCATAGTGTAACGATAGATTAATTCACTATAGAAACAGATATTCCAAACCGCGCCATTTAGGTATCACAGAAATAAGATATTCCAAAATATTAGGCCGTCAAACGTCAACCACGTGCCAGCACGCACGTATGTGCACGCACGCACGTACGGCGTATGTGCACCAGCCTGCCACGGGTTGGCGCCGGTTGTTTACGCCAAACATTTGTCAGCTGTTAGCGGCGGCGCTCCCGCGGCGAAGGCAAATTACGGTGTAAGGTAACCACGTTCAGACATTACGGCCACGTTTACTGTGCATTTAGAACGATGGAATGTATTATACCTTATTGCTTGGCTGGCTAGGTGTATTATAGAGGTAGGTCTATCAAAAATTGTTTTGGTGTTGAACTGATACACAAGAAAAATATGTATTTAAACGTCTTCCAATTGTTTATTCAGACAGGAGCGCCATCACTTGTTAACAAAGTCTCGTGGCCCTCATTATTGCAAGTTAGCTAGACATAGTTTATTTTTTTTTAAATTTTGGTGAGAGTGAATTAAGTCTCAATCTACTACTTATTAAATTATGCACTACGATATGCGCTCACATGCATTATGCTCTTTGGACAGAGTTTTGTATTTGATGGGTATTTGTCTGACATCACATCTAAGGTCCAAGTCTACTAATTTTGCCAGTACCTAATATTTTTGACTCAATGACGATTGTATTACGATTGAGACAAATTGGGTAGTCTGCAAAAACTTTTATCAATAGAGTCGCATTGAAATCATAGTTGACTCCCAGTGGAATCGTTGTTGTTCCCTTTTAAAACCTACCAACAGCCTGCCGTTATAGTCCACAATCGATTTACCTACAATCAGACTACGACATCCAATGGCAGTTCATTGGAAAAATATTGGTCTTCAATTAGTAGCAGAATAACGAAAACGTCGTCGGCTACTCCATAGACTCTGCCCACAATTGTGGATGAGTGTGAAAAATGTCAAATCTCACATTTGAGTTGCAACTGAACTACTCGTAAATTAGGAGACTCGAGCCCGATGTAAAGTGTACCTTAATTGCAGTCTGCGACGGAGCATAGGTGTATGATAAGAAAAGAGTATGCCATTTGAAATAGGCGGTGAAACAATGGTCCGATAGGCGACGACGTATTCAGCGCAACTACCAGGGCCCAGACCTACAAACGGCTTTCGAAGACTTTATTCGCCTTTCACGATTTCCATAATCGAAGGGTTTGGTGCAATTCTACTCTGCCGAACACCAGACGCTTGCATTTCTCGAGTACGGCAAGATATTTGACATGTTGTAAGCTAGTTTAAACTTTAAACAACACAGGGTCTAGAAATATTAGCTAACAATGAAACAGCAGAGCCGGCGACGTGACTTACACACCCAGTGTCTCCAGGGATTGCGTACGTTCTTCCAACGACTACCCTAAAATGGCGCTTCCTAGAATAAGCTGGGCGAAAATAATTCAATCCACTACGGTAGGTGGTACCAATTTTTCATCTCGGTACCAATATGTACACAATTTCGAAAAATACGTTGTTTAAAACCTTTTCATAGCGGGTATCCGCTAGAACGAAAGCTCTAATGAAATCCGCACGAACTGCTTTGGTTCAACCTTAATAATGCGTACGGCTAATGAATGGAACACGTTGCCTGAGAGTGGGTTCCGTGATCATTATGATATGGACGCCTTCAAGGCCGCGTCGTCATTTACCACCAGGTGACATGGCGGTCAAATGCCTGGCTAGTCTAATATATTTATAAAAAATAATTAATCAGTTCTATTGTCGTTATGATCTACGCGTGGACACTGAAGTGAGCGAGTGTACACGAAATTGAACCTTATCTACAAGTTTAAGGTGCGCTCGATAAACCGATTCTCGGTGTTATAGAGAATAAATTTAAGAGAGGTCGGGCATAGCGGGGTATCCCGTTCCAAGTGGAGCCGCCCGACTGGGGAAGTACCTCCACCTTACAGAATACCGCAGCTAAAAAATATTATTTTAAATAGTATTGTGTTTCTGCCGGTGAGTAAGGCCTCCAGTGCTCCATGGGGTGGGGATTTGGGGAACTGTGGCTTTGGCAGTGGAGGGGCTTTTTGCTGCCAGAGCAACGTGTTATAGAGGTGGGCAACGCATTTGTGATACTCTTGGTGTTGCTTATGTCTATAGGCAGTGGTGACCACTTTCTATCAGGTGGTCTGCTTGTTTGACAACCGAAAGAAAAAAGAAAAGAAAAGTAGATGGTCGTTGCTTAACGTATTTCAAGGCCAAAATTTATGTAATTGGTCACTTTAGCCGAACAATCCGAGTGGAGACCACTCTTGGGCAAACAAACATTTTTACTAATTAAAATATATCCATAGTATATTTTTATTAGTAAAAACAAAGTCGATTTTCGCCATCTGTCCTTATGTATCTATGTACGCTTAGATCTTTTAACTACACAACGGATTTTATTGCGGTTTTCGACAATAGATGGAGTGATTCAAGAGGAAGGTTTATATGCAAGAAAAACATTTTTCATTTGAGAACTTATCTGATTTACATAGTGCAATAAACTTTTCTGACCCGGTGACAATGTCGATGTTGTTAGAATTGGCCTAACATTTCAAAATGGCGACGCTTGTTTCAGATTTGGTCACCGGGTCAGATAGTTTGTGGAGTTATTATGTCGGAGAGCCCGGCGCCGATAGTCGGCTTCTGTCAATTTACGCACACGTCTCAACAAATTTATTTCCAAAACTGGACCTTACTGTCGCCAATTGAAATATCATTTGGCTGCAATACTAAATTCAACAACAGCGACACTGTCATTGGGTCAGATAGGTTTGTACACACGCCGTGTAAATAACGACTACACAGACGTTTAACGCTTGTTGACCAGTACTTTTTATACGGTTAGTGTGAAATGAAGTCTATCAATGAAATGAACACAAAAACTGATCCACGCGAGTAAAAGCTAGAAAGGAGTATGGAGGTAATAACTCAATACGTGCACCATTTTAGGCGCCGCACAAGCGTAAATTCGCTTACAGCGTCACTAACAGCAAACAACTCCTGGGACCTACGTGTCTGGAACAAATAAAAACTAGCAGTGAACTTTGATAGTAGGAAATTGTTTTAAGCTACGTAAAGTGGAGATTTTGTCGGTGGACTGCGCCAAGGAGCGTTGACAACTTCCCAAGTTTGTTTGCATCAGTTCCAAGTTCCAAGTTGAGACATCCGTGTGTGTGGTTGGGTAATATGTAGGATGCCGCGAGGAGATGAGGCAGAATATTAAATTCTAGTAATTATTATAAATTGTAGACAGAGTATAACCCTATCCAGTCTCCACTAATTCTATCTTTATGACGTTAGTTAATAGCCATTTACAAAACCCGTGCCACAAATTATCTGACCCGATGGTCAAAGCTGGAACAACAGCGACGCTGTTACCGGGTCAAATAAGTTTATTGCACTATATAAATCAGATAAGTCCTCAAATGAAAAATATTTATTCCAAACAAGCCTCTATTACGCGTTCTATATTAACTGTGTTTTACGATCAGTGAGAGTGTCAGAGTGTTTACTTAAAAGACAAATCAAACGAGTCCTAATTCAATGGGTTTATCATTCGTAGTTTAACTCATAGGAGTTCCTATAACGACCTTCCAGCTTCGTCATCAGATCTTGGACACCATACAAGGTAACAGTCATTTATCTTGTCTATTTTAGAAATGCCTCTAGCCACCTTCCGTCTCCATTATCAGACCAGCTCAAAGTATCATACCATTACATTGTCACCGAACTTACTTAAGTATAAAACATTTCAGCTCAATCGGATGTCAAGAAGTGGTTCTAATTCAACCTGCAAGCTTTTAACCACACAAACATACCTACATAGGCTTTTGGGTAGGCCTCGCAAGCGAGAGGTACCGTGTTCGATCACCAATGCCGCCATATATACCAACTTTTCTTTGAGCAATGTATATGTTACAGTGAATCCCCGTTATTAGTTATAACGCGTTTTCCTTAGTTAAAACTAGTATTTAATGCTACTCAAAATAAATATCAGTTAAAAAGTATTTCTAACTAGACAAAACGTATTATGTAGAGAAGATTCAGTTAAAAGGGTTTCGAAGTATTGTAGGTTAAAGTTCATCGTGAGACGTCGATTATTTTGATGTTGCTCTGTCTTATTATTTTAATTTATCACCATCATCATCATTTTCACACAACCCTTCCCTCTGCAGCGTTCAGTAGCAAAACGTCCTTGCCCTGCTGGATACCGATGTTACAGCACTCCTTTACATCCCCACCTATAATACTATCACAAATGGCAAGGAAAAATAAAAGTAAGGTTCTCTCAGCGGCACCCCTTTCCACACTTCGAGTGGACTTTTGTAATATCAGGGGTCTACACTCCAATCTGAACGCCGTACATCACCACCTAGAGACGGCGAAGCCCGCCCTACTTTTCCTGACGGAAACGCAGATATCACCTCCGGCTGACACTTCGTATCTCCACTATCCTGGATACAAGCTGGAACATAGGTTTTTACCTCGCACTGGTGTGTGCCTATTCGTCAGAGGTGATATCTGCTGTCGACGTCTTAATGCCATAGAACTAAGTGACGAATCTGTGGTGTGGGTGTGCGTAGAACAGGGGGGTCTATCCCGTGTCTACGCATGCCTATACAACAACCGTCACGGCGTAGGTGAGACAAATCGGTTTTTCGAGCACATACAATGCGCTACCGACAAAGTCTTTGAGCGGTATCCTTCCGCCGAGTTGGTGGTCCTAGGAGATTTTAACGGTCACCACACTGAGTGGCTAGGGTCAAGCCGTCCTACCAACCCAGCCGGGAGGTCCGCCCATGAATTTTCTCTGGCCCATGGTCTCACGCAACTGGTATCAGAACCCACCTACTTACCGGATGTTGTGGGCCGTGACCCTTCTTTGTTAGACCTTCTGCTTACCACCCACCCAGACGGTTATCAGGTGTCCGTTGATGCTCCTCTTGGGACATCAGACCACTGCCTGGTCCGTTCCGAGGCGCCTCTTGCTATACCCGAACGGGCTCGCCCCAGTGGGTCACGCAAGGTATGGCATTATGGTTCAGCAGATTGGGATGGATTGCGAGAATTCTTTGCGTCGTACCCGTGGATACGGCTTTGCTTTTCCTCAAATGACACCAACATCTGTGCTGCCGCTGTAGCTGATGTCATACTGCAGGGAATGGAGTGTTTTATCCCGTCCTCTGTAGTCCGTCTCGGCGGCAAGAGTCAGCCCTGGTACGACAGGCCTAGTGCTGAGGCAACTCGCCTCAAGCATGATGCTTTTCGTGCCTGGACAGTGGCTCGGGCCCAAAAGGACCCTAATACCCACATTTTGAGGAAAAAGTACAATGCTGTATCGAGGTCTACAAAAAGGGCATTGGCCGGAGCAAAATACAAATTCATCGGTGGAATTGGAGAGAAACTAATCAGCTACCCCTCTGGGAGCCGTGCTTTTTGGTCTCTCTCCAAAGCTGTCGAGGGGAACTTTTGTCGGACCACCTTTCCACCTTTGCGCAAGCCGGATGACCAATTGGCCCACACAGCAAAGGAGAAAGCCGATCTCTTGGGTAATCTCTTTGCTCATAACTCAACTCTGGATGATGGGGGAGCTGCACCGCCTACCATCTCTCGGTGTGAGGGCATCATGCCCGAGGTTCGTTTCACCCAAAAAATCATAAGACGTGTGCTTCTCTCCCTAGACATCCGGAAGTCCAGTGGACCTGATGGCATTCCGGCTATCGTTCTTAAAAAGTGTGCTCCCGAGTTGTCTCCCGTGTTAATGCGCCTATTTAAGCTTTCCTACACCTCAGGAACGGTGCCGTCTTCGTGGAAGTTAGCCCATGTGCACCCGATACCCAAGAAGGGTGACAATTCAGACCCATCAAATTACAGGCCTATAGCGGTAACCTCCTTGCTTTCTAAGGTGATGGAGCGGGTCATAAATATCCAGCTCCTTGGATACCTCGAGGATCACCAGCTGATCAGTGACCGTCAATATGGCTTCCGTCATGGACGCTCAGCTGGTGACCTTCTTGTGTACCTAACACACCGGTGGGCTGAGGCTGTTGAGAGCAAGGGGGAGGCTCTGGCTGTCAGTCTTGATATAGCCAAGGCATTTGATCGGGTCTGGCACAGGGCACTGCTAACAAAACTCCCGAAGTACGGTATCCCCGAGGGACTCTGCAATTGGGTATCCAGCTTTCTGTCTGGGCGGAGTATCCAAGTCGTTGTCGACGGATGCTGCTCCGATACCAAGAGTATTAATGCTGGAGTACCCCAAGGTTCAGTGCTGTCTCCCACGCTGTTTCTTCTGCATATCAATGATATGCTGAATACTCCCAGTATTCATTGCTATGCAGATGACAGTACTGCAGACGCTCGTTATACTGGCCGTGCGAATATCCCTCGTTCCGTGGTGTCGGAAAGCCGAATAAGACTTGTGTCAGAGATTGAACACTCCTTGGAGCAAGTTGCGCACTGGGGCAGATTGAACCTGGTGGAATTCAACCCCTCTAAGACGCAGGTCTGCGCATTTTCCGCCAAAAAGGATCCTTTTGTCATGGTGCCGCAGTTCCAAGGAACATCCCTCTCCATCTCAAAAAGTATCGGGATCCTTGGTGTCGACATATCAGACGACGTACGGTTCCGAAGGCACCTGGAGTGTAAGGCTAAACTAGCCTCGAAAAAACTTGGTGTGCTTAACCGGTCTAAGCGATACTTCACCCCAGAACAGCGTCTGTTGCTGTATAAGGCACAGGTGCGGCCACATATGGAGTATTGTTCCCATCTTTGGGCCGGGGAAACCGCCGACCTGCTTAATCACTTGGATTCTATACAGAGGCGCGCCGTACGAATTGTCGACGATACCGTACTGACAGGCAAGTTGGAACCACTGGCTGATCGAAGGGACTTTGGCTCCCTGTGTGTGTTCTACCGGCTGTACAATGGGGAGTGTTCTGAGGAATTATTTGATCTGGTGCCCACAGCACAATTCCGCAATCGCACCACCCGCCGTGGGCTGGGTACTCATCCCCATTACGTGGACCCTCTAGTGGTGTCCACGCGAAGATTCGAAAGAACGTTTCTCGCTCGTACGATTCGGATGTGGAATGAGCTCCCAGCAACGGTGTTTCCTTTGGCCTATGACATGGGATCGTTCAAGAGGTATATTAGAGGTCTCCTTAGAGGCGGGCAACGCATTGGTAGCACCCCTGGTGATGCTGATGTCCATAGGCGGCGGTGACCACTTTCCATCAGGTGGCCCGCATGCCTGTTTGTCTGCCGGATAACATAAAAAAAAAAAAAAAAAAAAATCAGAATATACTAGCTACTGCTAGGGCATTCTACATTACATCCGAGTGGCGGCCTTCACTGAAGTACTCGTTTACTCCAGCAGTTGTCGGTGCTTCGACAGATATGGCCCGCCCAATACCACTTCAGCTTACGAATTCTGTGCGCTATGTTGTTACTTTAGTGTTCTCTCTAATTACTTCGTTGTAAAGAGCCGTTTGCAGCAGCGGAGTATTCGCGGGATTTGAGTGCACCTTAACCTTGTGTCTGTTTTGAAGGTCCATGTTTTGGCACCGTAAATTATGACTAATAGTACTTCGAAAACTGTTGTTTCTAAGCGTTCATACCACAAGCTATGGGTGACGTGAAGACACGACTAAGTTTTCTGTATGCCGCCCAGCCACCTGGCTGAATCCATCTCTTAGCTTCCTTTTCAAAATTGATTCTGCCTATCTGGATATTGAGGGCATTGATCATGATTTTGTTTTGTCCAGATTCAGAGATGTTCAGTTTCCACTAAGACTATGTCATCCGCGAATCTCAAGTGCGTTACTCGCCTTTAAGTTGATGCCAAATATATTTCCATTCTAATATTATTTTTACGTCCTATATTATTTTAATTATTGACGTTAATTAAATTAATATTGTCGCCATAGTACTACTCTAATGTATACATTTTTTTTAATGTATATCAGTGATACTATTTTATGAGCAATAATAATTATTTTGGTAAGATCGTCCACAATTTAGCGTAGTTAGTCAAGTTTACCGAACTTGTGCAACTGTTCAGTGTACCTAACTGTTGATACTCTTTAGCAACAGTTCGGTTGTGCCACCAATTTATATGTTTAGTAGTCGAGTCTTTAGCAAAGTAGGTAATACAGTGGAGCTAAACCGATCGGACAGTAGCAAGTCAACGTGGCTTGCAAGCTACCTTACAAATATATCCAAATTGAATCGCTTTCTATTTGTTGTGGTAAGTGCACTCCTCGCGCGCCTAACCTTCTGCGCGCAACTTGACACTTGACATGAAAATGAAGAAAATTTTACGTGAAATTGTATTCATTTATTGACGTGTTCGTCCACATCGATAGAGAAATGGTGCTGAACTCGCTGTAGTGTAAACAGTCACTCGCTTTATCGTAAGGAAACTTGCACATTCAGGTTACTGAATGTGTAACCGTGATCCAATCTGTCAGGTTCCCCTGTTAACATTCAGATGTAATCTTCACTGTAATTATGTGATTTGCCAAATCCTGGACATGGTTAAGGCCGATCGCGCCCTCACGCGCGAGATCACAACCGGAATATTGACGCAAAGATGATTATTAAAAACGAAACATTCATATCAACACTAGTTAAATAAAACACGTAGTATCAACACCAGTACCTAGCGTTTATTAAGGCCATGACTACATAATTACATTACCACCAGCTTTTCAATACTAGCACAGTTTTGCACGCAGGCGCAGGTTTGACGTAATTACCTAATTAGTTCTAAAATGAAAAGAACAAATGAACACATAATACCAAAAAAGTATAAATAAAATACAAATTCAAGGTTCTTCATTCCCAAAGCAAGATTCTTCTCTTTTTCGCGGTCTGCTCTGGATTTACGTAATTCAAGAACATGGTTAGCATAATCATCAAAACGTTCAACGATGCCGGAATCGGTGAACAGTAGGCCGATTTCTATAAAAATTTGCTGCAATTGATCGCCAGGGCGAAAATAGAAAGATAAAGGAGTGTTACTCACGGATTCTTTTACTAGATGAAATTGCGACTTTGTCTCGATCGGAGGTAAAGCGGTTGCCCAAAAATTGCGCTCGTACATGAACGCCGCGTGAGAGAGCGAACGAGATTTCCAAAGTTTCATTAACGGCTCATCGACTAAAATGAAATTTTCCGGACGCCAGTGACAATTGGGAAGGTGCAACCCCCACTTCCTATAGAACGTGTAGTAGTTAGTATCCGATATAAACACCTTGAAATTTTGATTGCACAATTCCTCCAAAGTATCGAATTGAACTAAATTGTCCTTGTTTAATAAAGCTGTTATAAGAAGCGCTTCAAATGCGCTCTTTAAGAAGAATGTTAGCCACGCCCAGGACATAAACGGGAACATTAAGTATTTGATGTTTTGCTTGATAGCAAAATTTTTCCCGATCAGAGATGCGAACAAATTTAAAATAATATAGTCAACACGAACAGGGGATCGCTGTTTAAATGCCATGAGATATATGATAATTGTAAAGAGCAGTTTCAAACAGAAAAGAAACAGCCATATATCATGCTTGAAGACGTTAAAAACTGAGAAAAAGTTTAAGTTTTTGTGCTTAAATACGATTGCTACTAGTCTTGCATAGAATAGTGGATATGAGCCTTCTATATCTAATGCAATTTGGTCAAGGTACAGCGCTCCAATGAGCAAATCTACTTTCTTCTCGTGCAGTTCTCTGAGTAAACCTGTTCCTTGTTTCGTAGTGGTGTTATAGGTTCCAAGTGAGTGTTCCTGGGATACCTTGAAACCATGGGGCCATGCGAGATTTAATATTTCCAAAGACACTGATAGTTCAATTCCAACGAAAATAGGTGTGGTTTTGTTTGTTTGAAGTCCCAACACTGTCAAGTGAAATTGTTCGGCAAGGAATGCATATGGTGACATAATTTTAATTCCGAATCTATATGTACAGTTGGTGTTCCTCAAAGCTGTTAATGAATGTTTTGTTAGATTGTTCATTTCGGAACACATGTATGTGCGTTTCGGAGGATCATTGTTACTGTAGCAACCTGCTGGTATTGTATAGTGACTGATATCATTATTTGAAACAATTATTATTTTTCCTTTTTGAATGGAATTCTTCCTTACAATATCTAATATATCGGTGATATTTGATGTTGGTAAAGTAACAACCATAATATTGGTTTTATACAACCTCTTGGAACCCATACAAAAAAACAGTCTCTCCAATACCTCCGAAGAATTTACGTACATTAGGTATTGTTTTGTTATCCACTTATTTTTTTCCCTTTGACGCCAACCACTAGGACATATTGTTTTAAGCTTCAGATGGTATCTTCCAGACTGCATCATTTCTTTAGTCAAATATGATACAACATGTTCCAATCCCGCAAATTTTGAATCTTCGTACACGGTTACCTTGTTAAAAATAAAATTGAATCTCAAAAACTCAATTAAACATTTTCCAATTTTCACATCATTGTGACTCATCTGAATTAAAGTACAGTTATAGTTTAGTGTTAATGAACATATTACTAATAACACTAAGTGTAGCAATACTTTTAACTTCATATTTGTCTTTTTGTATAAGTGCATTAATGTAGAAGCGTTGTTAATTTACTGAATTGCTTCGCATTCAACTAGTTAACTTATAGTATATTTTTCTACTTTTAAATAACTAATATTGTAATGGACGTTTCACATTTATCATCAAAATCGTTTCAACTTCATTTAACAACATTGGATTTTTTTTATACCACAAAAATTGTCAAACAAGCTTACGGTCTGTCTGATGGTAAGCAGTCATCGCAGCATATGGACGGTTGCAATACCAGGGGTATCACCCACGCGTTTCACACGCACTAAAAACCATTTTCACCCTTTCTTGAAAAGAGTGTTTTTCTCCAGAAAAACTCTCCAGATAGTTACTAGTTAGGAACTTTCTCCCACGCATTCTAAGGGTATATAATGAACTTGGATGTTGTAAATAAATAAATGTATAAAGACCGATAGAAACCTAGAAAACATTAGGGACCCGACGCGTACTCTTATGGGCAGCTGCGTATTTTTTTTTATATCCTTATACACAGCGATCTCCAACCCGCCTGCCGAGCGTGGAGGTTTAGGCAATAACCTCCATTATCGTGGGAAAGGCCCTAAGTCCTGCAGTGGACTGTTATGGGCTGTGATGATGATGATGTTAAGAGAACAGGTCTAATAATGGTCTTGTAGATCTGTCCCTTCAGCTTCATCGGCTTCTTGGGGTTACAAATGACAGCCGTCACCTCCCGCCATTTGGCCCAAGCGGCGGATATTCGGGCTATTGACGTCACCAGTTTCACTTAGTACCGAGCCCAGGTATCTTGTCTGATCCGTTCATTTGACCCATGCGGACGGATAGGGGGTCTGTACTGTTGCAGGCCATCTCCATGGTGTCGGTTACTCTGAATTCCCCTTACACTCGTGGGTGTCGTACAAGGCGACTAATGTCTTCGAGGCAAAAGATATAGAGTCTTTATAGACTAAAAAATGGGGAGCAGCGTTTTCCATTGTTATATTTATAACACTGCGATCTCTAACCCGCCTGCCGAGAGTGGAGATTATGGCAATAACCTCCCATTTGGTGGGAGAGGCCCTAAGTTCTGCAGTGGATTCATATGGGCTGTCATGATGAACGCCAACACTGAAGCCGTCGTCAAAGTCATTGCACAAAGGTACTGCCTTGAGTTTTTACTTGTTATACGAAGCCCCTACGACGAACGATGGGTACATCTTTGCAAGCACAATACAGCGACAGTAAAATTAAAAGACTCGAAGGTGGGCATACTCTAAATAAAAGGAAGTTAAATAACAATAAAAAAAATTTTTTTGCCTGATCCACGATTTAAAAATGAACAAATTCAAATATTATATATCACAGATTTGAGACGAGAGATAATAAAAACAGGGAGTGGTTCAAACGCCTATACCAGCACGCGCGGAACTTATCTGGTGTTTTCCCAGGTCCGACGCAGGAGGCAGTAACCCGACGCCGGTCAAGAATTATCTCGTTGTGCCGGTAGAGATATAGCACGGTCGGGATTACCGATGAAACGCAGACTGGCCCGTTGTTTAGTGCGTTGTTGAGCTAAATATCTTCAACACGAAGGGCGTTACCGACCCGAAGGGTGCTCCTGGAATTCGCCAGAACATCAGGAGAAATCCTCCAGCAGTGGTGGTTGGCCATTTGCGATAAGTTATTTTTAAACAACCTTCTCTGGCCATTGATTGAGGGACTGAGAAGCACCATATTATCGGCGTAACTGAGGTTGTTTACACCAACCCCACCCACGTGAAATCCGAGCCTAGCGCTTATCAATTCCACAATAAGGTCTTTAATGTAGAGATTGAATAGGTCCAGAGAGGTAAGACTACCTTGGCGTACTCCGCAGTCTAACGTATAACCGTGGAACGCCATGTCGCCCTAATTTATAAAGCTAGTTTGGCTTCCATACCAGAACTCCAGCAAGTTTATTATTTGATCTAATCTTTGAGTTAATTCCAGGAGATTCCAATTTCAACTAGGTCAAATGCGTTGCTCAGATCAAGAAAGCAGGTGTCATTATATATTTATTTATTATCCAAATGCTTCCAGACTTACAGTTGAATTGAAACCAAAACGTCTGGAGAGCCACTACACTATTTAAATTAATTTAGTAACAGTATAACTGATTTAATGTTACAGTGACTTCACCAATAAGTGCATATTTTTATAATTTTTTTATAACTAGTGCCTAAGAGATCGACTTCAAAACGGTCAGTTATCAATTGATTTAGAAGTGTGAGTGCGTGCGATGTGAGAGCATATCTGGTGGTGTCAGTACGCGCTATTGCCGATGCAAACAGCTGGTGCCTGCGTTCCTATCGCGTATTTCGCGTATAATTATTTGGTACATAAAGTGAGCATGAAAATGCATCGCTAGGGTTATCTGCTTTTCCATTCAATAGGAGGAAGTAGTGCGGGTTTACATCTCAGCTCCAACGTGTCAATGCCTACCATACCTGATACAAAAAGAGATCGATATAAGTAGGGATCATATCCATATACTTTCTTGTACAGATAGTGCCCAAACTTTTTTTGGATCCGTTCTATCATGACTCTTTACGTGATTTCATGAGGATCCCATACCAGCGAACTGAATTCGAGTTTACTTCTTACAAATGCATAGTACAGAAGTAAAATTGTTTCCTTATAATTAAATCTAGCCGTTTGCCACATAACAAATCCTAAAGACAATACTCTTTTGCACATTTCTGTGATATGGTAGTTAAATGTTAATTTAACATCAAGAAATAGACTCAGATCTCTAATATTGTATACGCGCTCAAGCGCGCAACAGCGCACAAAAGCAGTTTCCTGTGTGGATTCTTCAGCTATTGGGATTTGATAATAACCCGATGCCAGATCTAACGTAATAAACAATGAATTTCCGGCAAGCATATCAAGCTGATCTTCCACGCGGGGGAGAGGATAGTGATTCCTTACTGTTCTTGAATTTAGTGCTCTAAAATCCACACAGAGACGCTTTCCGCCTGTCTTTTTTTTACGAGGATAATAGGGCTTGCATAAGGCGACGATGACTCACGTACAATATTAGAATCTATCATGTCCTTTACCATGCTACAACTAGTGCTCTCTCTGAGTGTGACATTCTGTACGGTCGGTAAACAACAGGCTCGGTGTCCTTAAGAGTTATTGTCATTTCCGTGACATTAGTTAGTCCTAAATCGCTTAAACCTTCCGAAAAACAGTCTTTATATTGAATCAATAGATTACGTAATGTTTGTTTTTGGTCATTTGTAATTACGTCTCTGCAACGGATAGGATCGTTCAGATTTGTATTTAACTGGCATACGTTTTTAATGTAATTATTCACACAATTGGCACGTGTAATTAAGGATTTTTTTAAGGAAATGTAACACACCTGTTGAAAAGTTTTGGATTATTAGGCTACCGGACTCGTCTTTAAGTTCATACTCGTCTGGCAATAAATAATATTCCATTCCGTTTCTACCCCTTAATGAAACAGCTACATGGATACAGCCTAAATAAGAAACATTTAAACACCCGGGATGTCGTACACGTCAATAAAACACCTTTTTATGAAAATATTTGTTCACTTTATTTGCTTCAATCAACACTGAACAATTTCACACAATTCATTTGATTTAATATAATTTCTTTACAAACTTAGCACACACGTTTAGTCCACTCAGCTGACGTTCACATAATGATGTCCAAGCCGATCTAGCCCCACTCCACCACTCCGATCTTTTGCGGTTCGCGAGTCTGGGTTGGTGGTTGTCTGTGGGAATAGGTCGGCCAATCACAGAAACTTCCGCTATTAATACATTTCCGTTTTATTATTTAAATATAAATACAGATATTTAAACTGAAAACAAATTCTATTATTTTTTGCAAATATTTTGAGATACACACTTTTAATGACAGCTGTTAAACTTAAAACTGAAATAACTCTTCAACTATTGGTTCGAGCGAACGCTTGTCGAGATCTACATTTCTAATGACAGCTGTCAAACTTAGAACTGTAATATCTCTGAAACGATTGGTCCTACAACACTAGTTCCTAAAGTAATATGATAGTACTTATCGAGATTTACATTTCGGATGTCAGTTTTAACTTTGACAGCTGTCATACAAAATGTAGACCTTGACGAGTACTACCATTTCTTTTTAGGAACTAATGTTCTAGGACCAATAGTTTCAGAGTTATTACAGTTTTAAGTTTTACAGCTGTCATCCGAAATGTAGATCTCGAGGAGTGCTATCATTTCACTCTAGGAAGTAGTGTTCTAGGACCAATGGGTACCGAGTTATAAAGATTAAACTTTGACTGCTGTCATACGAAATGTAGACCTCGACGAGTACTATCATATGTCTTTAGGATCTAGTGTTGTAGGACCAATCGTTTCCGAACTCTTTTGTCTGTTTTGTTAAACAAAAAGCCGTAGATTAATAATTATGTCACTCGACATTTGTCGTACAAACTTTCAATAGATCAAAACGTATTTAGACTATTACTTTTCGGATTGTACGGATTATCCTAAATTAATACCAAATTCACGGTAAAGATATTTCTCCAATAATGGCAACACCAAACATGACATTTATCAATTTAGAATGACGGTGATTATGCCAATAATATTGTGTTTACAGTGTTAGAAAGGGACACAGGACTATTGATGGTGACTCTCGCTCGGCCCGGTTGTTGTCTTAGAAGGGCGCAGTCCCTTTTGGGTAGTAAGCCCATGCCTGGAGACTTACCACGCTTCACACGGACGGCACGGGCGGCACACGGACGGACTATGTAAAAATTTTCTTTGTATTTGACTAATAAATATTTTAGAATTTCTCAGCATATAGGCTCGTCCCATTGCCGTTGATGCATGGGATACTCTGAGGCAGACACACTCGTACATAAACTCAGATAGGCTTTTTTAGCATCTTTGCAACAAGGACTGTCAATAAAAAAGAAATTGAACACAGTGGCATAGAAATGAAAAACATGAAAATGAAAAAAAAAGATATATTTATTGACTGTCTCAAAATTTCCATAACACTACTTTAATGAGTCTTCTTTTGAGCTTAATGCCTGTGTTAGAAAGCTCCGCTGTTTGATATCAAAAGTTTCGTACCAGTACAAATTTACGCAACACTTTTTAAACATAAACTGTTAAATAAATAAATAAATAATTCAACCTGATTGTGAGAATAGGAGACTCACAGCTGAAGTTTTGCAATGGTGCATCTTAAGTGTCCAAACGCGACGGCTATGAGTTGTCAAATACCCTTCTATAACCTATTGTACTACTGTCAAATTGGTGGCCTTGGTCACTTACTGTTCTAGCTTTTTCGAGAGCTTTTTGTATGACAATGAGTCATTTGTATATAGTTGTGACAGAGTACATTCTCTAAAGCTCAGGGTTCCATCAATGCTGTACGAGTATGTCTAATATCTTTGGACACGGTCCTAGGATTTGTGTGACAACATTTTCGGACAGATGATAAAAACCCGGGAGAGAAACACTTGAAATTTTGAATACTCTGATTCCGTCTATCTAAACGAACTAGTAGCGTAGCTTGGTACTATGCTTGTTAATTGAGATCTACATTTTGAATTTTGGAGATTATTGTTCGAATATCATTATCTAAAGACAGGTCTAAATTATTCTAAAAGGCACAAATGGAGTATAATATATAGGGTAACGTGTGATTATATTTTTAGAAGTTCTACACAATAAATTTAAAATTTTATTTGTTTATCAAGTAATAGAGGTTTGGATATTCATAGTGATTGTTTTTGTTTAGTTTAACATACATATATTTTTTATACTTTTTATAATATCTTTATTGCATTTCTTTGTAACTTCTGTATCAAATCTCAAATGCCTACCAGTCTCAAATGACTTCCACTATAAAATGGTTATCTGGAAGAGATCGCTATTGGCGATAAGGCCGCCCTTGTACTGGTTACAATCTTACCAAATCTGTAATAATTATACTATTAATGTACAAGAAAGAATGAAATAAATAATAAATAAATAAATAAAGGCGGAACAAACTTGAATTATAACACTACCTACTAACAATGAACTACTAGTCAGTTATTACTGTTTACAAGTTTTTGTCATAATTAACTCTACAGCGAAAACAACTATTGAACATAAAATACAAAAAAAATGTAAATAAAATAGTAGTTCAAGGTTCTTCATTTTCAATGCAAGTGTCTTATCTTTTTTGCGATCTGTCCTGGCTTTATTTAAATTAAGAAAATGTTTTCCTCTTTTGTCAAAATGATCAATGATACCTATCTCCGCGAACTGTAAGCCGATTTTTAGGTAAAATTTTACCAATTGGTCGCCAGGACGAAAGTAGCAAGACAACGGAGTGTTACTCACAGATTCTTCAACTTGATGAAATGGCAAATCTAACTCGGTCGTGTAAGGCATAACGGTTGCCCAAAAATTGCGTTCGTACATAAATGCCGCGTGAGAGTCTGAGCCAGACTTCCAAAGTTCACGTAACGGATCATCGACCATAATGAAATTTTCCGGACGCCAGTAACAATTCGGAAGGTGCAACCCCCACGTCCTGTACATTGTGTAGTAGTTAGTATCCGATATAAACACCTTGAAATTTTTATTGCACAATTCTTCCAATGTTTCGAATTGAACTAAGTTGTCCTTGTTTAATAAAACTGTTATGAGGAGCGATTCATAAGCGCTCTTTAAGAAGAATGAGAGCCATGCCCATGACATGAACGGGAACATTAAATATTTGATATTTTGCTTGATAGCAACTTCCTTTCCGATGAAAGAAGCGAACAATTTTAAAGTAATATAGCTAACACGAATTGGTGATCGCTGTTTATATGCCATCAGATATATGATTGTTGTAAAGAGCAGTTTCAAACAGAAAAGCAACAGCCATATGTCACACCTGAAGATGCTAAAAACTGAGAAAAAATTCAAGTTTTTTTGCTTAAGTACGATTGCTACAAGCTTTGCATAGAAAAGTGGATATGAGCCTTCAATGCCTAAAGCAATTTGGTCAAGGTACAGCGCTCCAATCAGAAAATCTACTTTCTTATCGTGCAGTTCTCTGAGTAAACCTGATCCTTGTTTCGTAGTGGTGTTGTAGGTTCCAAGTGTGTGTTCCTGAGATATCTCGTAACGACCGAACAAGGTGATATTAAATATTTCCATTGCCACTGCTAGTTCAACTCCAATGAAAACAGGTGTGGTTTTGTTTATTTGAACACCTAACACAGTCAAGTGAAATTGTTCGGCAGGAAATGCATATGGTATCATAATTTTAATTCCAACTCTATACGTACAGTTAGTGTTTCGCAAATCTAAAAATGTATCATGTTTTGTTAGAATGTTGCTTTCGGAATACTCGTATATGGTATCTTTGATACTGTGGCATCCTGATGGTATTGTGTAGTAACTGATATAATGATTAGATATCGTTATTATATTTCCCCATTGAATTGAATTCTTCTTTGCAATATCTAACATATCGGTGATATTAGATGTTGGTAAAGTAATAAAAATAAAGTTGGTTTCATGGGACCACTTGGAACCGATACAGAAAAATAATCTGTCCAATACCTCCGAAGAATTCACGTAGATCAGGTATTGTTTTGTCATCCACATAGCTTTTTCTTTTAGAAAACTACCACTGGGACATATAGTTTTAAGCTTCACATGGTATCTGCCAGAGTGCATCATCTCTTTTGTCAAATCTGATATAACATGTTCCAATCCCGAATCTTTGGAATCTTGGTATACGGTCACCCTGTTAAAAATAAAATGGGATCTCAGAAACTCAATTAAACTCTTTCCAATTTTCACGTCATTAGGGCTCATCTGAATTAATGTACAATTATGGTTTAGTGTTAATGCACATTTCATCGCGATCACTAAATGCAGTATTACTTTTAATTTCATATTTATTTTTTTGTTTTTGTATTTGCGTCTCAATTTACTGAAACAGCATAATTTGTAACAATCACATTTGATGGCAAGTTTACTGACGTTTATGCCCCTACTTTCGAATTACTTACGTAAATTGTAATGGACGTTTCACATTTATCATCAAAATCGTTACAACCACCTACGTTATTACTAGGAATAATAGACAGTGAAGTGTTATGTATATATACATATACACACCTATGTTACAAATAAATGACTTTGAACTTGAACTTTGAACTTTGTTATCAAGCATATATGATGATACTTGCATGAATTTCTTTGAAATGAGAGACAACCTTTTCCATCCCGTTCTCAATCTGCGATAAATCTTCATATACCACTACTCTTCAATATAGGTAATTTCTTAATCAATTGAACAAGATGTTAAGATTGATTGGTTGTTGTTGTTTGTGTTGTTAAGATTTTAGTAGCTATGCAACTGTTTCACTGGCTGGGATATTGTTAGCGTTGTTTTGTAGGTGAATTAAGTAACTAAACCATTTTCCGTTGTTCATCCATCATTCATTAATTCAATTTTAGTGATTACCATTACCCGCTCAAGCCCTACTCGTATTATGTTGTTAACAATTGACAAACTTTTATTATTGTACGTTTTGATTAACATTTGACTATGGTTTTATCTGATTTTAAAACGCCAAAAAAGACAAACCACAGACATAAATAACGGTTTATTAATCACGTCTACAAATATCATTGGCTTTGATTAGTTCAAATTGATCAAACTTCCTCACTTCTTAACTAGCGACCTGCTCTGGTTTCGCACGAGTTTTCTTAGCTTGTACTTTAATATACATGTATTTTAATAAAAAATTCTTGTACATCTCTAACTGATGGTGAAAAACGCATCGAAATCCGTTTCGTGGTTTAGGAGGAGTTATCGGATATACATACAGATCGTTAGGGTTCATGGTAATTAAATTTTGCATTCATTAACATAATGGTCTAAAGCGCAAACAGATGAGCGCGAGAATTAGGCCTCAGCAGATGTTCAATACTCAAGCCATCAGGACCTCGAGACTTACCACGCTTCATGTATGTATGTATGTATATTTTTTTTAATTGCCCAGGGAGGCACACGGACGACCGGACCATGTAAAATTTTTTCTTTGTGTTTAACTAATAAATCTTATTAAATTTTTTGCATATAGGCTTGTCCCATAGCCGCTGATGCGTCGGAGACTCTGGGGGAGACTCACTCGGCCATAAACTCAGTCAGGCTTTTTTAGCCACTGTGCAACAAGGACTGTCAATATAACTTGGGTGTGGTCAATGAAATTGGACATAGAGGCATAGAAATAAAAAATGAACATGAAAAATATTTATTTACTTTCTCACAATTTTCATAAAACTTCTCTCAAGCTTAATGCTTATGTTAGAAGGCTCCGCTCTTCGATATCGAAACTTTCGTACCAGTACCAATTTTTACAATTCTTTTTAAACATAATTTAACCTAATTATGAGAATAGAAGGAGACTCACAGCTGACGCCACAATCTATTTCTTTTTTTTTTATTGTACATCTAACATGGTCAAACGCGACGGCTATAAGTTGTCAAATACCCTTACATAACCTATTGTGCTATTGCCAAATTTTGTGGTCTTGGTCACTAACTGTTCTAGCTTTTTCGAGAGCTTTTCGTATGACAATGAGTTATTTGTATATAGTTGTGACAGAGTACCTTATCTATAGCTTGAGGTTCCATCAATGCTCTATGCCCAATATCTTTGGACGTGGTCCTAGGATTTGACGGACAACATTTTCAGACAGATGATAAAAAATGCCGGGAGAGAAACACTTGAAATTTTGCATACTCTGATTCTGGCTATCTAACCGAACTAGTAGCGAAGCTTGGCACCATGCTTGTCAATTGAGATCTAAATTTTGAATTTTGGAGATTATTGTTCGAATATAATTATCTTAACACATTACTAAAGTATCCGAAAAGGCAGAGACGTAGTATAATAGGGTCATATGTAATTTTATTTATAGTAGCTCTTCACAATAAATTTGAAAATTTGATTGTTTTTCAAGTAAAAAAGGCGGAACAAACTTGTTCAAAATAGAGGAATCTTGAAGACGGAGAGTTTATTCCCTTAAAATATTAATAAAAATTTTGGCTTTGAGGTTAAATTTTGTTGGAATTTAAGGTTTGTTGGCGAACGTTGTGTTTGTAAAAAAAGTTAGCATTTTGAAAAATTTTATGATTTTTGAAACTCCGATGATTCATCAAACAGCGTAATTTGTAACAATCACATTTGATGGCAAGTTTACTGACGTTTATGCCCCTACTTTCGAATTACTTACGTAAATTGTAATGGATGTTTCACATTTATCATCAAAATCGTTACAACCACCTACGATATTACTAGGAATAATAGACAGTGAAGTGTTATCAAGCATTTATGATGATACTTGCATGAATTTCTTTGAAATGTGAGACATAACCTTTTCCATCCCGTTCTCAATCTGCGATAAATCTTCATATACCACTACTCTTCAATATAGGTAATTTCTTAATCAATTGAACAAGATGTTAAGATTGATTGGTTGTTGTTGTTTGTGTTGTTAAGATTTTAGTAGCTACGCAACTGTTTCACTGGCTGGGATATTGTTAGCGTTGTTTTGTAGGTGAATTAAGTAACTAAACCATTTTCCGTTGTTCATCCATCATTCATTAATTCAATTTTAGTGATTACCATTACCCGCTCAAGCCCTACTCGTATTATGTTGTTAACAATTGACAAACTTTTATTATTGTACGTTTTGACTAACATTTGACTATGGTTTTATCTGATTTTAAAACGCCAAAAAAGACAAACCACAGACATAAAAACGGTTTATTAATCACGTCTACAAAATTTCATTGGCTGTGATCAGTTCATATTGATCAAACTTCCTCACTTCTTAACTAGCGACCTGCTCTGGTTTCGCACGAGTTTTCTTGGCTTGTACTTTAATATACATGTATTTTAATAAAAATTTCTCGTACATCTCAGATAGTCTTTGACACGCATCTGTTTACTACTGTTACGCGAGCGGTCTCATAGGATTTAAAAAAAGTCCGTGCTATACCTAACACTTCACTCGTTAAATAAGTATCTTCAGTTTTAAGTGCAACTCTTAATCATTTTACTAAATTATTACCGTGTGAGAGTGTGAATCGAGGAATTTAATGCATCGAACATTGTTCTCAATATCATAACAAGTGCCAACAAAGTGATCGGTCGCGGGTACGGCCATAAACATCTTACGCTGCAGCGCGCGCGATTATCGCAGTTAAGCGCACTACGCAGTCGCGAAATCGGCGTGAACGGGTTGAACTACTGTTGTCACTGCGTCATCGCGTCACTACGCTACTCGTCATAGAGTAGTTTGTGCAGGCTATTCGCGGCGAGCTTGGGTATTCTACCTATCGCGCACCTGGGTGGGCGTGTCTGTTGGAGGAGTATTTTAATTGGTTCTTTGTTCGACTATTATATTAATCTACTATTAAAAATGGTGATCTGCGGTCGTTGTGGTGATGAAGCAACCGATGCCGTCCAGTGCACTGCCTGTGTCAAACACTACCACTTCGCCTGCTCTGGAGTGACCGAGGTAGGATACCGTAAATTGGGGGACCGTCAGGCCACTTGGAGATGCCCCTCGTGCAAGACTGCAGGTGCTCTAAGTACGCATTCGCCAGTGGCCTCACCACCAGTGGTTACTTTGGATAGTATCATGAGGGAGATTGCCAATATAAATATGAAACTTGCGCCTCTGGCTGCCCTTGCCGCAGACATCCAGGATGTAAAGAAGGAATTAGGCGCCCTTAAAGCTTCTACTATGGAATTTACGACCAAAATCAGCAGTTTGGAGTCAAGGATATCCAAGATTGAGCAGACGCAGGAGGATATTGCCCCCTTGAAAGAAGTGATTTCCAAACTAGAGTGCGATCTGGACGAACAAGATCAATGGCTTCGCGCTAATAATGTGGAGATTAAGGGAGTCCCCATGAAGGACAAAGAGAATCTTTTCGATATAGTAGCCAACATTGGCAGCAAGATCTCGTATCCGGTTAACAAACAGCTCATCAATTTTGTTCACCGTGTCCCAACTGGCGTTCCGGGTAAAAAGAACATTATAGTGTCCTTCATGGGTAGATACGTCAAGGAGGGTTTCCTGGCGGCATCTCGTGCTTCGAAGTCATACCTTAAGCCGGCTGATATTGGGTTGAATGGTGATGGAAGTATTTTTGTTAATGACCATCTGACAATGAAGAACAAAATTCTCTTAACAAAAGCCAAGAATCTTGCAAAGGAGCATAATTTTCAGTTCTTTTAGGTCAAACACATGAAGATTTTTGCCAGAAAAGACACTACCTCAAAAACCTTTATAGTAAAGTCAGAAAAGGATCTCCACAGGATCCATTGATTGTATTCTTTGTCCGATGCTGCAGTTATTTCAATTGTTGGGTGAGATGCGTTAATATTTGTGCCTGTAATATGCTTATGCTGCTTTTTTCGGCTGTTGTATTCTTCGAACATATGCCATTATTATCTGTTCATGCTGTTTGCTTATTGCTGTCTGACCTAATTATTTATAATTTTTTAATTGTTTTTTTATGCGCTTATTTGTGCCGCTCGGGTGGAGTATGGGCAACTTTGTTGATTACGCAGTTCTGCAATTGCTTTAAAATTCATTATTGCTCTAATGGTAAAGGTGAGTGCATCTTTATTTTATCGTTGTATTCATTTGAAATATGGCTACATTGACTATATATCACCAGAATGTACGTGGACTACGGACTAAAACAGAGAATTTTCTAAGGAATTTGAGACTCAGCAATTATGATATAATTACTCTGACAGAGACATGGCTGGTAGAGGGAATATCAAACAGTGAGCTGTTTGATGAGAGGTACTTGGTGTGGCGTCGTGATCGTGAATATAACTTGACAGGACAGTCGCGAGGTGGGGGAGTTATTATAGCGGTACGTCGTGATATAGCAGCGACTGCTAGGATTGATTGGCAGTCCAGTGCCGAGGATCTATGGGTTACACTCTCATTACGGAGTAATTGCCTTAAATCTGCACACAAGCTTCATCTATGCACTCTATACCTTTGTGAGCAGAATCGGGGTAACAACTTCGAGACACAATTAAGTAATTTCATGGATAAATTGCTACACCTTACCGTTAACAATCCTTTCGACGGATTTGTGGTTCTGGGCGATTTCAATATGAGTTGCATTGGTTGGTCTGCCAGTGACTTTGGACTACGTCCTATTGCACCACCAACCGACCACATATCGCAATTTGTTGACACCCTTGACCTATGCAATCTTCGTCAGTTTAATTCTGTTGCTAATGTTTACGGTAAAGTCTTGGACTTAGTGCTTTCCAACGATGTTGTCTCTGTATCCCCATGTTCTAACCCTCTAGTAACCGAGGATCCCTACCACAAATCACTCTTAATCCACGTTGACTCAGTACAACTGCACCTGTTAGATGTGCCGAAGCGAATCGCATTTCAATACGGCAAAGGTGATTATGACAAAATTCGTGTAGCATTAACCGATATTCAGTGGGAACAAATTCTACTATGTGGCGATGTAGAGGACGCGGTTCGGGAATTCTACTCTATTGTATATAAAATACGTGACATCTATGTACCTAAAAGAGTAACACGGACTCATACTTACCCTCCTTGGTTCAGTTCAGCCCTTATAAAAGTTTTAAAGGAGAAATCTAAGTTTTTAACTAAATTCCATATTTATGGTAACCTGTCTGACCATAATTCGTTCTGTTTACTTCGTGACAGGGCCAAAGCATTAGAAAAGAAATGTTACGATATGTACATGATGAAGATAGAGGACTCCATTACGGACAATCCTAAAGCATTTTGGACGTATATCAAAAGCAAACGCATCAGTAACAATTATCCGTCAAATATGTCTTATCAGGACTCTACCTCTGACACTGGACCTGGTATATGCGAACTATTTGCCAACTATTTTCGGTCGACTTTCCTGGACCCTGAGGCTACAGCTGTCGCTAGTAGTAAAGACAGCCCTGATTCAGTCTGCAACATAGATTCTATTAACGTTGATAGGGATCAGGTGTATAAATTATTGAAGAGCCTCGATTTGAGCAAATCTCCAGGCCCCGATGGGCTGCCAGCATTATTTATTGTTCGTTGTGCGGCCGAGTTAGCATTACCCGTTGAGTTGCTGTTTAAACGTTCACTTCATGAAGGCGTTATGCCGGTAATCTGGAAATCTGCATTCATCACGCCTATTCACAAAAAGGGGTCAAAGGATGCGGTTGAGAACTATAGACCTATTTCCAAACTCTGTTTAATCGCTAAGGTGCTGGAACGAGTAGTTTACAACCAACTATATGCCTCTGTCCAGTCAAGTTTATCCTCCCAACAACATGGATTTTTGAGAAATAGGTCTACTGTATCCAATCTTATATTATTTACCGATTATGTCAGTGCCAATATGGACAAAGGCCATCAAACAGATACTGTCTGCACAGATTACAGCAAAGCCTTTGACCGTATTGACCATGATATCCTCTTGGGGAAGCTGCTTCGTCTGGGTATTCGTGGCGATCTATTCCGGTGGTTTTCATCTTACGTAATGAATAGGACACAGGCAGTTGTTCTTAACGGGTTTACATCTTCTTGGAGAACAGTGCCATCAGGTGTACCTCAAGGATCCTTGCTGGGCCCGCTGCTTTTTATAATATTCATAAACGACATAGGTGACTGCTTCCCAAATTCCGAATATCTTTTATTTGCAGACGACATGAAAATATTCGGAACTGTCGACAGCGGCGAAGACGCGTCCTTGCTACAGGAGGATCTATTGAGACTTGATCGGTATTGTCAATCCAACAAACTAGACCTCAATGTATCGAAATGCCTTGTGATTAGTTTCTCGAGAAAGAAAGATTTGTGTGTATACGACTATCGCATATCAAATACATCTGTGACGCGGTCTGACTTCACGCGTGACCTCGGTGTTGTAGTTGACAGCCAGTTGACATATGAGCGGCACATGGATCACGTGATTGCCAGGGCATCTCGCGCTCTGGGCTTCGTTCTTCGTTGTGGTAAAGATCTAAAGCGGATGAAGACCCTAAAGGTCTTGTATTGTGCTTACGTCAGGAGTCATCTGGAATATGCTAGTCAGATCTGGAATCCCCATTATAATATCCACTCTGAGCGAATCGAGAAACTTCAAAGGAAGTTCACTAGATTCCTTAGTTTCAAATTTAAAATCCCTAAACTTGACTATGATAAACGCTGTGCTACATTCCATCTTTTGCCTCTCTCCATCCGTAGACATGTCGCCGATGTCTCGTTCCTGATGAAGATTGCTCAATCCAAAATTGATTGTCCACGGCTTCTGACTAGTATATTCATAAGTGTGCCATACCATCATTCGCGGTTCAAAAAGTTGCTACATATTCCATTCGCGCGCACAAATTATCGCAAGAATAGCTACTTGCTGAGGTCAGCAAGAGCATTCAATGATTTATCTCTTGATGAGCGCTTTGACTTATTTTGTAGTAGCATACCACTGGTTAAGGGTATCATGGCCAAGAGCTTTTTCTCTAAATATTAAGTTAATTAACTTTAGCATTGTATTGTTTTCTTGATTTTTTTTTTATATAGGTACATTGTTATGCATTGTATTGTTAGCCTCTCTCACCGATTTGCGTTAAATGTAAACTTTTATAAGACTTTTTATGTATAACTGAAATTTAATTGTGGTGTCTCCTAATTGGCTATTCGATGTTATGCTATTGTATATTTTCTTTGTTGCACGCTGTGAGACATCCAAATAAAATAAAATAAAATAAAATAAAAATAAAATCTCTAACTGATGGTTAAAAAGGCATCGAAATCCGTTTCGTGGTTTAGGAGGAGTTACCGGACATACATACAGATCGTAAGGGTTCATGGTAATTAAATTTTGCATTCTTTAACATAATGAAAAGAGATGGCGCTAGTGCCATAGTAAACAAAGTACTCCCGTAATATTGTAAATAAAAATATGTACAAGTGGTATCTATATGAATAAAGAGTCGCATAATTTATAATAGTCGACAATAACTTTATATAACTGTTATTTCACCTAAATATATCGTTAAACACGAGATAAGTATCTAAAAGTGGAAATGCTATTTTTATCATTTACAGCCAAGAAACTCAAAAGTTAAACTCTAGACAAATATTATTCTTCAAGTAAACGTTAAAATAAACAATTCTAACAAGTGAATATTTTCGACAAAAAGTGCTAACAAGACAAAAGAGTGATTATAGAAGTGGTTAAAAATAGATATTAGTGTTTAACACTACCGACAACAAGATAATCGCAATATAAACTGATCTACAATACATCATTCTACAATACTTATTTTGACCAAACCCGACTAAACTGCAATAGTCGTACGGGAAGCGGTGCGACTTGTACGCAAAAGGTTCAGGGTTCGAATCTCACCAGATCCACTTTTTCCCATTTTTTTTCGTGCGACTTACACGCAGAAGGTTCAGGGTTCGAATCCCGCACCGTTCAATTCTTTTTATTATTATTTTTATATATACTTTGACGAAACATAAGTTTATCATGTCGCTAATCTTTAATACTCCGTTAAACTGCTCTACTTCACCTGAATATGAGAAAAGTAATGTGACTCACCGCAATAAAGTTAAAGTGAACATTTCGACAGAAAACTCTTTCAGTTCGCTAAATGATGATAGTGATGATGAATTTGTATCATCTGGACAAGGCTTAAATAGAAGCTGCCCGAAGTGAATGTTTTAAGTAGTATAGAGATTGAACTGAAGAAACACATTAAATTGTTAGAGGAAAAGCTACTAACTGCGGAAAAAGAAATAGATACAATTTCTTATGAAAATACTGTACTTAAACGGAAAGTATCGCAATATAAATCGAAGTGCCAGCATCTTTCAACTATTTGCCGTTCCACAGATACAAAATCCACTGCTACCAGGAATAATTTGAAACATAATATTAAGAAGAATAGTAAGAGGAAAGCGCTTCTTTTCACGGAAAAATATTGTTCTTCTACAGAGATAGACTCTACACCACAATCAGAAAAAAAATTAGAAGGAACAAAAGATGAGATGTCGGCCATAATTACAAAAAATATATGCAATAAAAATGAATCACAGAAAACAAAAATCTGCATAATCAGTAGCGATAACCAAAATAAAATATTGACAAGAGCTGAAAAATCTTTTCACAATTCACAAATCCAACACTATATTACGCCTAACGGAGGAACGCGACAATTATTGGAAGGCATTGATAGTAAAGTTAAGGAAATTACGTTAAGAGAATTTTGTATAATTTTTATCAGTCATGCAGATATTATCTTGACCGACAAGTACTGTAATTTAATTGACCACATTAAAACTGTGTTACAAAAGCTAGGACATACTAACGTAATTATATGTTTACCGACATACAGAGTTAGTCTGTATTCTAACTTATTCAACCAACGGGTTGAAATATTTAATCATTTATTGTGTGCAAATAACTGGATGCATGAATATGCTTATGTAATAGACTCTAATGAAAATCTTATTCCTAATGAGAAGTTTTATAGACGAAGTGGAATATTAAATAAAAAGGGTATTTCACAAATTATTACTGGCCTAACTTATTTCGTAAACATTTTTTTTTATGAGTCACAAATCTCAACAGAGTCTAAGACAGAAGTAAAAAAGAAGCTTTTTCGTGACTAATCAGTTTACTATTCTAGATCAGAATATCCAAGGTATACTAAATAAGATAGATATAATTGAAGCCACTCTGAAAGAACTATCAGAAAATCAAACTAAAATAGACGTTTGGTGTTTTACCGAAACTTTCATTAAAAACGGCAACGAATGTAATCTAAAACTTAAAAACTACAGATAAGCAGGTTTTTATTCGCGAGAAAAATGAAAAAAGAGGAGGCTCCTGTATACTCGTTGCGAAGGATATTGTTTGTAGACCATTAAAGGTTTGTCAAGAATTAAGTGTACCATATATTTTTGAGTGTTGTGGCATAGAAACCTTAGAACACAAATTCATTATTAATATTTATAGGGTTCGAAAAAGGACATATGAAGCACCTTTTCTAGAAAAACTTGATTCTTTACTGCATCATCTAACATCTAAGAACAAAAAAGAAAAAGTTATAAAATGTAAATAAATAAATAAATATTCGTGGACAAATTCACACAGCGCCATCTAGCCCCAAACTAAGCAAAGCTTGTACTATAGGTGCTAGATAACTGATATACTACTTAAATACTTTTAAATACATACTTATTATACATAGAACACCCAGACCCGTAACAGAAATTAAAATTCATCATTTCAATTTCTGCCCGGCCGGGAATCGAACCCGGGACCTCTTGCGTGGCAGACCGGTATGTTGACCATTGAACCACTCAGGTCGTCGTGGCGATTGGAATATTGATTTTTGAAAATCTAATAGGTTAACATCCGAGTTAACTAATCTATTAAACAATTATGGTTTAATTCCACACATAAAATCTCCTACGCGACACACAGCTTGACCAAATAGCCAGTAACATCCGTAGTATTAACTAAACTTGTCACACTCACTATCTCAATAAAAATAACCTTCTAAGTAAAATCCAATATATGTAAAATCTAATATGGTTTCCAAAAAGGATGTTCTACTACACAAGCATGCTTTAACCTTTTAAGGGAAGTAACAGAGACTTTAAATAATAACATTTCAATTGTAGCAATTTTCTTGGATATGAGTAAGGCCTTCGATTTTGTAAGTCATTCTTTACTGTTGGCCAAACTATATAAACTTGGTATCAGAGGTTCTGCTCATAACTGGATAAAAAGTTATCTCGAAAATCGTACACAATGTACAGAAATTCAGAGGATTTCAAATTTGCAACTCGAGACTTACATATCTCAATTCAAATATCTTAGGCCCTTTACTTTTCTTATGTTACATTAACGACTTGCCAAATTGCATAGAAGAGCAATCAATATTGTTTGCAGACGATACGACATTATTAATTAAAGATGACAAACTAAATAATTTTAATGATAAAATCAATAATACATTAATAAAAGTAATGGAATGGTTGGACAAAAATATTTTAAAAAATTAATATTAGCAAAACACAATTTATTCCATTTAAAACACATAAGTCGAAGGATATACCTTTGAATATTAATTATAATAATAACAAAATCGATCATGTAAATTTAACGAAATTTTTAGGGTTTTCTATTAACAGACACTGCGATTGGAAGAGCCATATAGTGTTTGTCTTAGAATTAATAAATTTGTTTTTGCCTTTGTCGTCTAAGTAGGACAACTTCAAAGGAAGTTGCTCTAACTGCTTTCCACGGTTACGTGTCGTCAGTGCTCAATTATGGCCTTATGCTTTGGGGAAGCTCAGTCGACATAAATAGAGAATTTATAGCACAGAAAAAATGTCTTCGCGCGGTATGTCAATGCCCTAATGGAAACAGAGACTCATGTAAGCCTCTCTTTAAAGAAAATAAAGTACTGACTCTGCCATGCATGTATATTAAGCAAATTTGCATATTCGTCAAGGAAAATCCTGAATATTTATAAAGTTTTAAAATGTCAAACAAATAAATTAAAATGCACATTACAATAATTTAGAAAGTCTGAACGTTGTACTCGTTTAATTTAAAGACCGTCACCCTGAGAATACAACACAGATCACAGATGCACCATGTCTGTGTCGCAAGAGAACAGTAACCCTGCCTCTATTCCGACATATATATTCAATTTAATAATAATATAATTTGACATTTTATTAAAATTTTATGTTTTGACACGTTAAGATGATTGTTGATACTCAATTAATATCAAAAGGTGACAATTTCAATTCGGTTATTAATTTTATTGACAGTTATACTATTTAATTATTGATGTAAATACTCAACTTATATGCATTGTTAGTTAGGAGAGGTCAGAGGTCAGAGGAATCATTTCTTGGTAGTAACCCCAACCAATCCAAGGTCTGCCGTGCCGATGGATGCATGGCCAGAGGTGTGGTTCTGTCCCGGAACCTGGCAATCTCTGGGTACTAAATTGCCTTACTTTGTCATGCGGGGCTCTGACAAGGCGGACAGATTTTATTCCTTGCTTCTCGTGGGACTCAAATGTGTTCGAATAATAAAAATAAACACGGAGGCGGTGATACAGTTCGCCACTTGTCACGCCAGCGAGTTCCACAGGGCGGAAGGGGGGCAGTGGAGTGTCGCTTTGCAACACTGAATGTTTCTGGAGGGATGGAAAGTAAATTAGACGAAGTGTGTATGATGATGGATGAGAGAAAGTTAGATATTTTGTGCGTGAACGAGACTAAGATGAAAGGGAAAGAAGTTGCTCAACATGGCTCGATAACCGCGGTGTGGTCAGGGGTTGAGGAAAAACTCCGTGCATGCTAGGTCTCGACTCCTCTGGGTGCGGCTCAAAATAGGACTTATCCGCGTGCGCGTAATAGGCGTGTATGCACCGGATGTGTCAAAGTCGCAGGTTGAGAAAGAGGAGTTTTGGAGCCTGTTAGATGATGTTGTGAGTGCGTCCAATGCGAATGAAAGAATAATTCTTTTGTGCGATTTTAATGCATGGGTTGGTGTTAAGAGGAATGGATGTGAAAGTGTGGTAGGGAAATTTGGTGACAGGAGAGTGAATGATAATGATGCTTATTTGATTGAGTTATGCCTGGGAAATAATCTCCTTATATCAATCACTATATTTGATCATAAGGATATTCATAAGTATACATGGCAAAGATGGAATGAGAGAAGTATGATAGATTTCGTGATTGTAGATGAAAGATTGAAGAATTTGGTAGTTGACACTAGAGTGTTTCGGGGCGTAAATGTCGCTACGGACCATTTTCTCGTGGTATCACGTTTTGCGGGTCTGTTTAAGAGATGGCGCCATCGCACTAAAGTGTCGACAACAAAATTTGAAAGAATAAAAGTAGAGGGATTGGATGAAATGGAAGTAGGTATGTAATGGAATAGACGTATTTGTGAAAGTTGGGTTAAAGGTTAGGATCAGCTGAGGAAGAAGAAGAACGTAATATTGAAGATGGATGGACGAGGTTTAAGAATGTGGTTACGAGTACCGCTCCAGAAGTCTGTGGGGTAAGCGTGAGAAAGAACGGGACCCAGAATAATTGGTGGGATAACGATATGAGAAAGTTAGTAAGTAAAAAGAGAAAGGCATGGCTGGATGTATTGGCTGTGAAAGCTAGAATGAAAATGGATGCAAGGGTGACAGATGATGAGGTCTGGAAAGTTGAAAGTATATATAAAAGTGTTAAGAAAATTACGAAAGAAAGAGTTGCACAAAAGAAGAGATTTATGGAAGAAGAGTATATGAAGAAACTTTCACACAGTTTCCGGGACAATCAGAAACTGTTCTGGAAACAGGTTCGTTTGTCAAGGGGATTGTCTGAAAGTTCGGAAATGAATGGCATAAGGGATGAACATGGTATTTTGGTGACAGATGAGGAAAGTATGTTGCAAAGATGGAATGATTATTTTGAAAGTCTATTTGAATGTAGTGTCTCTTCGTCTCAGGGTCAGGAATGCAACGAGGAACCTGAGACAGAAAGTTGCGATAGAGAAATTAGTATGGAAGAAGTGATTAATGCTATTAAGTGTTTGAAAAAAGGAAAAGCAGCAGGGTATGATAGAGTTAGTGAGATGCTAAAGGCTGGAAAAGGGCTGGTAGCTTCCTGGTATGTATGTATGTATGTAAACTCTTTATTGCGTATAACTACATAAAGAACAATAACAAAAGAAAATAAATATACATTGCAAAGGTGGGCTTATCCCAAAATGGGATTTCTTCCATCTAACCTTACCTTGGATAGTTCGAAACGAGCTATTTAACGAGCGGTGGTAGCAATATCGAATATTGTGCAATGTTTAATTTAACTACAATTGAATACTATGTATCATATACATATACTATACCATAACAACTAAAATATATTATATATACCTAATATACTATAAATATATAATAATTATAATAAAATAAAGCTCCAATGAATACTGAGGAAGTGCTTCTTCAAATGTTCCTTGAAGGAGCATGATGTACGAGAATTCTTAATGTCTTCCGGTAGTGTGTTCCACAGGCGCGCAGCAGACACCCGGAACGACATTCCGTAACCCGCTGAGCTGTGAGACGGAATCGCGAGTAGAAGTTCCCTGCGAGGTCGTAATCGGGGATTGGCGGGTGGACAGTAACTGAACATCTCGCGCAAGTAGGTAGGTGCAGTGGGATTGAAAAGGGTATTAAACAGTAGCCCAAGTATATGGCATTCCCTTCGTCGTCGTATAGGCAGCCAATTAAGTTTGCATCTATATTCGGACACATGGTCGAACTTACGCAGCCCAAAGAAATACCTGATGCAGAGATTCTGCAATCGCTCCAGCCGAGAGAGAAGCTCCTCAGTGGGGTCCAGGTAAGCGACGTCTCCATAGTCCAAAAGTGGGAGAATAAGGGAATTCACCAAAAGTGACTTCGTTTCAGAAGGCAAAAAGTGCTGCAACCTCTTAAGCGAGTGGAATGACGCAAAAGCCTTGCGGCTAACCCCACCAATGTGCGTCGACCAGGACAGAGTTTGGTCGAATATGATCCCCAGGTTCCTAACTGAGTCACTGAACTCTATAACGGTGCCACCGAAAATTAATTTCGGCTGTGCAACACTCCTAAACTTGGAAATAAAATGCTGGCTGCCAATCACAATCGCTTGTGACTTAGAAGCATTTACTCTGAGTCCAAACTTTTTTGCCCAGCTCTCAATAGTGAAGAGGTTCCTATTCAGCATCTCAATGGCAGCATCGAAATCGGATAGAGGAGCAGATCTGTATAGTTGAAGGTCATCTGCATAGAGGTGAAACGACGATGTTAGGCACTCCGCACATGACGCGACATGCATCCTACACGTCGGATGCATGTCGCGTGTAAGAAAAAATTATATATTTAGTCTGCGCACATCGCACGCTAACGACATCGTAACGACATGCAACTTGACACTGACATGACACTCACTGCATACGTGTCTCCTAGGGATGTTCCAGTTTTTGTTTAATTGAAGCTAAAAACTAGAGAGCTGTGACCCGGTATACAAATGTAAGACCCTCATCGATTAAATATTATGTAGTGTGAAATAAGGTATTTCTGATATGACAATTGGTCCCGCATGCTTTTCAATTTTCATTAAGTAAACCTAAATATATATGTATAGGTACTATTATTACATTCATACAACACTCACTCCCGTGTCCCATAGGGGTAGGCAGAGACTATCGAGTGCCCAAGCTACGATCCTAACACACTTCTTTTGCTTCTTCTACGTTCATTCATTTTTTCATGCATTTACGCCGGTTGAGGGTAACCTGCCCTTATTGGAGCTGGTCATTTAGTTGATAAATATAATGTCCTTCTTGGGCACTCTGTCGACCCTTTCATTCACATTCATACGATAGATACCATTTGTATGCTGTTTTTCTGCCATCCTCCCCACAATCATACCTCTTTTAATCCTAGTGATCACATCATCCTAACGAACTTTTATCACATTACTCCTCATTTTATCAATGATGATGACCCCACACATACTCCTTATATTATACATTAAATATATTGTATGATCCTCCGATACCGTCAACCGAGAAACAGTGTTTGCGATTTTGCTCCCTATTTTTATTAATATTAGTTCGTAATGAACAGTTTGAAATAGTTAGCACCTGCCAACTTTTCAAGTTACAAGTTAACTCCATCTAACAGTGAAAGTTGTGTTCAAATCAAACAATTGGTTCCAAAGATATAAACAAAAATAGTGCCGTGGCGATCGAAAGTAATAAGTGGACCATGACCTAACTCACATTGGGTCTATAAAACGGTCGCAAGAAGTGAGTGACGTAAAACATTCGCGATATTGAACGCGCATTTGCGCTGCGCGCTGCCGGAGACCCTGTTTGCGCGTACCAAAGCGCGTATGTGAGTTGTTTACAATTTTGATGAGCATTGCTTGCCTTTAGATTTTTGCGGCAGATCTACCATTTGGAGTTGCCTGTGCTACACGAGTACCACACCACCACACGTCATTCTTTACATCAGCATAGAAATCGTATTATACGAAACAAATAATGCCTTTGAAACGCACCCCACCAAAGAGTTTGCCTTCAACGCCATCACAAGTGTAATCTATCGGGCTCGAAAGATATACTCGATGATTCTTTTGTTACATACAAACGTCCTCAATCGGGTATAAGTAAAGATAATTTAGAAGAATTTAAAAATGAAATTAAAAAAATGCTGCGCGAATGGAAATCGGAACAATACTCTAAGCTTGTGAGAGAGATTTCGGACGTAAAGGCTCAATGTAGCTCCATTCAAACCAGTAACCTGGAAATTGAAAAGTCCATGGAGTTCATAAATATACAATACGAGGACCTAAACCGTCAAATCACAAACCTCCAGAACGAAAAAACTGAGCTAAGAGAGTGTGTAAAAAAATTAGATAGTCAGATTAACGAGATGCAGCGAAGCTCTCGCTCGTCCAACGTCGAGGTCAGTAACATGCCTCATCTTGAAAAAGAGAGAACGGTCGACCTTATCGACATAGTGTCCAAAATTGGAAATCTGGTCGAACTCGATATTCCTGCCGATAAAATTCGGGATGTCTATCGAGCGCCTTCTAGACCTGGCATGCCTCGTAATATCATTGCTGAGTTTACTGACGTCCAAACTAAATTTGATTTTCTCTCTTCCGTCCATAAGTACAACAAACAGCGGAAAATTGAGGACAAACTAAACACCTCCCTTATAGGAATTCCAGGTGAAAAAATGCCATTCTATGTAAATGAGAACCTTCGACCCTCAACCAAGAAGCTTTTCTACCAGGCCAGAGGATTTGCAAAGGAAAACTCATACGATTTCTGCTGAACATCAAACTGTAACGTATTTTTGCGCAAGGATAAAGATAGTAAACAAATCCTTATTAAGTCTGAAGAGTGTTTGAGCCAATTAAAAAAGACATGACTATGTAATATTATGGATTTAATGGCATGTGTTTTGTTCCTGTATAGCGACAAAAATAGTTTACGATGTTACTTTTCTCATATTGATATATTTTTATAAATAAATAAGTCACACAGTACACTTCTCCTTATACACTTACACAATACATACATAGTTATATTAGGATATTTTACAATTACAATTGTAATAAATGGGTCAAAAGAGATTCGAAATCTGCTCACCTGTCATGATCATAAGTTCAGCTGTATCATAATCATAGATTTTAATTATAAAAATGTGTGATATAAATTCAATCTCAAACGAATTGGATAGGTTTGTAGTTGCCACGTCATATCGGTGTTTGCCCCATGAGTGTAGTAACCTTTTGGGGAATAGGGGTGATTTCCTAAATATTGTTCACATTAATATCAGAAGTATAAATAAGAACATGGATCTATTTCTCTGCACGCTCACACAACTCAATCTTAATTGCGACATTTTGGTGCTCACAGAATGCTGGTTAAAAGTATCAAATGTAATCCCTCAATTAGATGGTTATCGAGCCTGCTCCAGTAATGAAAATATTCTTCAAAATGATGGTGTAGTCATCTATATTAAAAATAATGTAATTAATACAACAGTATGGGAACCGACATTCGCAGATGGCAATTGTTTGGTCTGTACGGTGGGAAAAGACATTGGCTTGATATGTATTTATCGATCCCCCTCATACTCAAATATTGACAAATTCATTAATAGTTTTACCGATGTGGTGTCTAGTTTATCTTCTTACGTAAAGGTGGCAGTTTTGGGAGATATAAATATTGATATTAAAGAAAGTAATCACTTGGATCGACATTTAGATAATTACCTTACAACCGCTTCCTCCTTGGGACTGTTACCCGCACATCGGATGCCCACCAGACAAAATAATTGTCTAGATCATATCCTTCTTAAGGATTATGACACAGCTGTAGCTTTTGTTATCGATAGTCAAATCACGGATCACCTTCCTACTGAAGACGCTGTGTTAGATCTCACGAAAACTATTGTACATAATCTGGATAATAAAAAGAAATGTATTGGCATTTTTCTCGATCTCTCCAGGGCCTTTGTCACCGTATCAATTCCCATTCTCTTATCCAAATTAGAAACCTACGGACTAAGAGGCTATACACTTAATATATTTAAAAGCTACTTGGAAAATCGCAAACAATGCGTTAAAGTTGATTCTTTCATTAGCGACGCAGAGAATATATCATGCGGTGTGCCTCAGGGGAGTATTTTGGGTCCCACTTTATTCCTGTTATATATAAACGACCTCTGCAAACTCTCTATTCCCAACTGCGAGATGTTTGCGTATGCCGACGATACGGTTCTTCTAATATCTGGTGACGACTGGGACCATGTTAAGGCCAACGCCGAGGCTGTTCTTAAGGCTGTAATGACTTGGTTATCTGCAAATTTACTAACACTAAATCTTAAAAAAACCCTAGTAATTCCCTTTTCATTGTCTGCAAAATCAGATCCCAGCATGGATGATACAAAAATATTTGCTCACGCCAGTTGCAAAACCCCTACTAACTGCCAGTGTGAACCTTTGACCGTTGTACATAGTGTTAAATATTTGGGTGTCCATATTGACCGTAGGTTAAACTGGCACACTCAAATTCACGCACTATAAAAACGAGTGCGTAGTCTGATTTATATTTTTAAGCGTATTTGACACACCGCGTACTCTGATGTCATAAAAACCATTTATCTCGCACTGCGCCAATCTATACTCACGTACTGTATTCCGGCCTGGGGTGGAGCATCTAAAACCCTTCTACTGGGGCTTGAAAGAGCTCAAAGGGCGATATATAAGGTCATGTCCTGCAAACCAATCCGGTACCCTACCAATACCCTTTACAAAGAAAGCCAAGTGTTGACAGTGCGTCAGCTGTATGTATTACGTACGGTTCTACGGAAACACACTTCTCTTCCAATACACCCCAATTATTTAAACAAGAACTGGTGCCGCGCGCCTATGTACAGCTGAAACATTTAAAACGACTTTTGCAAGCCGCCAATACTTCATTATATCGGGTAAGATATACAATAAAATAAATAAACATATATCAATTTACGAGATAAATGCGTTTGAAGTTAAACATAAACTTACGACCTGGCTATTGAGCCTGACCTATGATGAAACTGAATCATTAATCAATTGTTGATACCTACTCATTATTCATTATACACACATGCGCACGCAAACACACACATACACACACAAACACACACACACACACACACACACACACACACACACACACACACACACACACACACACACGCACACGCACACGCACATATAACTACAGTTAAAACTTTTCTTTCATAACTTCCGTTAGTTAATTGCTCTTTGTTTTTTTTTACTTACCTATAGCACGCTACTTCTAAAATGTTATTTTATGTCAATGAGGAATCACTGACCTTGATATCACAGTTACCTAGTTTCAGGGTCAGGGGTCCACTCTGATTGCACTTTCTAATAAGTTAAACCATTGTAAGACTTGAAAAAACTGATGTATACTATCTATCTTTGTAACTGGTTTCTATGGAAATAAATACTTTTATTTATTATTATTATTGTTATTTTTTATTACACTCCTTTAGACATGGAATCATGGACAGAATGGCACAGATCTATCATTACTCTTCAGGAACAAGAGTTCTGAGATAAATAGTTCTCAAGTTATTACACTTTTCACGTTAGACAGCTGTCCGATCCGAAGTGTAGATCTCGACGAGTACTATCATTTTCCTAGCAAGTGCAACTAGTGTTCTAGGACCTTTAGTTTCCGAGTTATAACTATTTTAAGTTTGACAGCTGTCATCCGAAATGTAGATCTCGGGGTGTGCTATCATTTCCCTTTAGCAACTAGTGTTCTAGGACCTTTAGTTTCCGAGTTATAACTGTTTTAAGTTTGACAGCTGTCATCTGAAATGTAAATCTCGACGATTACTATCTTTTCTCTTTAGAAACTAGTCTTCTAGGACTAATAGTTTTCTAGTCATAACAGTTTGAAGCTAGCGGTACGCTACATTAGAGTCGCTTTGGGGGGTTGGGGGATCTTCTAATCATTGCTATTTTCTGAGTTCTCGGCCCATTTCTTTGATTTTAGTCTCAAACGATGGACCGTATTAGGCACACAATACCACCAGCGCAAAACACCAACTCTTGATTTTATTGCGTGTTGCGAATTTTTACAATTAATTACATAAAATATGAAACACGCACATTGAAACAAATGCAAAACACCAACCCGGGACTTGTGAAATTTTTGCAATCAAAATGGCGGACAGTACAACAACAGGCCGACATTTCGTACTTTCACTATCCTGGTTACAAGTTCGAACCCAGGTTCTTTCTGCGCGCTGGTGTGTGCCTATTCGTCAAATTATTTCTCATCACACTAAGTGAATGGTGTTATAATATTTTGTAAGTGCTTCTGGTACACACAATGATAGTGCTATAAGAGAGATTTAATGCTGAAAATCACAAGGCACTTTATATTTTTGCAAACTGACTTTCACTTCCGAGATATTTAGGCTTTAACGAGGAAAATTACAAATTTTCTGGCCCAAATGACTGACGTAAGTTAGGTATCAAAATTATTAGTACTTACTGTTAGTGGAAGGGCGCCGAGTGACTCTATTACCTGACACCTGGTTTGCTGGGCTTTGTTTAGCGGTTCGTGAGATAATGGTATGCCGAAAGTACATTAGATTTCAAAAATAGTCGTGACAGGGTACTGAGACACATTATTATTATAATATAAATTATTCCTTCAATAATGCATACATTTTCTATATAAACTCCAATTTAGAGCCAAAACTGAAAGTTCTTCTCAACACTAGTTCATAATGTGGCATTACGGGGGGACTATTGTCTAACTCAGCTGCAAACTGAATTTGACATTAGATAATTCTACACTACGTCATCTACATTATTATCTACGGCCATAGCTTCTACAAAATTAGAGTAGTGTAAGATTTTTATATGACAAATTCATTTTTCTAGTGAGTTAGCCCATAATGTCCCGGTTGTGGTCTCGATCCATGATTTGGCAGATCAGGCGATTATAGTGGAGCGACTGCCATCTGACGGACATCTGTTAACAGGGGAACCTGACCAGATTGGATCTTCACCGTAAGGACACTGGTCAGTGTTCAACTGATGTACATAACTATAAAAAGCATTGGTACATAGCGGCACTGCTGTTCGAACCCGGTACCTCGTGGTACGTGTCTTACCCCTTAATCATTAGGCCACCAACGCTCTCATCATTAAACATCTCAGATACTGAATGACCTCTAGAAAATACTAAATTTTTACCGCACCAGAGGTTTTTATTGCTGGTTTATTATTTCTCAAGCAAGTTTTGATTTGTTTTATAGCCTAAATGTTGGCCGAGGATATACTATTGCTATACAAAATTTCATGGAACTCTGTTCAGCGGTTTTTATGTGATGCGCGTTCAAACAGACAGATAGACAAATATAAAATTTTAAAATTGTCGTAATGTGTTTAGGTGGTTGTTTTAAGTCGCTCTGGTTGGTTTTCTTTCGATTATCTTCAATGTACAGACTTTTTGTCTTTACGATTTTATTATATGTATAGATATTTTAGATTTATTTTTTGTAACATAGATTAAAATCGCAGGTAAAATCCATACCGTGAAAGCCGCCTTAGCGTACCTACTTAATTTCAATGAACCAATGAGTACGTTGTATTCAGCCTCAGTACTTTATAGTTGAAAAAAATTGAGTATAGTAAGCCATTTTTCGATATAACTTTAGCGTTAAACACTCGTACCTGTGACCGTTCATTGTGACGGGTACCTCTTAAAGTGCAAATAATATGGTGATAATTGGCCCCAAATTTGCTAAGAAGACCGCCTGACCAATTTGAAATAAAAAATAATAATTAAAGTGGAACTTCTATAAAAAGTGTTTTAATTCTAACAAATAAATAAACATTTGTCTTAGACTCACATATAAAAAAAACGTCACATATAAACTTACCTCTTAGATTAACGTTGAAAACAGTTCTGGCACCGATTGTTAGAAAAAGTAAGTCATAGCACTAAGTAGATAAACTAAACAAGTTGTTTCAAATCTATATGCACGACTAAACATCTCATAAATAACCCATAGTTTCTTTATAAATTTGCGACAAGCACTTGGACATGTTTTTGTGCTGCTGAGTGTAGGTATGTATAAGATAAGATAAACTATGATGCAATGGAATTTTATGTATAGTTCTTCTAGTTTGTGCACATATGTTTCACGCATTATTTGACATTGTGCTCTCTTCTCTTAAAAGGAGTTTTTTCTTTCCTCATTGCATCACAGTTACAAGGATCATTAGACATTTGGATGAGGGCGTGAGTGTCAAACATCAACTCCAGCTGTCTGTCAAAAATGACGCTTTACAAGATGGCAGCGTTAATTCTGATTTCGGCCACGTGCCAAATGATCTTTGTAAACTGTCACTTGACAGTGCCGCGTCGTGTTCGAAGTGAATGCGTGCTGCATGCGTCCTGCATGCATCCTGCGTGTGTCCGTCGCGTCGCTGTCGCGTGGCTGTCGCGTGTCTGTCGCGTGTCTGTTGCGTGGATGTCGCGTCATGTGCGGAGTGCCTTAGAGATGATGTAATTCCGTTAATAAATATGGAGAAAAGAATCGGTGAAAGAATTCCCCCTGAGGTACTCCTGCTGTTATGGAGCACCAGTCCGAGCGACAATCGTCAACCTTAACTAATTAACCCGATCCTCGAGATATGAACGGAACTAAGAGAGCGTACTATCAGTCATGTTCAGCGTTCTTAGTACGGCCAGCAAAATATCATAATCGACCGTGTTGAAAACGCAACTGAAATCGAGAAGAACGAGCGCGTCTGTGATTTTTACAAGTACACTGGCCGTGCTGTGTCCAGAACGAAAGCCCGACTGATACCGATTTAGAAGGTCGAACCGCAACAAATGAGAACACAAGCTACGCTAAACAAACTTTTCGATAACTTTTGATAAAACGGGCAGGATGGAAATTGGGCGAAATTCAGCGAAAGAAGAAGGATTTGATTTTTTAGGGAGGGGAGTAATATGTGCTCGCTTCTAGAGGGAAGGAAACACCCCTGAAGACAAGGAATAATTTATCAAGTGAGCTAGGAATGGAGCTAAAAACTCTTTGACAGGATTAATCATGTCAAGGCTCACTCCATCATCACCGGTTGCTCGGGTCTTAATGGTTTTCAGCAAACTCAAAACTTCCCGATCAGAAATCTGCCCCAGGCCTAGTGGTTCGTCACAGATAACTGCTTTGCTGTCCAGCTCTGATAAGTAGTGTCCTGGTTGTGTATGTTCTTTAATAAGTGTTGGGCAAAAGGTTTAGTACCTTCAGACTGGTGCAAAGCCGTTATTGTACAGTGGTATAAAGGTAAAGGATCACACCAGGAAGCAAAAAATTATCGCGGTATCAGCCTACTTAGCATCGTAGGCAAATTGTATGCAAAGGTTCTTATAGAGAGAATGATAGCGAAGACGAATGAGAGAATATGAAGGTGCAAACGGGATTTAGGACGGGAATGGGTTGTATGGACCAAGTCTTATCTTTAAGGTGCATAACTGAGAACTGGAGAACCCAACGAGATCGAGCGAAGGTTGCTGAATTTACTCTGATCGCCGGTCTTATTTTTCGCGATTGGCATCACTACAGTAAGCATCAGATTTCGAGGCAAGTGAGTATATCTCATACACAAATTAAGCATGGAAGCAAATGTAGCATAAAAGTTGTCACCCACATACAAGAGGGCGATCCTCGCGCTGTGACATCTCAAGTTCGACATTTTCTCTAGCCAAAAAACTATGTTAAAACGTCATTGAAATTTATCTTCGACAATATACGTCTGTCCAAGATTGTCGAGAAAATATTTTTTGGCTAGAATGGACATTTCAATGACATTATTAATGAAGATATGAGACGAGAAAAAATGTCGAATTCGAGATGACACAGCGCGAGAATTAGGCCTCAGCAGAAGTTCAATACTCAAGCCATCAGGTCCTCGAGACTTACCCCGCTTCATGTGTGTATGTATATTTTTTTTTGCCTAGGGAGGCACACGGACGGCCGGACTATGTAAAAGTTTTTCTTTGTGTATAACTAATAAATCTTAATAAATTTTTCTGCATATAAGATCGTCCCATAGCCGCTGATGCGTCGGAGACTCTGGGGGAGACTCACTCGGCCATAAACTCAGTCAGGCTTTTTTAGCCACTGTGCAACAAGGACTGTCAATATAAGTTGGGTATGGTCAAAGAAATTGGACATAGAGGCATAGAAATAAAAAATGAACATGAAAAATATTTATTTACTTACTCAAAATGTTCATAAAACTTCTTTCAAGCTTAATGCTTATGTTAGAAGGCTCCGCTCTTCGATATCGAAACTATCGTACCAGTACCAATTTACACAAAACACTATTTAAACATAATTTAACCTAATTGTGAGAATAGAAGGAGACTCACAGCTGACGCCACAATCTATTTCGTTTTTTTTATAATTGTACATCTAACGTGTCTAAACGCGACGGCTATAAGTTGTACCCTTACATAACCTATTGTGCTATTGCCAAATTTGGTGGTCTTGGTCACTTACTGTTCTAACTTTTTCGAGAGCTTTTCGTATGACAATGAGTTATTTGTATATGGTTGTGACAAAGTACCTAATCTATAGCTCGAGGTTCCATCAATGCTCTATGTCCAATATCTTTGGACGTGGTCCTAGGATTTGACGGACAAAATTTTCGGACAGATGATAAAAAATGCCGGGAGAGAAACACTTGAAATTTTGCACACTCTGATTCCGGCTATCTGGTTAACTGGTTATCTGGCTATCTGGTTCGGTTGAACTAGTAGCGAAGCTTGACACCATGCTTGTCAATTGAGATCTAAATTGTGAATTTTGGAGATTATTGTTTGAATATAATTATCAAAACACATTACTAAAGTATCTGAAAAGGCAGAAACGGAGTATAATAGGGTCATATGTAATTATATTTATAGTAGCTCTGACAATAAATTTGAAAATTTGATTGTTTTTCAAGTAAAAATGGCGGAACAAACTTGTTCAAAATAGGGGAATCTTGAAGACGGAGAGTTTATTCCCTTAAAATATTAATTAAAATGAGCTTTGAGGTTAAATTTTGTTTTAATTTAAGGTTTGTTGGCGAAATTTGTGTTTGTAAAAAAAGTTAGCATTTTGAAAAATTTAATGATATTTGAAACTCCGATGGTTTAAGTTGTAAATAATTTGCGAAAGGCGTAGGGTCTCCACAATACCTACACAAATGAATTATAACACTACATATATTATGAACTACTTGTCAGTTATTATTGTTTATAGGTTTTTACATAATTAACTCTATAATAAAAACAACAATTGAACATAGAATACCAAACAAATGTAAATAGAATAGTAGTTCAAGGTTCTTCATTTTCAATGCAAGTGTCTTCTCTTTTTCGCGATCTGCCCTGGCTTTATTTAAATTATTAAAATGTTTTCCTCTTCTGTCAAAACGATCAATGACACCTGTCTCCGCGTACTGTAAGCCGATTTTTAGAAAAATTCGCGCCAATTGGTCTCCAGGACGAAAGTAGCAAGACAACGGATTGTTATTCACAGATTCTTCAACTTGATGAAATGGCAATTCAAACTCGGTCGTGTAAGGCATAACGGTTGCCCAAAAATTGCGTTCGTACATAAATGCCGCGTGAGAGTCTGAGCCAGACTTCCAAAGTTCACATAACGGATCATCGACCATAATGAAATTTTCCGGACGCCAGTAACAATTCGGAAGGTGCAACCCCCACGTCCTGTACATTGTGTAGTAGTTAGTATCCGATATAAACACCTTGTAATTTTTATTGCACAATTCTCCCAATGTTTCGAATTGAACTAAGTTGTCCTTGTTTAATAAAACTGTTATGAGGAGCGATTCATAAGCGCTCTTTAAGAAGAATGAGAGCCAGTCCCAGGACATGAACGGGAACATCAAATATTTTATATTTTGCTTGATAGCTATTTCTTGTCCGAGTAAAGAAGAGAATAATTTTAAAATAATATAGTCAACACGAACAGGTGATCGCTGTATATAAGCCATGAGATATACTATTGCTGTAAAGAGCAGTTTTAAACAGAAAAGCAACAGCCATATGTCATACCTGAAGATGCTAAAAACTGAGATAAAATTCAAGTTTTTTTGCTTAAGTACGATTGCAACTAGCTTTTCATAGAAAAGTGGATATGAGCCTTCAATACCTAATGCAATTTCGTCAAGGTACAGCGCGCCAAATAGCAAATCTACTTTCTTCTCGTGCAGTTCTCTGAGTAAACCTGTTCCTTGTTTCGTAGTAGTGTTATAGGTTCCAAGTACGTGCTTCTCGGAGAACTCTAAATGATCGAACAAGGACATATTTAATATTTCCAATACCACTGCTAGTTCATTTCCAATGAAAAAAGGTGTGGTTTTGTTTGTTTGAAGACCAATCACTGTCATGTAAAATTTTCCGGCAGGAAATGCATATGGTCTCATAATTTTTATTCCAACTCTATACGTGCAGTTAGTGTTTCGTAAAGCTAAAAATGTATCATGTTTTGATAGAATGTTCCTTTCGGAATAATTATATATGGTATCTTTGATACTGTGGCATCCTGATGGTATTGTATGGTAACTGATATAATTATTTGATAACGTTATTATTTTCCCCCTTTGAATTGAATTCTTCGTTGCAATATCCAACATATCGGTGATATTAGATGTTGGTAAAGTAACAAATATAAAGTTGGTTTGATGGGACCACTTGGAACCGATACAAAAAAACAATCTCTCCAATACCTCCGAAGAATTCACGTAGATCAGGTATTGTTTTGTCATCCACATAGCTTTTTCTTCTTGAAGAGTACCAGTTCGACATATAGTTGTAAGCTTCACATGGTATCTGCCAGAGTGCATCATCTCTTTTGTCAAATCTGATATAACATGTTCCAATCCCGTATCTTCGAAATCTCGGTATACGTTCACCCTGTTAAAAATAAAATGGGATCTCAGAAACTCAATTAAACTCTTTCCAATTTTCATGCCATTAGGGCTCATCTGAATTAATGTACAATTATGGTTTAGTGTTAATGCACATTTTATCGCGAACACTAAGTATAGCATTGCTTTTAATTTCATTTTTTTTGTATTTGCTTATTAATTTACTGAAACAGCATAACATTCCCATTTGATGGCACGTTTACCAATGGCCCTACTTTCGAATTACTTACTTAATTACTTAATTGTAATGGACGTTTCACATTTATTATTAAAATCGTTACAACCACCCACGTTATTACTAGCAATAATAGACAGTGACATGTTACCAAGCATTTATGATGATACTTGCATGAACTGCTTCGAAATGTAAGACATAACCTTTTCCATCCCGTTCTCAATCTGCAATAAATCGTCATACACCACTACTCTTCCATAACAATATAGTTTCTTAATAAATTAAACAAGTTGTTAAAATTGATTGGTTGTTGTTGTTTGTGTTGTTAAGATTTTGGTAGCTACGCAACTATTCCATTGTCTGGGAAACTGCTTTTGCATTGATAATAAATATTTTATGCATTATTTTGTAGATGAATTAAGTAACTAAACCATTGTCTGCTGTTCATCGTGTGACTTCAATTCATTTTAGTGATTACCATTAGCCAGTCAAGACCTTCTCGTATTATGTTGTTAATAACTAGCACTAGCACTTGACTGTGGTTTTATCAAATTTCAAACCGCGTGCAACTTTGAAACGATATATTTTAACGAAAATCTGACAAACCATGACCATAAATTATGTTTTATGAATCACATCTAATGTTTAATTGGTTTTGATTAGTTCATATTCATCAAACTTTGTTTGTAATAAGCGCGCTCGGGGGACACCTCTTCTGCCTTAACCACACGCCCCGGTTTCGCAAGGATTTTCTTGGCTTTTCTTTACTATAAAGTGCATGTATTATACATATAAATTATCCGGAACTTCTTTAACTGATGGTGAACATCGCTCCGAATTCCGTGGCTTAAGTGGAGTTATCGGACATACATACAGATTGTAAGGATTAATGGTATTTAAATTTTAAATCATCAACACAAAAATTGTCTAAATCGGAAACAGAGCAAACCAAAATGCTACCTATCTAAACTCCATTTTACTAATATGCGCTTGTAGAAGCGTCTTAATTTACTGAATTGCTTCGCATTCAACTAGTTAACTTATAGTTTATTTTTCTATTTTGATATTACATATATTGTAATGGATGTTTCACATTTATCATCAAAATCGTTTTAACTTCCCAAGTAATTACTAGTTACAACCCGTTTCTTGAAGAATTCCATGTTGTACTCTCCAGGAAAACCTCTTCAGGTAGTTAAAACTTATTCCCACGCATACTAAGGTTTTGGAATGAACTTGGATGTTGTAAATTAATAATGTCCAAAGCATAATTACTATGAAATGAGGTATATAAAGAATCTATTGACCATGACTGACCCAAAGAAACCTAGAAAACATTAGAGACTCGAGGGGTACTCTTGTTCACTGAACATTTGAACAGGGTAATACCTATAAAGGTAAGGACAGTATGTAGGAGCGCGGTAGCTATCGAGGTATCAATCGTATCAATTTTACAAGTTACAAAATGCAGCTATTAGAACGTATTAAAAATCAGAGGCTTCGCCTGGAATACACCATATCAGATTGCCAATACGGTTTAATGGCGGACTGCAGCACACGATCGCAGCACGGGATCCGTACATTGACCTGCAGTAGGACTTCGACAATGACCCTCGAGAGGTAATTTGGTGGGCTCAGTGATCTAAGTCTGTGTCCGAGGCGTACATTGGGATTATTCAGGACATCAACGCCAATACTAAAACCGTCGTCAAAACCATTTCACCAGGGTGCTGTCCTGACCTTTTACTTGTTCTGCTTTATGCTCGAAACCCTCATGAAGAACGATGGGTGTGTCTTTGCAAGCACAATACATATATTATTACGCGAGAAACTGTACAGTAAAATCGAAGGTAGGCACACTTTAAATAAAAGGTGGGAAAACAAAAAAATTATTGCCTTACACACATAAAAATACTATAAATCATAAAGGAGGTTCGGACAATCCAGCCTATATGACCAACGACGTTGAGCTATAAGTCTTCAAAAATTATTTTTAATTTTCTACAACTTTTACTATGACGACAACTCTCGAATCGCTGAGAGAAAAAAAAGTTATGGCCAATTAAAATAAATTTTATTCTGTACTGAAAAATTCGGCCTGTATGACCAATAACGTTGAGCGGTATGTCATTTTAAAGGATTTTTAATTTTTTACAACTTTTCCTATGGCAATAACTCTAAATTGGCTTTAAAGAGATGAGGTGAACATAATTAAAGTAACATCAATGATTAAGTTACCTTGAATTCGTTTCTAAAATCCGGATAGAGCACGCGGCGCGGGCAGTCTCAACAATTGTAGCGAGTTTTTGAATACTGGTTCAAAGACCCAGAGCGAACATAAGAGACAAAGTTCAGATATTTTGGCGATTTGCCTTTTAAAATCCGGATTAATTAATGTAGATAATCTAATAAACTAATGAATGAGCGAGCACAGAATTTTTTGTATTTTGGCGACTAAAATCCGCATGTGGCGTGGACAATTCGAATGATGAAAAAATTTTTGATAACAAAATTTTCGCGTTTTCTTTGTCTCTTTCCAAAAATTAACGAAAAATTTCTCTTTGTGTTTAACTAAGAAAACGCATAGGCAAATTCAGAAGGTACAAAACTCTTGTGCTAGGTTTTATTTCCCTAAACCTCCCCACACAGACATCAAACCGTATTTAAATAATGCAAATATTTTTTAAATGTACAATCGTAGGATCACTTGGCTAACCTCCTGTTCGGCGTAGTCAGATATAAAATACCGCCATACCTCGCAGATAAACTGTTGTGGACTAGCGAAGTCCAGAACATCACCAGGGCATCGCAGTATTCCCTCCTGCTGCCAAGTCATCGTACTGCTGGATTTCGATTTCTGGAGCATTTCGATTTTCAGCTACAAAATGCTGGAATGATCTACCCGCTCCTTTCCGTAGCCTGACATAATTACATTAATTTAATAAACACGTAAAGGAATTTCTTCTGAACAAACAAAGAAATCAGGCATGATGTTCGGCGTGTTGAGGCGGGGGTTCCTCAGGGATCAGTACTGTCCGCGACTTTATTCTTGCTGCATATTAACAATCTGTTTGTACCAGGTACCTTTGGGTACGCAGACGACAGCACAGTAACGGATAGATATCTGTCAGAGGCAAAAGCCAGCAGAGACGATATTCAGTCTTGTCGAGAGGCTATGGTTGATCGTTTGGACAAAGCTCTCAAGGCAGTCTCTGATTGGGGTGAAGCTAATCTGGTGGCGTTAAACGCAACCAAAACACAGGCGTGTTTGTTCCATTTAACTCCAACTTTTCGGGATGTTCCTGTGGAAATTACCGACAACCTACAGCTTCTTGGCGTTGAGCTATCTGCAAATCTCAACTTCGGTCCGTACATCGAATCCAAGGCTAAGACTGCAGGAAAAAAGCTTGGTGTCCTCTCGAGGGTTAGGCGGTACTTTACATCAAAGCAGTTGCTTCAGTTATATCAAGCACAAGTCCGATCCTGCATGGAGTACTGCTGCCACCTCTGGGATGGATCAGAAAATATCAACTAGCGGCTTTGGGTTCGGTTGAAAAACGTGCTAAGAAGATAATTTGTGACCCGCAGTTGGTTGAGGCTAGGCTGCAGGGCCTCGAACATCGGCGTAGGGTTGCGCGTCTGTCGGTCTTCTATAGGTTACATTTCGGAGAGTGTGCGAAGCAGCTGCACGACCTCATTCCGCCGGCCCCTTTCCGCCATCGGGAGACGCGATCCGGGCGAGCGCTTCATCCTTATGTCGTGGATGTTCCAGCTATCCGCACGAGCCGCTTTGGCTCGACCTTTATAATGCGTACGTACGGCTAAGGAGTGGAACGCGTTGCCTGCGAGTGTGTTTCCTGATCAATATAATCTGGATGCCTTCAAGGCTGGAGTGAATAGGCTGTTCCAAGACGGGCATGCTCCATCTTCGACCGCATCGTCACTTACCAACAGGTGAGATGGCGGTCAAATGCTTGCCTTGTAAAATATAAAAAAAAAACAAAAAAAAAAACTCACCACAAGGGTTGAAGGCTCATGGCGTGGATGGTGGCGGGACCCTGCCACATTATGCGACCGACCAATACCAGAGGCCATATCATATCACATTCATTGTAATTGTATATCTCTCTTTGATTAATATGATCCAATTCCTTTCAATATGAGTTGCTCCAGTGTGTTTTTGCCAATGCATTGTCGTTGTGGCCCATTGAACTACTGACTTTAGACTTTAGGTTAGCCATAGGTAGGTAGATAGACATCTGAAAAATACAAGGTTGATATAATTATATTATATTTCTAAATTATGTTATTCCATTGACATTTATTTTATTCAATATGTAAGTTGCTGCTTGACAAAATACAATACAATTATAATGTTGATTAGTGTAAGTATAATATTCACCTTTCATCATTCACCAATTTTTGTTTTTTCTAGGGCAAAGAGATCCAATCAATTACCAATTACAATAGTTTCAAATTTCACATAACGGATCATCGACCAAAATGAAATTTTCCGGACGCCAGTAACAATGGGGAAGGTGCAATCTCCTCGTCCTGTACAAGGTGTAGTAGTTAGTATCCGACATAATCACCTTGAAATTTTTATTGCACAATTCTTCCAATGTTTCGAATTGAACTAAGTTGTCCTTGTTTAATAAAACTGTTGTGAGTAGCGATTCATAGGCGCTCTTTAAAAATATTGAGAGCCATGCCCATGACATAAACGGGAACATTAAATATTTGATATTTTGCTTGATAGCAACTTCTTTTCCGATGAAAGAAGCGAACAATTTTAAAGTAATATAGCTAACACGAATTGGTGATCGCTGTTTATATGCCATGAGATATATGATTGTTGTAAAGAGCAGTTTCAAACAGAAAAGAAACAGCCATATGTCACACCTGAAGATGCTTAAAACTAAGAATTTTTTTAAATTTTTTGCTTAAACACGATTGCTACTAGCTTTTCATAGAAAAGTGGATATGAGCCTTCAATACCTAATGCAATTTCGTCAAGGTACAGCGCGCCAATTAGCAAATCTACTTTCTTCTTATGCAGTTCTCTGAGTAAACCTGTTCCTTGTTTCGTAGTGGTGTTTTAGGTTATCAGATCATTATAAAATCCACAATGTTAGTAACATAATATTATCTTACACCATAATGTTAGTAATACAAATTTATAAAATTAGATAAGTGTGAGTAGTAGTAGTAGTACTGGTTGAAACCCTCATCCTCAGACATCCCGCCAGGCTGAGAGCAGACAAGAAAGCACATTTACATGGAGTGCCCAATTACTCGCCTGATGAAGTATTCAACGATAGGCTAATCAATTCTTTCGCCTATAGATTTCAGGATACTGTTAGAGCTGTCCCGAATTCTACACAGTAAAGACGCCGTCTTTTTACGCAGTATGGCCTGAAACCCATCTACCCTTGCGTCCGAAAACATCGTCGAGGCGCTGCAGAAACGAGGGAGTCCCATCAGCATCCTGAAACCATTATTGTATTGGATGCGCAAGGCGCTCAGCGCCCTCTACGAGTAGCTGGTCCACAGGTTACCTGCATTATGTGAAATGCATATGGTGTCATAATTTTAATTCCAAATCTATATGTGCAGTTGGTGTTTCGCCAAGCTAAAAATGTATAATGTTTTGATAGAATGTTCCTTTCGGAATAATTATACATGGTATCTTTGATACTGTGGCATCCTGATGGTATTGTATAGCAACTGATATGATTATTAAATAACGTTATTATTTTTCCCCTTTGAATTGAATTCTTCTTTGCTATATCCAACAAATCGGTGATATTGGAAGTTGGTAAAGTAACAAATATAAAGTGGACCACTTGGTACCGACACAAAAAAAAAATCTCTCCAATACCTCCGAAGAATTTACGTAGATCAGGTATTGATTTGTCATCGACATAGCTTTTTCTTTTTGAAAAGTACCAGTGGAACACATAGTTGTAAGTTTCAAATGGTATCTGCCAGAGTGCATCATATCTTTTGTCAAATCTGATATAACATGTTCCAATCCCGTATCTTTGGAATCTTCATATACGTTTACCCTGTTAAAAATAAAATGGGATCTAAGAAACTCAATTATACCCTTTCCAATTTTCACGTCATTAGGGTTAATCACGGTTTTCACGTCATCTGAATTAATGTACAATGATGCTTTAGTGTTAATGCACATTTTATCACGATCACTAAGTGTAGCTTTAATTTCATATTTTTTTTAGTATTTACAGGTAAGTACATTGTTTTACAAGTTGTTTCTCAGTTGACTGAAACAGTATAATTTGTGACATTCACATTTTATAGCATGTTTACCAACGTTTATGTCCCTACTTTAAAAGTACATACTTCAATTGTAATGGACGTTTTACATTTATCATCAAAACCGTTACAACTGGCCACGTACATGTGCCTAGTGTCATGTTATCAAGCAGTTATGTTGACATTTGCATGAACAGCTCTAAAATGTGAGACATCACCTCTTCCATCCCGTTCTCAATCTGCGATAAATCTTCATACACAACTACTCTTCCATAAGAATACAGTTCCTTAATAAATTGAACAAGATGTTTTTTTTTGTTGTTGTATTTGTGTTGTTAAGATTTTGGTAGCTACGCAACTGTTTCACAGTTTGGGAAACTGCATTTGCATGAATAATGAATATTTGAAACCTTATTTTGTAGGTAAATTAAGTAACTAAACCATTGTCTGTTGTGTGGTTAGGA